>CM035422.1:177271705-177736705 GCA_020310875.1 Ceratopteris richardii | reverse complement strand
TCTGGTAGCCTCATCACCATCAGCAAGTACTGCAATAAGTGTTCCAACATTTATCTCTATTAAATTTCCTTGCCATCTTGCTTCTGCCTGTTTTGTCATCCTTGGGCCTACATAAATATTTCTTTCTGGTGGATGTATAAAACTTTGAAGTGCATCTGCATTACATGCTTGGGCCACATTCATGGATCTTTGTGTACAAAAATCCCATGTGAATGGAACATCAACTGGCCAATGACTTGCAATTGTATACTGTATAATCTCTTCTTAAGGCCTACTCAAGAAATTTGGGAATAATTCAAGTCCAATTTATATTACTTACTATGTTAACTTCTTAATTTTGAGCCCAACCTTGATACCCCATTTATAATACAACTATCCTTAATAATAAAGTGTCAATTTAATATACTCCAATCAAGAGAATAAAATGTTGTAGTGTGTGAATGACTCAAAAAGTAAACCATTGGGACACAAAGAATTGTCTCAAATCCTGTGTAATTCCCATTTTTCCTGAATAGGCCTTTCTTGATGATTGAAAAAGTCCTCCTACCAAGATACATCTTGATCTCCATCATATTTTTTTGCACGCTCAATATGTCTCTTCTTTTCAATGAGTGCATGCATCCAGCTTTTACTTTGATCAAACACATTTCCACATCTTTCTGTATTGTTTTTATCTTCATATGGTGATTGTTCTGCACCATACATTGTAGAAAAATTAGGCACGTGCAATAAGAATCTGCATCCCTCTTTAGGCTCCCACCCAGGAGAAGATGAATACTGCTTTGCAAATAAAAGGGTTATTTCATCAACCCTCCTCATCAAGAATACATGGTTGAAACTAATATTGTGCAATGGAGCCAAAACCTTAGCACTGTTATCAAGGTCCATTGAGCAAAAGTGCTTAAAGTTATAAATCTGTGTGAGGTGTTGAACTTCTGGTTTTGGAGTATATGCTTCTGAAATCAGCTCAGATAAAATCGGAAGAGTAAAAGTATTGTTACGTGCCAACTTCTTAGAGAAAGTACTGAACATTTGATCGATGTGATCATGAGTGTGTCCAACCTGAAGGAAATTTACCTTAACCTTCTGAAATACCTGTTTTTCAACAAGCATGCTTAAATATCCAAAGACTATAGAATTTTTATTCTCTCTTGCAGTATTATCAAGTTGCAAATATAGAGTTGGTGGCAAATAACCCTTCCATGATTGCAAAACACGATGAATGACAATAACTATAAGGTTTGGATCATTATGCACATTCGGATATGTGAAGAAAACCTTGGACATTACAGTTCCATTGTATACCAAAGCACCAACCAAATGCATTTGCACAAGGACTTCATCTCCAATTTCCTTAGGGATGCGATAAAAATGTGGCAAACAAGTTTTTTTTTTATCCATACCATCGATCAACAAACACATATAACACTATGGATTTCTGAGTGCTTTACTTTGATGATGAATTGCTTTCTTTCTCTCTAAAGCTTGAATCTCAGGATGGTTGTTAAGAAGGTTTTTAAAATTATTCTTTTCCTGTGGTGTTGTAGCCCCCTTTGCCATGTTTTTCAAAGTGGCGCAAACTGAACATTCACCCATTCTAACTTTACGAGGAATAGACACATTGTTAAACTCTTCCTTCCATAATCGAGTAAAGTGACGATACAACACATACTTCTCATTTCTATTTTCCATGTCTTCTCTATATATTTGAAATACCTCTGGACGAGTAAAGTTATCTCATAAGTGCAACCTTCCAGTTGTAGGCATAACCTCATAATGCAAGCTAAAATAGTTCATCATCCAATTCATTGCATGACGTCCAACAGATCCTTTGGTCCCAACATGGAACGTATCCAAAATGAGATCCCCATTCAAAAGCCCCTGTTGAACCCTATGTATTCTAAAATTTCCCATACCCATTGCAATTTTAAATGCAGCCCTACAACGTCGCATCCCTTGACTAAAGAAATATTCAAAAGCAACACGTGTTACTGACATGTTATCCTCAATCATTTGCATGAACAAGGTATATATCTTGCCTTTCACTATCTAAATGGAGGAATTTTTCTCTTAGGTGCTTTAGTTTCTTCATTCCTAAATTGTACAAACATTTCAAACCACAACAATGCTTCACAATATCCAATGCAATCTGTCTATCTGAAGTAAGAAATTTAAATCTTTTTTGACTTACTTCACGAGGCCTTCTTTTAAATCGTAGATTGAGCTTGCTTTGCTTTTCCGTTGCTCCACATGCACTTGATTCAGAAGGGAGATCAATGGTTGGATTAGTGCAACAAAACAAAGATTACGACCACCACATGCTAGAGAGATGACTCTCCTCCCAACCTTATGCCTGTATATATAGCTGCTTGAACTAATGAGGACCACAAATGTAACTAGAGTCCACAAGTGCATGTGCAATCTCCTCCACTCCTTTCATATCCACCACTAGAGTCTATTAGTGGCTGGAGTGATCTCGACCACTACTTTAGTACCTTCCACTAAAGTCCACTAGTGGTTGTTGTACTGACCTCTTGAGTTAAGTCCACTGGACTCAAGTTAACTCACGTTAACTTGAGTTAGAAGGCTCTAGAGCTCTTTGGGCAAAACTCTCTCCCCATGCTCCCCATGGGAGTTGAACCCAAGACCTCCTCCTTCACAACCATGAGACTTAACCACTAGGCTAAGTGGATTACTTGAATATGAGAGCACATGACTTATGCTTGAGTCTACTCTTGAGATCTTTGGTCCTACAGACGAGTGACCAAACGGTATCCGATTTCAGATCTGTCTGAAGCCATCGGATCCCTAGATCATAGACTTACTTTATTACATTCTTCCCCCCTTGGGAAAGATTTTCGTCCTCGAAAATAAAGCTATATATATAACTGTAGGCAACCCCCGAGCCTCATGTTCTAAAACTTGGAAGAACATGGTCATGTTCTGGAACTGGAAGAACATGTCTCATCTCTGTGGTGGCATCCCTGCCCAAATGATTCAAAACACTATCTGGTTTTGTACTTTGATGAACGGGACAAAGTACAAACTAGTGAAGAATAATGAGGGTGGATCTAATGACATCCCTGGCTAATTCACAGTTTCTAGATGTGCGATCTAGGCACAAACATGTGAACTGGGTGGATTCAAATTACTAGTCCATTTCTAGGCATAACTGGTGCATGGGCTTAGTAATGAAGGTGGGATTCTTATCCCTCACAAGACTTTGAGAATTCTTGATTCACTTGAATTTGTTTTGGAGAACTTGAAGTTTGGTTGTCCCATACATCTAACTTTAGATGTCTGTACAATGGTTTACTTTTATCTAACAGTTACTTGATTTTTTCACCCGACTAGAGGACTACTTTGTCCCAATGAGTTGAAAAAAATCCTATGTAAACTGTAGGAGAAAGTTTACCATTCCGGTGGAATCAACCATACTAACTTCACCAATTCAAATTCAAAATGAAAATTGTCCAACTTAGGATACTTTTCTCAAAGACTTTTAACTGAAAGTTCTTGGGAATTGTCAATCAAATGAGCAATTCCTAACTTCTTTATTCTAGAGTATACTGGACTCTAGGAAATTATTTATGCTATAACTTGAAGCAAAATCAAATGAATAAGTCTACTTAGACTTATCATCGTTTGAAGATTGAAAAGGTTCTTGTACATAACATCTATCTAGGATGTTCAAGTTAGTTATCTAATTCTAACCGGCTATCCCTGGTCTTTTGCAAAAGGAATCAGATACCATATCTGAGTCAATTCCAAAAGATTTGGAAAGCGGAAAGAGATAACTAAAACTTTGTACAACCAATTCAAACTTCGCACATACATAAACTTGCTATGAGTCAAAGTCTAGTTGACTCAGGACTTTAACTTCTCATCGATCTATTTCAATAAGATATTGAAGCATTGACTTTATCTTTAAGAGAAATAAGCTAGCTTCTCAAAAAGATTCAAAGCAAATAAAAAACATCATCCAACCACAAGATACTAGTGTGGTAACCAACATCAGTGTGTGGACCCACTGAGGTTACGCTGATGAGTTTTGTATTCAAATAATGCTTCACTTGAGACTAAGTTCAGGTCACATTCAATCTTTTTGACTCCGTGAATGCAATTCTTGTGCATTTCTTTGAGTCTAAAAGAGTGAATTTTATCAAGTTACACTAGGAACTTGATGCTTGACTTAGTCAATTAAATCTTTAGTTGAAAAGATCAACTCAAAGTAAAAGTCCAACTTCTTTCAGAAAATTTATCAAATATTTCTGATCAATAACACTTAAACTTGAAGTGTTCTATGAAGATCTTGGAAGTTACTTACTTCATATCTTCAGTTTCCTTGATCTTGAAGTTACCTAGAAGTATCGTAAGATACTACTTTCATCCTTTACGAATTAAACTTTTCCTTGAAGTCTTAATTCCCTTGAGGATGAAACCTAACTTCAAAATCCAAACTAGGACTAAAAGATAATCATCATCCCACGGTCCGATGTCCCATTCCACCTTTCCTACATCAATCTGAGTATAAAATCTGGTGTCCCATACTACCCTATTTTATATTCACATTAATGTGTGGGTGATTCTTATCCTAAAGTCTAAACATCTCTTGATAGAGTACCTTATTTCTTCAATTTTTTTACAAGAATTGGAAGTTTCAGGCATTACCTCTAACTAGATTTTCCTAGGTTTTGATTCCTTCGCATGATCACCTCATAATCATGTGCTTTGCCTTTGGAAACTTGAAAACCTTTTTGACAGAATATCAATTCTTCTTTACTGGGGTTTTCAAATGAAAACCAATCAGAATTCCAAGTTCTTGAATTTCTCAAATTCAAGTTCAATTGGCTATTCTTGACCAATTTTGTAGCGACAAGAGCTTTTGACTTCTTGTCTTTAGATTCCTTGTACTAATGCTTTTAGGTACCTATCCCGGCCGGGGCTTTTTTTACAGGAATCTCTCTACTGCTTAAGTCTAAGCATCCGCTCATGCTTTCTGGATTTGTACCGAAATCCCTTTAAGGATAGGTAAACATTTATGTTTTACCTTCCACAGACTTAAGTACCGTTTGCACGGTTTGCAGACTACATTCTTGGAATTTCTTTACTTTGTTCAGACTTGGAACAACTTACTTTTTTTTTTCATAATTTTCCATTCAATAAATGGAACATGAGTGAATAATTCCCAAAAGGAATTTTATTGCCAATACTTGGGCAATCGACAAAGTAGTTCCAATCGCACATTCTTTGGACAATCATGGCCAAATTTGATCAAGTCTGGTTGATACTTGCGACAAAAATAAAGACTTAGTCTTTATCTTTTAAGATCTCTTCAACTATCTAAAGCTTCTTTGCTTACCTGCAGGATTTTTAGAGATCTTTCTCAAGTCCAAGCATACACTTATGCCTCTCAGATTCCAAAGCTAAGAATCTTTGATATACCTTTAGGTTATATCACAAATAGGCTTTGAAATACCACTTCTAGTGGTTTGGGACGTGTAGGGAACTACTTATAGTATGAAGAATTTCATTCTCAAAACTTGAAAGAATGCCATTTCTTCAAAGACTTGAGATTCCTTCTAGGGAATCAAATAACTTGAGCAAATGATTCATCTTGGAATCTTTTGCAAAAAGAACATTTGAAAGAAATTCTTTCAAATGATATCCAAAAATTTACTGATTCAATTGTATTCATTTCCTGAGTATCAAACTAGAGATGAAATATCACATTTGCCAGTATGAAAGTTTAAATTGAACTTTCATTTATGTGATATCGACTTCTATTCTTGAGTTTGATACAAAACTCATTATTATTGGTCAATCTTCAGATGTTACTAGAGTCCTTTAAACATATTTCACCAATCAAAATTATGTTTAAAGTCCAAGCATCTATTGATGATTGATCCAATAGTAATGTTACTGTGAACACAACTTTGAACTTTATAACTTGTTTAGGAGAAGTTCATGGATTGAAAATCCATTTCTTGGAACTTTCTATTCCTAAATGAAAAGTTCACACTTGCTTCAAGTCTTTAGGGACTTATATTATTTCCTAAAGATTGCTTAGCTAGTTGCATCATTTACCAGAGATGCAACTATGGAACTTAACATCCTTTTATTGACGTCAAGGATCAATTGATGTTGAGGTTTAACCTTTGATTTCCATCACCCCTTGGGATGAAATCAAATGAAAATTTATAAAAGATTGGTACCTTTATATCTTGGCAAAACATTTATATCATAAAGAGGTTTTGCCTTCATCATTCCTTGGACCTATCATATAATATGAATTTATGTGTATTTTGGGAAGAGTTCATGAATCAATTAATATCCTCTACTTGGAACATCTACCTTCCAAAAAATAAATTCATCTTAAACATGGTAGGAGAATGATCTCACATGAAATAGAAGGCTTGACTATTTCATATCTCAATTCAAAAAAGTTACTTACCGAGGTTTCATCATGAGATACAAATCTTGAAACCACAAGAAACTTCTTTAAAACTTTCGAAATCTTCTAAATAGAAGAGTGCTCATGGAACTTTGGAAATATAGTTGATGCTCTCATCCAACCTTGGGATGCTTGAGAAGTTATATAAAATATATAACTAATCAACTAAAGCTTTATCCGCATGACTTTCTAAGTACATCCAGGACTTAGAGTCATCATACATCACAAAAGAGTTGCAAGTAATTAAATTTTCTTGGTCATCAAGGAAATTTATTACTTAACTTTCTCTTAGTGCTTACTCATACCTAGCAAGACATCTAACATACTTAATTCTCATTAAGTATTTATGTTTGATAGTAGAGTATCGACTTGGGAAGAAATTGACTAATTACTTGAGTTGCAAACTAGAACTAGTATGTCTTTGCAACTAACTAGTCCTTGGTCTTCCCTAATGTCAAACTGCGAGCTCTATAAAGTAAGCTAAGTACTAAGAGAGTACATTCTCATATCTACTTGCAAACATCATTCCATTCTTCCATGCAAATGCATGTATCTACATGCAAAAGCATATGTTCACATGCGTATGCATGCATGTTCTTTTGAATGCTCAAAAAATAATACAACAATCATGCATGAGCTTGATGCACGATTTTTTTCTTGTACTAAGAATGTATATCATGCAATCCTGATGCATGTATATCCTTTCCTTTGTCCTAATGCACTATGATATAAAAACATACCCTTGAGGTGCAATAGAAAACTTACTCAATGGAAAGGAAATATGTATTTAAACTACCAAAATACATTCTTTGATGCACAAGGATCTTTTTGAAATCAAGTCTTTCCTTAATGCAAACTATTGCTGGAAATAAGAAATTGATTGTTTTCATTATCCTAATCTAAACTTAATCGGTTGAAATCTTGGCTATTTCAATGTGCATCTAGGATTAAGTGTAGAATAATGAAAACAAGATAAATCAAGCATTAAGATCAAGCAGAAACTGGAAAATACTTAGCTTTGATCATAGCTTCGTCCATCCCTTGATCCTTTGGAAGAGTGATTCATCCTCTTGATCCTTGCGAGGAGCTATTCACAAAACAAAGATTACGACCACCACATACTAGAGAGATGACTCTCCTCCCAACCTTATGCCTGTATATATAGCTGCTTGAACTAATGAGGACCACAAATGTAACTAGAGTCCACAAGTGCATGTGCAATCTCCTCCACTCCTTTCATATCCACCACTAGAGTCTATTAGTGGCTGGAGTGATCTCGACCACTACTTTAGTACCTTCCACTAAAGTCCACTAGTGGTTGTTGTACTGACCTCTTGAGTTAAGTCCACTGGACTCAAGTTAACTCACGTTAACTTGAGTTAGAAGGCTCTAGAGCTCTTTGGGCAAAACTCTCTCCCCATGCTCCCCATGGGAGTTGAACCCAAGACCTCCTCCTTCACAACCATGAGACTTAACCACTAGGCTAAGTGGATTACTTGAATATGAGAGCACATGACTTATGCTTGAGTCTACTCTTGAGATCTTTGGTCCTACAGACGAGTGACCAAACGGTATCCGATTTCAGATCTGTCTGAAGCCATCGGATCCCTAGATCATAGACTTACTTTATTACAATTAGATGGGAGATCAAGAGGTGCATTTGGTTGAGCAGCATTGCACTATGAATTGGATAACTTAAATGACTCAACAGAAAACATAGAATCATCAGCATGTTCTAAACCATAGGATCATCACTTCTGTGGAAAGGGTCAACTGAGAACAATGAATCCGAAACTGTATCAATATGAGCAGAGGAAGCTGATGCCCAAGCATCCACAGAAAAGATTGAGCTCATCTTCACTGAGTTCACAGAAGACTGAAGATGAATGACCTTTTTAAATAAGTCGAAATCCGAGATCAAGTGAAGATGTCACATCAATTGTCACATCAAGAAGATATGAAATCAAAAGTTCATTAAAGTACATTAAATTACATGAAACATCAAATTACATCAAATTACTTAATTACTCAAATATACACTAATAAGGGAACCAAAGATTTGATTCACTTTTGAAAGATGAGATACACAGTTGATTTCTAACTAGATATGAGTCATTGAGTCTTAGCATTATGAGTGAATCAAAATATATCCAAGTTGAGTTCCAACTGGATTAGATATTAAAATTGTTTGGAGTAGTGCCATTGAAGACTATACAAGTAGAAATTTTACCTTTGGTTAAGATTTCAAGGATTAGGTTTTATTTTGGTCTTGGCTAGATCTCAAAGAGGTAGATGAAAGTATATTAAAAAAGAATTATGTGTAAAAGAGGTACACGGAAATGTATATGTAAGAAGTATATGGAAAAGTATATGTAAGAATTATATGTAAGAATTAAGTATATGCTTGTTACAAAAGATTTTCAAATGAATTTTGAATCTACGATTTTTTTGAACATTGGATGCAAAGACAATGAGTGACGTTTGAAATTACCAAGCTATTTTGTTGAAATTACCAACCTATTTTGTCGAAATTGCCCCAAAGTTCTTTACTTGAATGTTTATTCATACATTTATTTTCCATTTCAACAATGTGTTACAAGATAAATGTGAATATGAACTGAAGTGAGAAGGATAACACTATAAAGATGTCATTAATCTCCCATATTCAACACAACTTAGACTTGATTTTTTCCCAAGCAAGAGATTCTAAGAAACAATTTATACATGAGATTAGACATCCTCATGTACATACCATACTCTTGCCATTGAAGTGTAAATTCCATGCAAATGTATATAAATAGTTGCAAGGTTCTATGAATATTTCATTAAAGTCGAGGTGAAACAACCTATTTGTGTGAGTGGTATTTCTTGGTTAGATAAGTTGACAGATATAGTTAACAAGTGGAGTCATTCAGTTAGATCCAGTTAGTCTCTAGTTCAAGTTACCCGATTGCCTATAAATAGGAGAGGAGGAGATCATTCTCATTTTCAAACTCCACGAGCAAGAGAGAGCAACAGAGCACAGACAGCCATGGAGCACAGAGCTCAGCATACCAGCAAGGCAACTCTCATGGAGAAGAAGAATGTTGGCAAGAGTACCAAGAGGTAGACAAAATCGTACCGCAAAAAAAGATTCCTAAAATATTTCTTTTGTATGTTTGAGTAAATAGTATGCTTTCTAGGTTTTTATTTTTCTTAGCTCCTAAAATATAGATCCAATGAGGATACAACTCGATGCCAATCATGGACCTAATGGTGTAAGTCGATGCCAGGCATCGACTTTTAGGTGCAAGTCGATGCCAGGCATCGACTTGAGGGTGTAAGCCGATGCCAAACATCGACTTGAGGGTGTAAGTCGATGCCAGGCATCGACTTGAGGATGTAAGTCGATGCCTGGCATCGAGTTGTACCCTCAAGTCGATGCCTGGCATCGACTTGCACCCCCAAGTCGATGCCTGGCATCGACTTGGAAGGTCGATGCCTGGCATCGAATGTGGCCTAAAAGTCAATGCCAGGCATCGAATTTAGGGTGCAAAGTCGATGCCAGGCATCGACTTTTAGGTGCAAGTCGATGCCAGGCATCGACTTTGTGTGTAAGTCGATGCCAGGCATCGACTTGAGGGTGCAAGTCGAAGCGAGGCATCCACTTGAGGGTGTAAGTCGATGCCTCGCATCGACTTACACCCTGAAGTCGATGCCTGGCATCGACTTGCACCCTCAAGTCGATGCCTGGCATCGACTTGCACCCTCAAGTCGATGCCTGGCATCGACTTGCACACAAAGTCGATGCTTGGCATCGACTTGCACCTAAAAGTCGATGCCGTGCATCGACTTGGACCCTTGAAAAACACAATAATATATGAGCTGATATTTCCAAGCCCCTGAGGGATGTTGAGTCCAAGAGTGAGAGGCCCTTCAAGAAGCTGAGAGTGACCATGAGCTCTCTTGATCAGCAACGTGACAAAGGCATTGGTCACCAAGCAAAACCAAAGAAAATTCATGCATCCTTATCCTCTGAGAAGGCCAGTAATCTGGTTGGAATATCCTATCATGGACAGAGCAGCATCAAAATTCCTGAGGATGATACAACTAGGAAGGATAGGTCGAGGGACGCAGAGGTCTTAAGGACAGATCGTCCACTGTGAGACATGAAAAACCTGGAGTGGTGCCTTTAGTATGTTGAAGAAAAGAATGCAGTCCTTCTTGTGTTTGCAGGGGCGTATGGGAGAGGAAAGATCATGACAACACAGGGTTTTCAGTATGGCCTTGTGTACAAACTGGATTATGAAGATGAGGGTTCTGACAACCTCCTTGTCCTGGTAGAGACATCGAAAGGTTTAAGAAATGTAATATGCAAGATGGATTTCTTGTGCCCAGAGTGTTGTGTTCCAGATGGGCTTGCAGAGATATGCAGGGACTCAGTGAATCTTATCAAGGACTTAATGCCATGGATCCAGGGCAATATCATGCCAACACAACAGAAGATGACAACCCCTCTAAAGGGAAGGGGTAAGCAGAGCGTGCAGAAGAAGTTCCAGAGGAAAAAGAAAAGAATTGCATATGAGGAGTCTTCTGACTCAAGCTCTAGCTCTGAGGATATAATAGTTGCACCCGGTGGAGAGCTTGCCTCGGGTGTTCTTGGTACTGAGCAGAACAAGATGAGGGAGGACATAGCTAGAAGAAAAGTTGTGAAGAAGGGGCAGTTGTTCCACATGCCAATCAAATTAATATCATCCATAGGCCATCAATAGATCCAGTCACAGGGAGGAGGCCCCTTGAGATCAGGGAGCCACACAATTTGCACGTGTAGAATCTTAAAAAGAAAATGAAAATAAATCCTCATGCTACTGTTGTGCCATTCCTTGTCATGGTGGATCCAAATGAGTGCAGCTCTGTGGATGATTTCAACGAGGGTTTGTTTGAGGATTATACATATTATGTGATTGGAGGTTCACACTCTGCAGAGGCCCGCAGACAGCTAGTGAAGGAGCACCCTACCACATTCTTCTTTAGGTATGCAGAGTGCAAGATATATGTTGGTCTTACAACTGAGGAAGCCAAGCTTCTTGCTTGGGATCACAACAATGACAATGACTACAGGCAAAAAATGTCCTCCATAGAGAGAATTTGGTTCTTCCACCATGAATATGAAGATTGTCTCGTGAAGGAAGGTGGAAGAATACATCCCAATCTACGAAAGCAATGCCTTATTGAGGTTGGAATTGCACTGGATGAGAATAGAAAGTCTGATGCTTTGAGGAAATATGATCCATGGTTTCAACTGGCTTTCAGAACAGGTGAGATCTGGGATCTGTAGGATAAAATTTTCACAATGTGGGAGAACAAGGAGGTCAAGGGCCAGAAGCAACGGAAGTCGAGGCCAGACCCACAGGTTGATCTGAAGGGAAAGGGAAGGAAAGTTGACCTCTCAATTGAAGAGGCTCCTGAGGACATGAAGCTGACACCATGGAGGGCCCTTCAAGGAATCAAGGATGATACATTGATTATATCAACTTTGTCAAGGGTAATCTCCAAGGAGTTAAGCCTGGAGGAGATGGTGACTGAGCTCAATAAGTATGTATGATATTCTCAGATCCTTTTTCCCTCCTCCCATGTTTCTAGTCTAACCTAGTCTCTTTTTCATTTTTGTGACTGTAGTCATAAAGTATACATGAAGATTCAGGAGGTGATGATGAAGAGGCTAGGTTGCTTTTCTTGGACAGAGGTCCAAGCAGACTATCCAACCACATCATCCTACAAAGCTTTATCAGAATATTTTATCCTGTTTCGTGATTGGGTAGGTTCTCTTTCAGAGGTATGAAATGTTTCTCCAATCCCCTAGACCCCCTTAGGCCTGTATATTACAATGTATTCTGTAGTGATGTAAATAACATTTGTTCTGTTGTGCCTAAGCATTTCTCCCTTCTCATAGCAGACATACCCTATGGATTTAGGATGTTGGGATCAGTTAATGATGATGAACCCTTCAAACACCCTCAGATTCGGAAGATGGTCACTGATTTTGCAGAGTTGACTATGTCTCCTCTTTGGAGGATAGTAATTTTCCATAGCAGAGACCAGTCTTTCTCTATTTCAACTGATCTGAAGGCAAGATGTCATGTTGTGGAGTGCCTCACGTGGTAAGTAATCTTTTTTCTATCTTCATGGCTTTAATGATGCTCTCTGTCACTTATAGTTCTTGTTGGCAGGGTGAAGACAAACGTCAATCACACTCCTTTGCATATGTTTGTGAGCTCCACTGAATGCATTACAGTTGGCTATTATGATGAAGTAAGCAAAAGGAGAGTCAGGGAGCATTGCAATGAGAATGGGATCTCAAATGTGCTCATGTTCCCAGCCGTTACCAAGAAACTTTGTCATGTAGCTGGGGACATGACATTGGTTAACCCCTATCATAAGCCACAAAAGCTCATAATGAGATTGCTTCAACTATTCTCTAATGATGATGACTGGGTCCTAGACCTTTTTTCGGGCACAGGTAATTTCAATTTTAACAATTTTCATTAGTCATCATGTTGATTGGCCACCTCTAAGTGGTTTTCTGTTGTTTCAGAAACGACTCTGGCTTGCTCCTTAAAGATGTTCAGGCACTGCATAGCTGTGGAGAAGGATGATGCTCAAGTGAGCTTCATTAGAATGAGAATCAATGCGCTGAATGAATGCTTAGATGAAGACCAAGAGGTTGGAAGGAAGCACATTGCAGACACGAAGAGATTCCAACCGGCTTCAAGGGAGCCTGTTCCCCCACTTGCAGATGAACCGAGGGACATGGCTGACCTTGAAGAGCCAATCTTGGAGCAAGAGAGGTAGGATATGTGTTCTAAGGTTCTAGAGGATCCCATTATGCTTGAGCTTGAGGAAAGCTATGATCAGCTTCTATTGTAGATTCATATTACTCTTGTAAAACACATGAAATGTAAAACATCATTTTAATAGAAATATAATGTCGAGTTCTGCTTCCACTTTGTGTTCAGCTTGATTTATCTTGAGCATTTCTCTGATGAATGTGTGAATGTTTCTTAGTATAATTTTGTTGATTATAATATTGTCTTGGGAATGCTTTTGTGAAATTTATTTCATATTCTGTGAATATGGCCCAACATTCAATGACGATCTTAACTATACAAAGGGGATGATCTTAATTGCCTTGTTAAAATGTTTCGATTTTTGCAACACATGTACTCTGATTTTCGAGTAGCTTTTAATCAGCTATAATCTGTGCTTGTTGAGGTTATAGATGTAATGAAGGAGCTTCCCGAACTCTTACTTGTACCTTCAACTCTAATCTCTTGTCAAAGATCATGATGTGGGATTCTTGATCATGTTGAACAACTAGTTTTCATGGCACCAAGTATTTTATTATATCTACCTTGACTACTTGGGATATGAGATCAAGCTTCTAGTGATAATATTTACAAGCAAGAACAAGTGATGCTTTCTAGATATTGTAAAATGTCCACTTTACTGCTTGATATCATGGTCTTTAGGTAAAAAGGAATATAGAACATGTCTTTGTTCTCCTTTGTTGTGACTCAGTGTTAAATTCATATTGCTTTAAATTCCATAGATGCACATCTATTTTCACTTGTGGAAATAGCATGAAAAGCAATTTCAAATTCAAAAACTTTGAAAACCTTATCATTAGCAAACCATTAACCTCATTTGCACCATAATTGTTTTAAAAAAATGCACGTAAAGTATGCATGATAGGGTCTCGCTACATGACCTTGCATCTAGGTACATTTTGAGTTTTTCCTATGCAGATGAGTGATTGAAAGGATTAATGTAAATCCACCTTGATATTTATGTGAGTGAGTGCACAAGCCTCACCATCAGAAGCCTTTTTCTTTATTTATTGCACCAAATTTGTTTTTCTATGCACTACAGAGTATGCATTCCATAGGGCCCATTACATGGCATTGCATAGGCACTTATTTTTTTAAACCCATGCACATGCTATATGTTATGAACTTGATCATTAATTTTGAAAGAAAAAAACAGGTCTTGGTTGGCGCATCCGGAGGATGCACAAGTTTGGTAGGGGTGAGTGTCGTAGAGATTTTCATCTCTACGTTTCCTTCTAGTCGCTTGCAAACATCGTTCGAAACAACGGCTCAAGGCTTCATCTAGATTTGTCGCATATGCATTAGCTGTTGTCAGGACTCCAAGCATAAATGAGCTATCTTTCGGGTAGGATTCTCGAGGGGTCTACTCTTTGAGGACATTTGTGAAAGCAAACGGCAAACCTATTGATATTTTAGAGGATAATATTTTGCCCAAGTTTAAGGAGGATGAATTCATTTTCAAACTATCAAAACAACATCTTTAAAATGATGTCTCTGAATTGCACAGAAAGTTTGTGTGGATGATCCTTCCAAAATGAGATTGCCGTGCATTTTTCATGTATGATTTAGGAATTGATCCGCTCTCCTTGCGACCCGCGAATGATGCGTGTAATCTAATTTTTTGGGGCGGCCGAATTCGCTGATAGGTGTGTTCTGATTCAACAAAAAGTTTATTTTTCATGATATGCGTGGCATTATTGTCATGCGAAGGGGGCGGCAATATGGGCATGCAAGTCAGCAAAGATCATGAGAGAGAGATCCCATGCAAAGAGGGATTTTGACCATCCGTGGTGCATGGGAAAGAGTGGACGAGCTTCACTTCTCAGTTATCTGGCAGAAAACGAAGAGACAAGAGGGGGGGGGGATCAGACACGTACCAAAAAGAGGGAAGGGACACCGGAGGGAATGGCGGAGAACTTCGACAGTACTGATGGAAACTTTTATCTGGCATACTAAAAAGATTTGCGCGGCGTCTGGAGTGTTTTATCGATTGTGATATTGCAATTTGACTTCTACTATGATCAACGTGCTGAATCTGCTGATCTTCAGGGCTATTCGAGAGGCAGGCGGGTGCTATCTATAGAGAGAGAGCTGCGATTCAAGAGGGGGGGAATGGGCAATAGCAGGAAGTAGGGAGGTTCATGCGAAATCATAAGGGGCATCATTAAAAACTACAGTCTTCTGTTGTAGAGAATAGTATTCCTGAGAGTGCTCGAATCATTGCAGGGAAGACAACTGACACAGGTTTCCAAGGATTCGTCTTGCGGACATACCTCATATGAAAATCAGTATCAATGGGAGGGGGAACCAAGCTATACATGGAAATCAATATGCATGATTGATTTGGCAATTTTGGGAACGGCTCGTGCTGCGCTATATCAGAAAGGAATGACAACATCGCTTCCTCTGAGGAGTTTTTAGGGGAAAATATATGCGGAGGAGGAAAACGCTGACAGACAGCTATGGCGATTCATTGTTACATTAATGTTTTTTTTATGATGCTATAGAGAGTTGTAACTGATGCCTTACAATTGCGCATGCTATAAAAGATCATGATCAATGTTTTGATGGTGCTGCTCTGAATAGCTTTGTGCAGGAAACAATTTCTACAAAGAGTTAGTTGAAGCTAATCATTGGTAAAAACTGTTAACGCGACTTTGAATATTACTGAATTTGCAAATGATTTTTGTGCTGAAGACGACTTCCCAGATTATAGAAAAGCTTTTGAATTTGAATCATGATATGTGAAGGAATCATATTGATCATTTCCTTGATTAGCTCACCTTCCATTTTTGTTATGCGTAAAGTATGACAGATAGCTAGAAGCAATTTGGAGGAGGGATATGAAATCTTGTGTCCCAATCTACCACTTTGCATATACTTTTCCTTCTCTGCATTTTCCATCGCTCTCTTTCAGCAGAATTTTGCATTATTTTTGTTTATACTTATTAAATTTGAAACAGGTAAATCAAAACAAATGTCTTGGTTGCGCATGCAAGCATGTAGCTTAAAGCTAATCCAGTATACGGTCTGTGATGAGCATCTTTTTTTTTTCAGAAATGATTCACTCTATTTTCTATGGAAGTTTAGAGACGCAGAAATAGTTTTATACTAAGAATATTGTTATGTAAGCGCAAATGTTTAGCTAATGTAATAGTTAAAAGATATATATATATAAGGACATGAAAAGTTTCAAGATAGTTTTATAGAGTTGTTCTAATGGTTCAATGAGCTTCAATTTCATTTTAACGATCGAATGAGCGTAGAAATTTTGATTACCATAATTAAATTTATTCGTATGTTTGTCATATCTTTTGCTTATAGTATCTATGAAAGGTTATAGACACGCACATTAAATCCTCTTTGCTATTTTTATTTTATATATTTCGTTGTAAACAATAGAACGCTATTGATATTGGAAGTAAGTTGTCAGCAAGAACTACAAAGCTCGGAGGTTTTTTATAAAATTTTCTTCGTAGAGAAATACATTGAATCTATTGTCTAAATGAAAATTAGAATTCGGATGCTTAAATTTATGATATAATGATAGGTCACAAATTTCTTTTTGAATGATAATGAGCCTTATGACTAAGACTTTTTGATGATTTGCTTCTACAGTTCTTGACATGAGGATATGGTTTCAACTGAACTACTCATTATTTCTCTAAGTTTTCATGAGTCTCTACTACACTTGAGCTTGCTCCAAGCATCCCTCGTGTGCCGTTAGCGACGGTTGACTTGATCCACTAGCCTGAATTGCTCCCACACCATATGTTGGCTATTGAGGATAAGTTGGATGATACCAAATACCCATTATGGGCTTATATGATGTGTCATGTATTGATTGCAAAAGGACGGTGGAATATTGAGTAGTGTATTGAAAAATGTCATATTACACCTGCAAATACAATTGCTAAAGGTGATGTAGAGAGCATTGAAGATGGTGATATTCTTCAGATTCCTTTTCATGCTGCAGTTCTTGTTGCACCTACTGTAGAGCAACTTTGTTGGGATGGTAGAGATGCTTAGGCACATGCATTGATAGCCTTGTTTATCAAATATGCCATTATTCCCCACATTCGCTCCTGCAAAATAGCAAAGCATGCTTGAAATACATTAACCACTTTGTACCAGGTAAGGAATGAGGCTTATGTTGCTTACCCTTGAAAATAGTTGGAGAGTGAGCATGTGAAAGGTATACACGTTCCCTTCAGGTAAAATCTTTTAGGAGCTAAGCTTCGTCCCAATAGGCGCTAAAGTGTCTGCTGATAAAGTCTTGCCTGACATTTCAATTTTGCAGACTATTCTGAATGATCTTCCATATTCATATCAGAATTTTGTTTCTACTCCTTGATTGATGATGAAAGGCAATCCAAATGCCTAAACATTTGAGGAGTTAGTCTTTGTTTTGTTGCAGGAAGATTAGTCTAGGTACAATAGGTCCATTATGTGTGTTGCAGATCAAGCTTTCTTGGCTAATCAGAATGGTAAAGGTAAATAGAGCTCTTCTACTAATAAGTAGAAATCTTCTAATTCTACACAATCAAAGAAGGATGACAGAGATGAGAAGAAAATAGAAAAGAAAAAATTTATTTGCAAATATTGTAAATGAAATGATCATTTTATAAAGAGCTATCCAAAACTAGCTACTAAAGCAGCAAGGAAGAAAGAGGCTTGAATGGTTATTGTAGAGGCAAATACTGTAAAGGAAATGATCATGTCATAAAGAGCTATCCAAAACTAGCTACTAAAGCAGCAAGGAAGAAAGAGTCTTGAATGGTTATTGTGGACCCCTCTAGACCCAAAGCAGAGTCTACTAATCTTGTTTAGAATGAAGAATGGGCACTTAACACTATTTGCAGTCATGACGATCTTCTCATGAATAGCATATATCTATAGTAGAATCAGATGTTTGGTACTTTGATAGTAGGGAAACCAAAAATATTACCTCGCAATGCATTTTCTTCACTTCATTCAAGACTACCCCTACATCGAATACTCTCACATGCACCAACAACTCCTCTAATACTATAATGGGTGTTGGTAAGATCATTCTGACTAATGTTGATGGTAGTTTTTTTACATTATCGAATGCTTTATTTGTGCCAAGGATCAAGAAGAATCTCTTATCAGTTTCAGCTTTAGCCAAGATTGGCTTGGTTGTGAAATTTGTTGATGATAGATGTAGAATTCATGATCTATCAAATGTCAATGTCATTATTGCTTCTGACATTTTATGTCAGGGGCTATATAAGCTGATAGACTATGAAAAATGTGTGAATGATTTATCGTGTGCAATACATGATTTCTAGGCTTTATCAAATACAAAGCTCTGACATGCACGCTTTGCTCATTTGAATTTTGTTTGTTTGCTACGCCTCCGGAAATTTGAAATGGTGTCCTCTTTGCCCAAACTTGAGGCACCTAGTAAACATGTCTCTGAAGGCTGTATTTTGGGCAAAATGCAGTGTTCCTCATTACCAAAAGATGGTTCAATTAGAGCTACTGAGAAATTAAAGCTTGTTCACAGTGATGTCTATGGTCCTATGCAGACACCCTCTTTTCAAAACTTTCTTTACTTTGTGACTTTCATTGATGATTTTTTTTTTCCATGCATGCATGGGTATATCCATTGAAAGCAAAGTCTAAAGTGATTATGTGCTTCAAACAGTTTCTGGTTTTGGCTGAAAATATATCAGCATGTAAAATAGGCACCCTCCATTCTGATCAGGGGGAATATATGTCTTCTGATTTTAATGCATTTCTGGCTAAACGTGAGATTAAACATCAGTGCACAGTGTCGTATACACCTTAACACAATGGAGTTGTTGAACAAAAGAATAGGCCACTCATGGAGATGGCAAGGTGTATGGTCAAGATTCACACTTTACCACATAGTTTCTAGCTTGAGGTTATTATGTATGCAACATATATACTTAGTAGGTATCCCACTAAAGCATTGCAGTCTATCACTCCATATGAGGCTTGGCATGGTCGCAAGCCATCTGTTGCTCACCTGCATGCTTTTGGTTGTCTTGCACATGCATTAGTGCATGAACAATAACATAGGAAATCGGATGATAAAGCAATGAAATGTATTTTTGTTGGGTATAGCTCTAAAAGCAAAGGCTATCATCTATATCATCCATAGACTACATGCATTCTGGTTAGCTCGGAAGTTGTTTTTGTGGAAGATGCTATTCAACCATTACTTTCATGTACTAAGGAGACATCTGCTAGCTCCAAAGATATGTGTGATACTTTGCTGCCTCTCTTTACACGTATAGAGTCTAGTGCTGGTCCAAATGAGGTAACTTTTTAGCCTTTATAGGTTTCATGCAATGATACAGATCATTCCATTTCTGATGCAAATTTATTCACTTGTTGATGAGAGAACTGATATAGAGCAGGCAAACACTATGCCTAAATGGCTAGTGGAGACTTTGCAAGATAGTGAATTAGATGCACCTCTATCATATTATACTCATTCAGGCTCTCGTAGTTCTTCTTTTGCATTAGATTACTATGCTATATCTGGCTCTAGTCTCTATGATGAGAAAAAGCCTATTTCATTTGATGAAGCATAAAATTCTAAAAATTGGATGGTTGTTATGCAATCAAAATATGATGCTATTATGGAAAATGGTGCCTGGTCTTTATGTGACTTGCCTCTTGGCAAGAAGACCATTGGCATGAAGTGGGTATACAAGCTAAACATAAGCTTGATGGAATAGTTGACACGTATAAGGCTAGGCTTATTGCAAAGGGTTATGCTCAAGAAAGAGGCATTGATTTTGATGAGACCTTTGCTCCTACATGCCAAATGACTATAGTTCGTAGCACCTGTTCACTTGCAGATCATCATGGTTGGAATGTACATCAATTGGACATTAAAACTACATTTCTGAATGGTGACTTGCATGAAAAAGTGTATGTTTTTCAGCCATGTGGCTTTGTGTAGAAAGGGCATGAAAGCAAAGTGTGCAAGTTTAAGAAGGCATTATATTGCTTAAAGCAAGTAACATATGCTTGGTATGAAAAGATACATGCCTATCTGATTGCACATGGTTTTGAGAATAATGCAATTGAAAGCACCTTATATGTTAAGCGTGCAAATAATGTGCTTCTGATCGTTGTTGTCTATGTTGATGACATGCTACTCACTGGTCCTCATGAGAAGCATATTGATGATTTTAAGGCTGATTTGCATGCCTCATTTGAGATGTCATATTTGGGGCATTTGCATCATTATTTAGGCATTCAGTTTATGCAAGTTGATGGAAAAATACCTTTGTGTCAAAAAAAATATATAGACATATTATTGCAGCATTTTGTCCTTGAAGACTACAAACCTTTTGCCACTCCTATGGAGAGAGGTTTATGATTGAGTCTTCATGATGCTGGACATGCATTTGATGTTGTTCTGTATTAGCAGGTTGTTGGATGCTTGATTTAATTATGCATTACTTGGCTAGATATTTAGTTTGTTGTCTCATAGATGAGCAGGTTTATGCATTGCCTAGGTGTCAAGCATTGGCAGGCAGTTAAGCGCATCTTTTGCTACTTAAGTGGTACCCAGCTACTTGGATTGTTTTATCCCAAGGGGAGATCACTACCACTAGATTTACATGCTTTTTCTTACTCTTAGTGGGCTCCATCTACTAAAGCTGGATATAGAGGTTTGGCCAATGCAACACAAGAAGTAATGTGGCTAAAGTGTTTATACTCAGATTTTGCGCTTGCTTCCTTTTGTGGAGTGATTCCACATATCTTGTCACTTCTTTATACATGAGTGCTAGTTCCTTATTCACCACATCACTCCCATGGGGGAATTGTTGATATATTTAAGTAGTGATGTGTGAACACATTAGGACCTTCAGGGCTCTTTTCTCCCTCTTTAGGAGGTTCCCTCCCCCCGGCTTGTATATACACCTATAACACTAACATGTCACTTATCTTTGTACATTCTATTGGTAATACATTTCAGTATTGTGTGTTGTGCTCCAAGCTTCTTCTTCTTCCTTGTGTTGTTGGCATGCTTCCACATACCTCAAACTCCAAGAGATCCAAACATCAAGCTCCCACCAGAGGATGCATCTTCACTAGTGGATGAACATGATTATGCACAACGTGTTGACTCCTTACTTTACCTAGACAACACAACACTAGATATTTCCTATGCAATTGATATACTAAGTCAATTTGAACATCAAAATCTTCAAACATATCGGGATGTTTCTCATAGACTAGTTTCATATTGTGCCCTCACAAGTCGTCATGGTCTTTGGTCAAGAGGGGGCATAAAAACTAGTTGGATATTTAGATTTAGATTCAGGCGGCGATCTAGATTCTTGAGGTCTATGTCTAGATATATATTCTTGCTTGGCTTAGGAGCTATCTCTTTGGAAGGTAAGAAGTAACCTACCATTGCTCTATCATCCATCAAGGCCAAATACTGAGCATCAAGCTCTGCAGCATATGAAGCCATCTAGATTCGATGCTTATTATTTGAGATTGGTATTTTTCAGGTTACTCCGACATGGATCTATACTGATAGCGTGCTAGCCTTGTCTATCACCAAGAATTTAGTATTCCTCATTCGAACGAAGCACATTGAGATCCAATAATACAATTCATTCATGAGAAGCTCATATCTCTTCAGATTACTCTAGAGCAATGTACCTCTCAAGACAACCTCCTGGACATGTTCATGAAGGCTTTACCTTTTGTTCTACTCTATTTCTTGGTGGACCTCTACAACATTCAACCACTCCAAAATGGAGTTCTAGAGGGGGTGTTGATGGCATGATTTTTCCTACATCATCTCCATTTGTATCCTCATGAGTGCATCTCCATTTTGTATCCATGAGGCACTCCATTTTCATTTCATTCCATTTTATATAGTAGCTAATTGTATGTGGGTATCTTCCAATTTTCTTCTACCATTGTATTCATTCTTGTTCAAGGGGGATTGTCCCACATATGATGTACTTTTCAGAGCCCCCTCTAAATCTATTAAAGGAGGTTCTCTTCCCCAGTCTGTACTTGGTTAGAAGATTATAGAGCATACTCCATGTTCTTGGCAAGAGCATTTCTAATCCATGTGAGTTTATCTCTTTCTTGGTCTACTCACTTTTAGTCTCTCACACTCTTTCATTTTGTGAGTACAGTCTTCTTTGGATTTTGCCGCCCAACCATGGGGTTCAAACTCTTCATCTCGAAATATCATAGTCACAAAGATTGGGTCTTCTATTGGTGGAGTGGTTTGTGAAACTTCCATATTCCTAGCTTCTAGTTATTTCCCCTCTTCTTCATCAATTTTACACATCCACAAGTTCATGTCTTCATGCATCTATGAAGGATCCAAAGAACTAATGGAGTGAGTTGGCTCTGAGTCCTCTTGTGTTTTGTTGATATGATTCTACTATAGAGGTGGGACATATCTATGGGTATAATCATTGATATTCAATTTATTAATTACCCCTATGTGTTGTAAGTACAATGAATTACCTACCCAATCCTGGAAAATTTGCAATTGTCTCGTGAAGGGTGTACCTAAAATCAATTTGTCTGCATGATTTTTTCCAAGCTCACATATAACAAATGTATGTTCGAACTCTATACTGCAAGAAGTGTGAGTGATTTGTTCGAATAGTCCTAATGGTCATTCAATGTGTTCCTCTTCCATTTGAAGTTTAAAACTAGTGGGTTTTAAGGTTGGATTGACCCATCACATCCATAAGGATGTGGTTACAATGGCAACACCTACATCAGAATATAGGATTGCCTAGGCAATGTGCCCTTCGTAGGTAATAGGAAGATAGGTGTTTCCTTCCTCTCCTTTCTTCTATCTTATCTATTGGGATCTCAAGGACTTTTCCTTTGGATTTAACCTTCGAGTGAGAAATAACAAGTTACAAACTTGGTTAGCCACATGCTTCCATAGTTCTAGCTTCACTTTTAGGATCTCTTCTAAAGTGAGATGGAAATGTACTTTAGTGTTCTTCAAAGCCTCTGTGTTTCAAATTATGACCAAATTTTGGTTCCTTACTAGGATTGTAGGGTCTTGGATCTAAAATGACTTGGATTGCCATGGACTATGAACTGTGGAAATTCTTGTAAAGAATTGGATTCATAATCCAATCTTTCTCATGATTAAACATCTCCTTGATCTCCATATAAATAGGGAATGTCCCAGTGGAATTGATCTAAGTTGTCGATCAGCTATCTCTTGAATGAGGATGGGTCGTCTGTTCAAAAACCCACTTCTCTTGCTTCCAAGAACTCCTGAGAGTACTTTGTTTTGAGAGTACTTGGTAATGGAAGAAGGTATTCTAGATAGGGTTGATTTTGGAATGTAAGAATCTCTTGCCGAGAATTCTCATTTCTCACTTCCGATGGAATGAGCCTTTTGAGGCACCTAATTCTCGGGTTTGGACACCATTTTCTCTAATCATTTCAACAATTCTTCATAATGAAACTCTAGTTTGACTAGTTTGCTTTGATTGAAGAGTTGGCTAGCTACAAACATAGCGTAGGGTAGTTCTACCATTTTGATGCATAGTTTCATTCTTTCTACTTCTATGTCCGCTTTAGGATAATTTTTTCCTAGTTCTATGAGTGAACATGACTTAGGTATGGGGGTGCTTGTGTGAGGACTTAGATGTCGACTCTACAATCTTCTCCTTGGTTTCTTTGAGACTACTTTTGCTAGTTTGTTATAGCATTTTCTCTTGACTCTTTCTCTAGTTTCTTTCCAAGTTTTAGCTTTCTTTTTGCTAGACTCTCCTTTTCACTAGGTTTTGATTCTTTCTCTTGATTTCCTTGCTTGGCTTTCTACAAAGTTTGTGCTCTCTTGATTGCTTGTATTGGGAATAACTTGGGTGAAGTTCCATTAGGGCTATGAACTATGCCTATCCCATTGGTTGAGGTGATTTTCAAATTTTGCGGGATTCTTAAGGCACTCATGAGTGCGATGTTCCTTGCCACACTCAGATTACAATCCTTGAATTGGTAGGTCTTGTTGATGTCCTGTAGGTAGGGGATGAGGACACTCATGTAAGAAGTGATCTCCTTGACATCAAAAACAAGGTCCTCTAGGAGCTTATGCTTACGCTTGATTTATTTTGGGTCTATGGTTAGGGTTTGCATACATGACATTGGCATAATCAAGTTCCCAGCTATATTTATGAGGCAAGGTATCATACTCATAAGTCTCATAATGCATTGGTGACTCTATGTAATAGGTAGGTACATTCTCACCATATGAAGAGTCAAAACTATTCATATTTGGCTCATTTTTTGTTATCAAAGGGGTACAAGTATCAAGCTCTATCTAGGTTTTCTTATGGTACCACATACTTCATTGAGACCATGGTAGTTGGATGTGGCACTTACTGATCAAGCATAGGTTTTGGCCTAGGTTGTGCTTGATAAGGTTGTTGATATGCTGATTGGTTCCTAAAATAAGGTTGGGCTTGATATGCTATTGATACCTAGATGAGTGTTGGTAGTTTTGTCTGACTCCATGCTTGTTATAGGGATAGTTGTCTACCTCATGGTAGTTTTGTCTGACTCCATGCTTGTTATAGGGATAGTTGTCTACCTCATGTTTGGTGTTCTTCCTCTCTATCGTAAAATAGAAAAAGAGTGGCACTAATGCCTTTTGGTTTTCATGGGGCATGCATTAGCCATGTGATCATCTTCCCATATGTAGAAAAAAATTGACTGTGATCACTTTTTGATTCTTCCTATTCTGAAAGGTTCCTTCTAGTTTTCGAGCAACTAACTCAGCCAATTCTTCAATGGAAAATGATTGTTTTGATATGGCACTTGCCAAGCACTCTAAGCCTTTGTAGATTTTTGAGAGCTCTAACTCCTCTCCTAAGTTGTTCTCTATGCCTATGCAAATTCTCACACATTGTTCTAAGTGTTAGCTCTTTGAGCTACACATAAGATCGTAGATTTCCACTCAAGAGGCCATTTAAAAAAAAAGGATACTTATTTACCTCATGTAGGTAGCTCTGGGACTCAACACCTCTCTATATATTGCTTGAATCTTCATCCCACTAATCTTACAGCCTCTTGGGGAGTCGTCTTGAAGCTATAGATAAAAAAAGAAGTGTTGTGTTAGATCCAACTTTTGGAGAAATCAGTGATGAATGATTCCATCAACTTTGATATATCTTGGTAGTTTCCTTGATGCAATGGTTGAAACCATGCTAAGGATATACCATTCAAGGTTCACCCAAATGCCTTGTATTGAGTGAGCAAAACTTCTACTTGTTCCACTCTCAATGCTCACATAAATTCGGCCAGATGATCATAAGGGTAACTTATACCATTGAAATAATTCTTCATGGTTTTCACTACATGGGAGGATCTCAACATTCTTGAGTGTTCCATTTCTGTTGATAGAGGGAATTCGTCATATTCTCTATGTGAGGCATGCCCTCTTTTTTTCATTATCTCTAGTTTTCTTGTTCCTTGCTCTAATCTACGCCTTCCTAGGTTATGTATAAATCTCACTTCTAAGGACTCTATTGACTTCTTGTAGCTCAGTGATGAGTAGCACCTCCTTTAATCTCAATCCGGGAAGACGTGAGGATGGTATGAAGACCTCGAGCAAGTGAAGGCACAAGTGCGTGAGTGAGAAGCACACTAACATGCACACTCCGCGCACACACAGTAAGTGAGAAGCAATGGAGTTCTTAGATTACTTTCAAAAAGCTCTTACAAGTTCATATCAATTACAAGCTAACCTCAAAAATGAGCTCTCTAGCTCTATTTATAGTTTTTGACTAGGTTTTGGCCTTGTCCAGACCTAGTGTCCGGCCTAGTTAAAAATTAGGTTCTCTACCCTATTTGGAGGTTCAAACGGAGTCTAAAAAATGTGAAAACTGATAGGTAGGTACTTCTAAAGCTCCTCAAGCTCAAGGACTCCTTGGCTTGCACAAAATGGAGCTACAAAAATGTGAGATGGCATTTACAATGGTTTTTAGTGATGAAAATCACTATTTCTGTAGGGATTTCTTCTAGCATTTTGACATACATTCCCTGGAGCTCCCTACTTGCTCCTTCTTCTTGTGTGCCCAACTCTTTAATGCCTGAAAAATTGAAATGGCCTACTTGCCAGATCTTCTTTGACTACTGTGTCTGCCTGTGCTTTCTCTTCGTTCCGACTCCCTTCGTAGGCTTCCTTGTCTTGCAACTCCTTCAGTTCCTTGACTACTGCCAACACCCCCCCCCCCTCTCTCGCGTCTGTCGTCTCTAACAGACGCTTGTCTAGCAGTGCGTTGGACATAATATTGGACAACATCGGCAGCGAGGTGGTGTTCTTCTAATCGTAGCCCCCGTGCTAGATCTGTTAACAATGCATCCCAATTCACTGGTCCTGGTACGTCCGGATGTGGCACCCGCTTTTGTTCTGAATGGATGGTTCTCTCCACAGCAAATAAGTGGAGGAGGTGTGAGGGCCTGGGTACAAATATTTCTGAGTGATATTCCCAGAACCCTGTTATGAACATCTCCTCGAATGTCTGTTTAAAGCAAGCTGGGAGGTACTTTATTCTGGCGAACCAAGCATATATTACCTCTATTGATGGGGTGGTACTCATGTCGTATACCAAATCTTGGTTGCCTGTAAGAAAGCCAACACCTGAGAAGTGGGGGTCTTTAATATTCTTGAATGTCCTGAATGTGATTAGCATTAGTTCAAAGATTTTCATGCACATTTGGTCCATCACATCGGGGGTATTCCGTAGTTGAATGCTCCAGTGACGGATGGTAGAAATCATGTAATTCACAGTGGGAGGTCCTTGAGGAGGTGCTAGATAAACATAGTTTAACCACTTTGCGCAACCTTTGATGTTCTTGACAGCAATTGTAAACTCTAGCCAGGTGCGCCCGCGGAAGACTGGAACATAACAAGGATTGTATTTAATAAAAAGTGGCATGTTAGTCCAAGTACGAACCATCTCTGGGTAGGTCTCAAGAAGACGGATCCTCCAGGCGGGTTGATGAATAGATCCTTTCTTAGCACTTTCTGGGATATCATCGGGCCCAAATTGTGTGGCAAAAGTTGGAGGTTTGCTACATCTGCGTTGAATCTCTACGTTGTAATCTGCAAGGAGTACACAATATGGCACATATTGATCGTCGTTGGTGCCGATCCATCTATAGTGAGACATGTTGCGGAAATATTCTAACTTTATGATGGTGTCTTCTAACTTTGCCATTGATTGGATTTGAATTGCTACTCGATCTTCATGGGTTGTTGTTGTTTTCTCTAGTGTCTGGAGCCATTCAGGTACTTCCACTTCTAAGGTGTCCATTCCTTCTGAGGTCTGTGCACCACCTGGCATCGGCATAGGAACATATGGTTCCTCATACGTTTCATCCACCTCAATGGGTACCAAATCCTCAGGCTCTGGTTCTACCACTGGAGAGGGCTGCCTTTCATATTCCAGTAGCTTTTTCTGCAGCTCCGCCACCTGCACTGTCAATGCCTTCACTTCCTCTGAAGTCGAGGTCGTTTCTATGACTTTGGGTTGAGCCTCCTGTTCCCTGAGCTGGATATGTAGTTCATCCCGTTCCCTCTCCAAATCATCATGTGCTTCTAATAAATCCGCATAGCTTTCCAAGATGGTTTTCATGGTCTCTGAGGGAACTGCTTTGAATTGTTTTGGGTCGATTTCATGGGGAGAGCCTTCCATGGCAGCTTCTAGGTTTTCTTCGTTTTGTTTCTGCAAACGTTTGTTTTCTTCAAGGGCTGTAGCCATATGTTTTCGGAGTAGAGTTAGATTTCGCCGGACTCTCAGGTTGTCTGTTTGGTAAACCTCCAGTAAGGCTTCGAGTTGTTTGACACCTGACTCTTGTGATGGTTGGGGTGTCTCTAGGAGGGTTTGATGAGCTTGCTCGAGAGTGGTGTAGCGTTGATTGAGTTCTGCATTTTCTTCTTCTATACTGGTAAGCCGTCTTTGTAGTTGTTGATGATTCGTCGTCAGCTGATGATGACGGTCTTCTAGAGCCTGGTACTCACTCTGAAGTTGATACACGCATTGATGTAAAGCTATGAATATACTATTTACATTAAACGATGCAGGGAAAGATGAAGATGCAGGGGGGATGGGGAAGGGGAAGGGAGTTGTGAATGCTGTGGAGTCAAGTGGTGAGGTAGGTGGAGGGGGTATGGGAGATTGAGGTTGGGTGGGGGGTGGGAGTGGTGCTGTGGCTGGTGATGTTTCCATTGTGTCGAATGTGTGTGTGACTGTAAAGATGGGAACAGTGGGTGGGGTGGATGTGATATTTGTGAAGAGTGTTGTGTAGGTGGGCACGGTAACTCCTCCGACTTAGATTCCAGGAGAGAGAGGGCTTCCCATGACGACTGTGGTAATGGAAGAAATAGGTGTGGTGGTGCTAGGTGGTGAGGTGACATGTGTAGTGAGAGGTGAGGTGGGTGGTGAGAGTGGTTCCTCGTGATGTTCTTCTGTTTGTGTGTTGCCTCCTAGTTCTGATACATTGATGTGTATTTGTTTTCCAGATCGCATGGGACGGGTAGGAACACGTTTCTCAAATCGATTAATATAAGTCATGGCTGCATGAACAGCCTCATCTAAGCCCACTGCATCAGCGTGCAGGTTCATTGATTCGATGAACATGTCATCCACACCTTCCTCGGCTAACATTTGACTCATGATCATCTTTCCTGTCTCGAGCGACAGCTTGTGTTGCTCCTGGACTCGCTTCATAGTTTCGTATAATCTTTTTATTTGGGCCGAGTATGCCGGGGCACTTGCTATGAAAGTTCTTCATATTCTTGATCATACTCCTCTTGTGCCTCTTGTTCTTCTGTCTCTTCTTCATCGTCTTCTACTTCTACTACTCTCGGTTGGGTCGGGGCTGAATTTGTAGTCGTGGGTTGTTGTTCTTGGGTCTGCTCCGCTTCTGTCTCCAAGTTAGATTCATTGATCAAACGGGCGATTTCTTCATCTGTTAGATCAGCAAGGGTGTAACCTTGAGGGAATTCCAAGTCTGCTGGAATAGGAGGAAACACCAGGTTGGGTCCTTCTGAACTTGGTCTGGGTAGACGAATGGTGAACGGTCGGACACGCCTCGTTTGGGGAGGAGTCACCTCGGGTGTGGTAGTGGCTCCTCTTGGTTGAGCGCATGGTAATTGAACTCCCCCTCTCATCTTCTTCGATGGAGGACCCGCTGTTGATAGCTGTCTTTGGAACTCTTGAGCCCTGGACCATATTAGTGCTCTTTGAATGGGCACGTCGTACGCTAAGCACCTCTAAATTATTCTTGTGAGCGCACAACATCTATGAAGTACATTTTTCTGTTTCTTATTCCACCGCTGATGGGCTAGGTGTATTTGATCGATGATCCAGCGCGGTATGTTGATGGTGAGGTTCTCTGTCTCCGTCAAGTACAAGTTGAACCATATCTTTTTTGGTGGCATAGTGAATCGTTCTTGGGCGGGAAAAGCAAAATGTTGCATGATAGTTCGTAAGTGTAGAGCAATGGTAGGTGTCATTGCTACCATGTCCTTCAATTTGTTGAGGTCCTTATGCTTCATCCTGCCTGGAACCATTAGTTCTTTCTCAGTGGGAATATGCATTCCTTGCATGTTCAATGCTGCTCGTACCAAATTGAGGGTTAGTTTGAATCTCTTGAGTTCGTGGCCTGGCAATAGTGAGGGTAGCACAAAAGTACTATCGCCTCCCTTGGCCCTGCTAGGAGTGATGGTACTGATAAAGTAGGAGCAGCGAAGAAAATCTGGCTTAGGCAAATGTGCTATGAAGTAGCTATCCAATCCCGCTTTGGTCCAAACCGATCGCATTACTTCTGCATTCTGATAGTTTTCAAATTCGCGAGTGAAAAAATGATAACGTCCCCATTTGCCATTGAATTCAATTTCTGCCTCCCAGAAATAGGTGCCATCACCCAATGGCCCTGCGACATCGCTGAACCAATGAGCATGTTTACCCACTTGAGAGGTGTGTCCCTGAGGAGGGTCCTGAATCGAGAGAACATGCACAGCTTGAAGTTCTTGAGGCCTTTCGGTGAGTGGTGGTTCCAGGAGGAGGGTTTCAATGTCCACAATCTGTGCGCTAGACCCTGCCTGGGAACTGGTGCCTCGTGCTTCTACCATTGTTATTGCTTGCTTGCTGGTTCTGTGAGAATATAGATCATGCGTTAATATTGTAAAGGACAAGATAGAACACTTTTTTTTTTTGGTCCCCGTTACAACATTATCATGAAGTGAGTAATGGGTTAGTGGGTCAGTGAGTGCTCGATGACTTTGTGTGTAGTTAATGAATGGATAGTCCTAGGAGCTAGATGGAAAGATGCAGTGTATGAGTGATGTAGTTAGCAAGTGGAGATGGATTTACAAATTGGGGTCTGGGGGTTTATTACAAGTCTTAGGTTGCCAAACACAATGGATGGCTTTCGGTTTTGGTTTTGTGGAGACTCTGGAGGGTTTTATGAGTAATTTTGCTTGGGGATGATGCATTTTTGGGACCCATTTACAAGTGAGTTTGTGCGTGCTTCTGGGCGACTGTGTGTTCGTGCGTATTAAACAAGAGTGGGTACCGGCTCCTTGAGTGAGTGAACCCTATCATGTATGATGTGATTCGTGTGGGACTAGTTGAGCCCGCAAGCAAGCCTTAGGCACCCAAATTTGTCTTGATTGTGGGCCAGCCTTCATCGACTTCTTGGGTACCCAGATAGTTTTTACTTTCTCAAAAGAAGTTTTGGAAGTCTTCTTATTAGTATCATGTCGCTGATTACTAATAGGAAGTTGAGATGATTGTTGTTGCTTGACGGCCATAGGCCGCTCTCCTTTTCGCACCCACAATTGTTTCAGTGGCTGAGTCATTCTGCTTCGCACGTTCTTTTGGCCTCCGGCATAGGTAGTCTTCAGTAATTGATCTGCCTTTGGTTGTTGCCTCCCTCTGGCCTTTGGAAAAGAAGAGAGTTCCGTCGAGGCCTTGACTTCTTTATTGAGATCTCCATTCCTCTGCATCACATAGCTTTGGACAAGAACAGCATGGTCAACTTCATGTGTACCCCTGGAAGGACCAGGAGTCTGTGTCTTTTCTAGTTCCTTGAGTGCTCCATTATCTAACTCAACTCTAATTCTACTCTGATTCACCCATACCTGAAGAAGTCCACTCCTTAGGTTTAAGTTGACTGCATGGTCATAGATCGAGTCTTGACCCAAGACCAGAGGCTCAGTGAGATCCTCATCTTGACACACTAGTACCTTAACTGTCATTGGAACATCTTGAATGGAGAGGGGAAGTTCCACCTCGCCCATGCAAGGAGTTTCCACACCTCCCAATCCTATTAGATATGCTTCTATAGGATTGACTTTTAATTTCAATTCTCGACAGTATGAAAGTCTCACCGCACTAGTGGCTGCTCCTGAGTCAATTAATGCTCGCACTACTTTTGCACTAACTTCTTGTCCTATCTCTAAAGTCACAAAAGGACGTCGATCTATTATTCTTTGGGGACTTATTCCTCAGACTACACACATTGCCACATGATATCGTGGATCCTCATAGACACTTGTCCTAGGTTGATCCCTACCCTGCCGTCTCAACTTCATCCTTCTGATGCGTTCTAAAGCTTTTGCTTGAGCTTCTTCTCGAACTTGTTTTTCTTCTTCTTTGCGTTTCTTAGCAGTGTTGAGTCGACTGAGCATTTCTTCTATGAGAGGTTCCTGATACAACTTGACTCTGCACCCACTGATGTAGCTACGGAGAATATCGCCTTCTAAAGTGGCCAGCTGTACTGCTCCACTCGTTGAAATCCTATTTATAATCATAGGTCCATAGCCACGTTTCTCTAATTTTCTTGCATGTTGCTTCAAAGTGTAGACTAAAATTAGGTCTCTGGCCTTTAATCCTTTATCCTTAACATGGGCATCAAAGTACGCCTTCTGTCGTTTCTTAGTTGCATATATTCCTGCTGTAGCTCCTAGTCTGGTTTCACCTAGTTGTTCAAGGTCAAAAATTCTCGAAGAGAGTTCATGACCCGTCCACTCATGCTCTTGTGCTACTCTCAATGTGGGAATCAAGAAATCCAAAGGTAGTACCGCATTTTGGCCAAATACCATCTAAAAGGGTGTGGCTTGGAGTACCGTTTTGTAGGCGACTCGGTATGCCCAAACAGCATGGTGTAGTTGTTTGTCCCAATCAGAGCGTTTATGATTTACCAATTTGGTAAGCACATTGCCTAGAATCTTGTTGGTGCTTTCGGCTTGGCCATTAGCTTGTGGGTGATAAGGGGCAGACTTCTTGTGTACTACCAAGAACTCTTGGAGCAGATTTTCGATAACTTCATTCAAGAACTGAGTGCCTCTATCACTTACTAGCTCTATAGGTAGCCCGTATCTTGTGAACACAATCTCAAATAGGAACTTAGCAGTTGTCTGAGCATCATTCTTCGTTGTGGCTTTTACCTCAACCCATTTTGTTAGATATTTTGTGGCAACAATGATGTATTCAGCATGTGAACCCTTGGCTGGGGGATTAATAGGACCTATAAAGTCTATTCCCCACTTAGAGAATGCACGTCCACCCATCATAGGTTTCAGTGGCATCTCATCTTTGCGTATAGGATACTGAGTTCTCTGACAAACATCACATCGTTTCACATAGGTATGTGCATCCATGTGAAGGGTCGGCCACCAGAAGCCCGCAAATAGTATTGCCTTGATCACTCGATCTGGTCCAAAGTGTCCTCCTGCTACACCTTGGTGAGCAATTTCCAAGATCTTGAGATATTCACTTTCATGGACACATAGTCTCAGGTAACCATCTTTACCACGCTTGTATAGATTATCACCAATGGGTGAGTAATCCTGAGCTTCTTGTTCTAAACTCCTTTTCCTAGCCAGAGTCATGTCTGGAGGGAATGTTTTCGTCCTCAGGAAAGATACTAGTGGTTCGCTCCAATTTGGCACTATGGACACTTGATAAAGAGTGGCATGTTCCACAGGTGGTTTAGTGCAGCAGATTGGACATTCCTTGCACAATCTTTGGACATCAGCTTCCATAGTCGGCCAATGCACTCCAAGTCTCCTTAGTGTCTGTAGGGTTCGTTGTTTTGAATAGTGTTGCTCTAATGCTCCTACATGAGCCAATTGCAACCATTTAGCGTACTCATCCTCTTCCACACAACAAGCCAATATCCCTTGGTCTGTCTGTTTGTACATGCTTCCTGCCATGATGTGGTACTTTTGGGCTTTTATTACCTCTCTATCCTGTGTGTTTATTACTAGGTGGTTAGGTCCGTATGTCAATACTGGCACTAATGGATTAGCCCACTGTGGCACCACTTCCAAATTAAACAGGTAAGCATCAGGTAAGTCATCTGATACTCCTTGTGGGGCCTCTCCAGATGTGAGCCTAGAGAGATGGTCGGCTCTCAAATGAGTCCTACCTTTCCTCACTACTACCTCGAAGTCGTATTCCATTAGTAAGAGAAACCATCTTACTAATCTACCTGTATTGCATGGCTTGTTTATCAAGTACAACAGTGCTTGATGATCAGTAAAAAATTTAAACTTATTTGCCAGCAAGTAGTGTCTAAACTTTTTAACTACATATACCATGCCTAATCCCTCTCGTTCCGTGGTTGTATAGTTCCGTTCAGCAACATTCAATTGTCTACTGGCATAGGCAATAGGGAGATCCATATTACCTTCACCCGTAGGTTGCGCGAGTACACACCCAATAGCATAATTGGATGCATCAACATGAACATGGAAAGGCTTATTCCAATCTGGTGTGGTCAAGATTGGTGATGAACATAATCGTCGTTTAAGCTCATTGAAGGAATTCTCACATTCATCAGTCCACTCAAAGTTGGTCAAAAGTCCATACAGAGGCTTTGCTATGATGGCATACATATGTATAAACCCCCGGTAATAACCACAATGCCCCATGAAAGCTTGTACTTCCTTGACATTCTTTGGCCTAGGTAAATCGGTTATGGCTCTTACTTTCTCATCATCGATGGATATGCCATTCTTTGACACTATGTGTCCTAGAATATTTCCTTGCCTGACCATGAAAACACATTTTTCTGGGTTCAAGCAGACATGATATTCTCTACATTTGTCAAAGATTTGTCTGAGTTCTGGTATATGTGTCTGTCTAATGTTGGAATGAGCATAGAGGTCATCAACATAGACTTCCAAATTCTTCCTCAGGAACTCTTTAAACACGTGGCACATCAGTCTCTGAAAGGTTGCAGGAGCGTTGGTAAGCCCAAATGGCATTACTCTAAAAGCAAAAATGCCCCATCAGTGGCAAAAGCTGTCTTATGCTGATCTTCTGGAGCTATGGCTACTTGATTGTAGCCCGAAAATCCATCAAGGAAGCTGTACACTTCCTTGCCTGCTACTCTTTCTAAGAGATGCTCAGTAATAGGAAGCGGATAGTTATCTCGAATTGTGGCTGCATTAACCTTCTTCAAGTTAATGCACACACGTAGTTTTCCATTCTTCTTGGGCACCACTACAATGGGTGATACCCATTCAGTGTGCTCAATTTCATAGATAAATCCAGCTTCTACCAGACGATCTATCTCCTCTTTGATCTTAGCAGCATAGTTATCATTATATGTGTATGGCTTTTGCTTAGAAGGTTTGGCATCTGAGGTCATGGGGATAGTGTGTGAGCATATGTGAGGGTCCACGCCTTTCAAATCCTTGTAATTCCAAGCGAATACATCTCTGTATTCTCTTAGCAAGGCTATTAACACATGCTCTTCTTCCTTTGTTAGGTCATGGCCTATGTACGTGCATCTCTCCTCTCCTTCTTCTAGGGCCACTACTACTTTCTTGGTGGTTTCTTTGTTATCATAGGCTTCTCTAGATTGTGCCTCTCGTTTAGGCATTCTTATCATGAATCTCATGTCATCTATCTCCTATTTCTTAAAATTTTCCGGGACCTCAAACAAAGATTCTTCCTCTTCTGGTGTGACTTCTTTATTCTTTCTTTTCTTTCCTTCTTCCTTCGGGGTCACATGTGTGGCTAGCCTTACATCAGTTGTAAGTTCTCCATACCTCTGGGGTAGAAATTCTACTTCATAGAAGTATTCTTCATCTGATGCAAAAGGTGGGTCGATAATGATTGACTCTAGATCGGAGTCACTTGCATCCTCAAATGCATCAGGGCTAGGTTCACACTCTTCTAACATTGCATCTCCCATGATTGGCTCTATGGAGAAGACTCAAATGTCATAGCCATCCTCGTCACAGTGGGGTGTCCATTGTTCTTCATTGATGGCTACATCCATGGTTGCTAAAATTTCTGCCCAGCCGTGGGGTTCAAATTCTTCGTCAGGGAACACTACAGGTGCATAGGTTGGGTCTTGCATGGATGTGTGTTTCTTTTGCACCTATCTCTCTGGCGTTTTCTCTCTTCTCCTCTTCTACTGCCACTTTGCACATCCACAAGTGAGTGTCTTCATGCATCCATGAGGATCCTGATCCTATGGAGTGCACCAACTCTGTATCATCTTTAGCTCTATGGATGGGATTCCATTGGATAGGAGGGACATCTCTATGAGAGTAATCTTTGAGATTGACTTTGGTCGTAACACCTAAGTGTTGCAAATACAAGGAATTGGTTCCCCAATCCTGGACCACTTGCAACTGTCGCATAAATGGTCTTCCCAAAATCATCTGGTAGGCATGATTCTTACTAATCACAGATAGCAAACGTGTGCTCAAACTCTACACCACATGTAGTGAGAGTTATTCCTTCAAGTAGTCCTAAAGGCCTCTCTATGTGGCCATCAACCATTTGGAATTTCATCCTCGTGGGCCTGAGTGCTGGCTTGCCCCACCGCTTCCATAGGGAAGTGGTAGCAATAGCAACTCCTGCACCTGAGTCTAGAATTGCCTTGGTTGTGTACCCTGATGGGTAATGGGAAGATAGGTGTTTCCTTCTTCACCTTCACTCATATCTCCTATCTTGTCTAGAGGAATTTCTGGCAGTGTCCTTTGAGAACCTACCTGGGAACGAGGTTTTGCTATCTCAGGTACTTGTTTGGCTACATGTTTCCATAACTCTGGCCTAACTTTGAGTAGCTCTTCTAAAGTGAGGTTGCACTGCACTTTAGTGTTTTTCACTACTTCCGTATTCCTAGGTATTATCGAGTCTTCGTTTCTTACCATGACTATGGGTGCTCTCATACAAGTCGACTTGGCTTCCCATGGGCCTGTGAAATGGGGTAATTCCTGTAAAGAATTAGATTCAAAGTCTAATCTCTCTTGGGACTGGGTTCTCTCCTCCTCTCCATAAATGGATGGAATATCTTGTGGGAATTGATCCTGCATGTCATCCACAAGTTCAATGGGAGGAGGGACTTCACTTTCTTTAGCCCATTTGTCTTCTTGAATCTCTCGTACGAATTCTGGAGTGAACCTATTCATAGAAGAGGAAGTGTCTGGTCTAGTGGAATTGGGCACATAAGCTTCCTGTGGGGGATGGCTTATGTTTTTGCTTGCCTCATCTCTCTCTTGATTTTTTTCTTCCTTGGCAGACCTTGCAATTATGCTCTCTAACTTCTCTAGGAGTCCATCCAAGTGCAATTGTGTCTTAGCTGAGCCTGAGTAGTTGAAAAGGCGACTGGCTTCAAACATGGTCTGAGCCAATGCGACCATTTTCACACATAGCTTGGTTCTCTCTATCTCTAGGTCAGCTCTAGGGTAGCACTTGTCATGATCCGTCACATTTGGCCCTTCTTGGATTCTGGCCTGATATGCCTTAAGCATCATGTCTATGTCTTCAGGAGTGGGGTTAGCTAACACTGATCCTACTATAGGGGGTGGTGGGATGGTCTGAGGTAGGTGGATAGATGGTGGGTTAGATGGTGATGGAAGTGAGGGTGGTGGTGGTATGTGAGTTTGTTTGAAAGGTGAGTTCAACAATTTTGGCTTTTGTTTCTCTTATGCTTTCTTCTAAGTCGCTCATCTTTTTAGACCATTGTCTTTTCATTCTTTCTCGACTATCCCTCCAGGCTCTCGACCGTTTCTTGGCTACGCTCTCAGTTTCACTAACCTCTACACTCTTCTCTTGACCTATCCCTGGGTTCTGTTGCAAAGCCTGGGCTCTAGTGACTACTTGTACTGGTGCAGTGGACGTCACACTTCCTGTAGAGTCTACTACTAACCCAATAACGTTAATTGGAGTTATTTTTGGCATATTATTAGGATTCTTAGGGCAATCTCGTAAGAGATGCTCTTTCCCACAATCTTGGCAAAAGCCTTGAATCGTCACTGATTGGGGTTGTGTAGGTGGAGGTAAGGGGCAATCACGAATGAGGTGATCTCCCTGACATCTGTAGCATGGTCCTCTAGGGAATGGGGGCGTTACCTGCCTAGGTTGGGGCCTAGAGTTAGGGTTTGTGTACATTACATTTGTGTACTCTGGCTCCCAACTAGGTTTGCCTGGTTCTTCACTGTAGTAGGACTCACCATGTTCAGGAGATTGCATGTAGTAAGCATGTGGACTATCAATATGTGTAGAGTCAAAGCTATGATCACTTGGGTCACTTTCTGAGAGCAGGGGTGTTACTGGCACGATAGCTCTATCCAAATTTTCCCCTGCTGCTGCATACTTTACAGGAATCACATTAGGTGGGGTCGGAGGTTGTTGAGCTAACACAGGTTGTGGCCTTTGTTGGTTTTGGTAGGGTTGTTGATAGGGTTGCTACAGTCTACCATATTGTTGTGGGGGGTACTGGTTCTGGTATCTTCCCTGTTGTCGATAGGGCTGAGGGTAGGTTTGTCTAACTGCTTGCTTATTGTATGGGCAATCTTGTGCTGTGTGATTTGTGTATCTCCGTTCTATGGTGCAATATTAGCTACTAGGATTCACTTGGGGTTGAGCCATGATGGGACATGCGTTCGCCATATGGTCACCACCGCAAGTATAGCACCTTTTTACTGGGGCAAATCTAGGAATTTGTTTACTAGAGACACCTAGTTTTTGAGCTACTTTCTCCGCAAGTTCCTCAATGGATGTGGATTGTGAGGAAGAGAGCCTAGAGGCACTATCTGAATCTTTGTAGATTTTGGAAAGCTCTAACTCCTCCCCTAGGTTATCCTCAATGTCAATGCACATGCGTACACACTCTTCTATGATCCTAGGGTCCTTCAAGTACACATATGATCTCAATTTGGTACTTAGCAATCCATCCAAGAACAAAGCCACTTGTTTGGCAGGTGTGGGTAACTAAGGAATGGGGCATCTCTCAAGATATTGCCTAAATCTTCTTCGTGCAAGTCTCACAGTCTCCAGGGGGGTCTGCTTGAAGCTGTAGATCAATGAGGAAGTATTATGCCTTATGCCACTCTTAGAGAATTCGGTGATGAAAGCCTTTAAGAGCTAGTCTATGCTCCTGATCTGTCTCTCGTTCAATGGTTGAAACCACGTAAGGGCTGTGTTCCTAAGTGTTAGACCAAAGGCATTATATTGTGTGAATAGGTCCTCAACTTGTTCTGCTCTCAAGACTTGCCTAAACTCGGCCACATGATCATATGGGTCTCCTGTGCCATCGAAGTAATTCTTCATGGACTTAACTAACTGAGTCGGTCTCAAAATCTTGGTGTGTTCCCTAGGCCTTGGCAGAGGGAAGTCATCCGTATTCCTTTGATTCCTTGGGGCTCTAAATCCTTCAGGTTCCACTCTATTTGTTTCCGTTCTCGTTCTGTCTCTTCCCACTGGGTTGGCAAAGCTTACCTCCGGTCTATCTCTATGTCTGTCTCTTTGAATTCCATGAGCTTGGGATGTTCCAGCTCCTCGGTGACCAAATGACACATTTGATCTTGGTTGGGGGAAAATGAATTCACCTTTCCAAGTGTAAGCATGCCTATCATTTTCTGTAACCACAAAGACCCTTTCTGAAGAGTGATCTAAGTAGGTCACTCTACCTGGAGTATCAGGATCTTTGAACTCATATATCATGATTGTTCCTACCTCACTCGGCTGATTAGGTCTATATCTCCAAAAGGCTTCATCCGTCTCTCGGTTCAGGAGTAGATCTATGCTCTTATTATTTTGGGGAATCCACTCTGGTGTGATAATCCTAGTGAGAACAGATTTGCCTCGGGGGGTTCTAGGTTCTTTGCCCATGTTTCCTTGCTCTAGGTCACCTAAGTCCATTTCTGGAACTACATTCCCAAATTCATCTGTCCTATCTGGATGACTGGTGACTACATATATTGTCCCTTCTTTGTCCAAGTATGCTCCATTTTCAAACTTGACAGCTGGGCGCTCTAGTCCTTGGTCAGGGTTTTTAATCTGTACCACAGATCTTCCTAGGCCGTCCTCATAGATGCTAGCACCTAATCGGTTGGTCCTAAGGTATTCGAGTTGCATCTTGTAAGGGCCTTCCACCCTATATAAATATGGCACTCCGGAGCTTCCTGTAGGTCTCTCCATACCGTGGGACATCTCAGACTCGCTCGTCTCGGAGCTAGGATAGTACGAATGATGGCTCAATTGTTGGGCCCAAGACCTAGCAGTATGATTGACACTAGCCTCTGAAGATCTAAAACTTTGTCTATCTCTTCCTAGGTGTCGTCCTGATCGAAGGTTCATAAGCCCAATTGAATAATCCCAATTTTTCCCAAGTACACCTTGCGTTGCTGAGTTCTTTTATATCAGTCACTTGTTCTTTTTTAATTGCTCTTAGGGTGTCACTTCTTGTCCAATTAATTCTCGTCGCACGGAATACTTAAGTTTTTATCGTACTTTGAGTGCGGTCGCTCAATTGAATTTCTTTTCCTTTAGGTTGTTTCGCAAATGTAATCTCCTAACACTTGCACTTGAGTGATTAGAGTTCTTGGACTTGGTTGTTCTTAACGTGCTCCTAATTAATCAAAACCTCTATCCGTGCTTAGCCTATGCTAGGGATTGACAGAGGGTGTTGAGAAGTTCCAACCTTAAGTTCTTCCCTTGGTTGTCCTTGTATGCCCAGGAAGCGTGTTCCCAAGCTCGCACTTACTCTTGCTTCGAGTACCCTTCGATGCTCTCAAAGAACCTGAAAAAATCCACAATTAGCTCAAGAATTGAATTTAGTTGACAAACATATCACTTTCATGCATGTAATTCACAGACCCAAATGCCTTTGCCTTTAGGGAAAACAATCTCAAGGGACCCTCAATTTTTTCCTACCCCGGGATATGGTCAACTTCAAATTATCCTATCTAATAATCCTGACATTAATTCTATCGTAACCAATCAAAGTTTTGGTTGTATTCCCCACGAGCTTTCCAACAAAACAAAAACCACTGCAATTGGATTTCGTATGAGGAAGTTATGTCCGTTCAGGGTTTTGGGGCTTAACAGGATTTAGAACAGGTTAACAGGCAGACAGGACTTCTCAAAATACTTTGTGTAATGGCCTCACAATGCAAGGATGAGCCCTAGTGTTTGTCCAACAATTTGTCAAAAATAGACCACTCTTTTTTGCCCTAAAATATTAGCCAAATTTGCCCTTCTATCGCGTTCGCAAGCTCTGTCAGTCACGATTGATAGGTCAATCGCGATTGACGTGTCGGTCGCGATTGACAGGTCCATCGCGGCTGTCAGTCGTGATTGATGGGTCAATCGCGATTGACACGTGGCCTAGATTTTCTGTCGGTCGTGGTCAAAGGGTCGTTGACTCTATCAGTCGCGATTGATCGGTCGATCGTGATTGATAGGTCCTTCGCGAGGGTCTGTCCGTCGTGGTCAAGCAATCGTTGACTATGTCGATCGCGATTGACAGGTCCGTCGGAGCTGTCAGTCGCGATTGACTGGTCGATCACGATTGATGGGTCGATCGCGATTGACACGTGTCACGCGTATGGTCTGTCAGTCGTGGTCAATCGGTTGTTGACTCTATCGATCGCGATTGATGTGTCGGTCGTGATTGACAGAGCCGTCGGCAGGTGTCCGTCGTGGTTTGTCAACCGCGCTTGAGAGAGCGATTGCGATTGACAGAAATCTGAGGAATTTCAAAAATTTAAACACATTTTTGGGAAGCTCTAGGCCTGTAGATCATGGTTATGTACTTTGTTTAGCAAATAGAGCATTTTTTTTGTCGATCGCGATTGACAGAGGTCAACGCCTCGGGACCTGCACAGTCAAATTTTTTACCTGCTGGAGCTAGTGCAGCTGCTGGGGATGCTGATTCCTACAGAAAATCTCAAAAAACACAGAAAATCACAAGCACACAAATGCTCTCTCGCTCTCTCTCACAAATGAAATGAGGGGAATGGTATGGGTGGGGTGATATGACCAAAAACTGAAATTTTTCGCGATGATGGAGATGGATGTGGAAGATGGTGAGGATGATGATGGTGATGAGAAAAACAAAAGAAAATAGATAGAAAATACCTATAACTCCAACGCGTCAACTCTACGTCTTACCATCACACGCTCGTCCTCAAAGCTCGATCCCCGGCAATGGCGCCAAAATTTGGTGTAGCTCAGTGATGAGTAGCACCTCCTTTAATGGCAATCCGGGAAGACGTGAGGATGGTATGAAGACCTCGAGCAAGTGAAGGCACAAGTGTGTGAGTGAGAAGCACACTAACATGCACACACACGCGCACACACAGTAAGACAAAGAGTGAGAAGCAATGGAGTTCTTAGATTACTTTCAAAAAGCTCTTACAAGTTCATATCAATTACAAGCTAACCTCAAAAATGAGCTCTCTAGCTCTATTTATAGTTTTTGACTAGGTTTTGGCCTTGTCCAGACCTAGTGTCCGGCCTAGTTAAAAATTAGGTTCTCTACCCTATTTGGAGGTTCAAACGGAGTCTAGAAAATGTGAAAACTAATAGGTAGGTACTTCTAAAGCTCCTCAAGCTCAAGGACTCCTTGGCTTTCACAAAATGGAGCTACAAAAATGTGAAATGGCATTTACAATGGTTTTTAGTGATGAAAATCACTATTTCTGTAGGGATTTCTTCTAGCATTTTGACATACATTCCCTGGAGCTCCCTACTTGCTCCTTCTTCTTGTGTGCCGAACTCTTTAATGCCTGAAAAATTGAAATGGCCTACTTGCTAGATCTTCTTTGACTACTGTGTCTGTCTGTGCTTTCTCTTCGTTTCGACTCCCTTCGTAGGCTTCCTTGTCTTGCAACTCCTTCAATTCCTTGACTACTGCCAACACTTCTCTTTTTGAGCACCTCAAGTGTTAGCATGTCTTGCACTAGCTTCTTTGTGCGAATTCGAAGGTTTTTGTAGGGGAAACACATTTTTCTCTTGCCAAAGATGAGTCTATTTGCTATAGTTCAAGACTATGTATATCCTTTCTAAATCATGGCTCAAATGGGTTGCTTTTCATGGATCATCTAGGTCCTTGAACTCATACATAATAGACTTGTTCTCATTGTAAGGCTTGTTCAACCTAAATTTGCAAAAAGCTCCTATGTAGCTTCATTTGCATAGAGCTCTATAGCTGCATGGTCCTGAGGTATCTTGGTTATGGCCACTATCCTAGTCAGCACTCATTTTCTCCTAGCAATGTTTAAAACCTCCTCCTAATTTCTTTTTATTGAATCTCTAACTTCTAACTATGAGAGAACATTTCCAAAGTTGTCATTTCTATCAGGTTGACTAGTTACAACATACATAATTCCTTGCTTGTCTATAAATGAGCCATTCTCAAAATTGACTATAGGATGATCTAGGCCATATGGTTGCTCATGATTTCTCAATTGGACCATTGATCTCCTCAAACTATCCTCCTATATGAGAGCTTATCCCTGGACTTTACACTGATCCTTTTATCTCAATCACTTGTTCTTGATTACCTCTTATTTGCTTTGTTCTTATCTTTTTATCTCATCATCTCTTCATCAAGAATAACTTTAGTGTTTTTAATTTTGTGTTTCTTTGATTGTTTAAGGTCTTTTCCCTTAGATTGTTGAATGTCATAATCATACTTATCAATCTTAAGCTTGATGTTCCGAGGGTTCTAGAACAAGAACCCTCAAAAAACCTATAAAAACATACCTGGTCTTCATTAGGATTTTCCCATGAATTCTTTTCAAGTACTTCTCTTCTTTCTTGCTCATGCTTTACATTGTTGTTACTCTCTATGATCCCTACCTCTCAACTGTCCATCTTTGGTTATCATTCCAATAGAGAGGGGAGAGAGAGATAGAGAGAGAGATAGAGAGAGAGATAGATAGATAGATAGAGAGAGAGAGAGATGTTGGATGAGATGGATGGATACCTCAAGGAAGTGAGGTGGTACTGCTAAAACCTGCTTTGTACTGGCCTTGATACACTTTAGAGTTATATACTAGGCCCTTTTGCTTGAAAATGATACCAAGAAAGTACCTATGTACTTTGGAGTTGATGCTTGAAACAATTGAATCAAAATTGACTACTTCAAAATAGCTAGTGTAAAAAAACTTGTTATTTTGGTCCATACACCTGCTTGTTCTTTTACTCAGTGCTCACAATACAATAACAATTGATGAAACTCCTTTTGAGGGAATTCAGTTAGCTTAGATAGCTAATGATTGCAGGTGGAATCATCTAAAATGATTAACTATGCTATGAGAAATGAGTTTAGCAAACCAAAGCTTACCCCCGACTTTTTAGGGACTAACTAGTAGGTGATGACTGAGCACTTATACAATGATTTCTCCCAGATTCCTATACCAAATGCCTTGAGATTTTGATAGCACAACATAGACTTCAAGCTTTTTCCAACAAGCCAAAGATTATGGCAAATGGTTGAGAATTCAATGAGATATGATAAGAGAAAGTTGACTATTCTGAGTAGTCATAGCAGAGAAGTGGACAGAGACGTTCAATGAAGTATATGTATTATAAATCATGATGGTACAAGATCATTGGCATTGTAATGATGCTCAATGATGGTGGACTGAGTGAACTATGGTGTGAGCCACTCAACTTTACAAATGATCAAGGAGAGAGCTCTAAGTTAGGCCACACATAGCCACGACATTTACAAAGACTTTTTAAAAGAATTTTCTTCAAAGTTTGAATTTGGATTCAAACTAGGCTCCAAATTAAAGCGACTCCATTGATTTAGGAGTTATTCTCTCAAATGAACTCGTAGCTAATGTTCTTCCTAACTCCACAAGATATAGGCTTTTACAGGATTCTTCAAAGATTTAGTCTTTTACAATAGTAAATGATCAAGTGGTTACAAGCCAAGGTTCACATGTATCATCAAGTGATAGTTGCACACATTGTCTTCTAAGCCAAATGTGTAGGCTTTATCATTTTGCACCAAGAGCTCCCCCTCAAGCCAAACATTTTGGCTTGCATTGCTTCATCAATCTTCTTGAATATCATGTAATCCTATCATGGTTTTAAACCTGCAAAGTTTAGTACCATCAAGTGCTTTGGTTAACAAATCAGCACACTACATATTTGTAGATACATATGCTAGTTCAGTCTTTTTGCTCAAGATTTTCTCTCTAACATAGTGATAGTGCACTTCTATATGCTTGGTTCTTGCATGATAAATAGGATTGGCTGCAAGATGCAAAGAACTAGTGTTATCACCAAAGATCATAGGTGAATGGGTATGAAGTCCCAAATCTGAGTAAAGCAATCTAATCCAAACAGCTTCTTGTGTGGCATTTTCTAATCCCCTAAATTCAGCCTCTATTGAAGATAGAGCAATAGTTGGTTGCTTCTTAGAAGACCATGAGATTGGCGTATCACCTGCAGAAGATAAAGAGCTAGAAGTACTTCTTCTATCATCCTTACATCCTGCCCAATCTGCATCTGAGTACAATTTTATGTCCAAATTTGATGTGTATGGGAAGTAAAGACCTTGATTTTGAGTACCTTTGAGATACTCAAAAATTCTTTTAGCAGCTTCCAAGTGAGGTGTTCTAGGTCTATGCATGAATTGGCTCAGAACACTTACTCCATAAAATGTCAATCCTTGTTAATGTTGCATAGTTTAGACTCCCCACCATGCTTTGCTAACTTGCAATGTCTTCAAGGAAATCACCTTCATGAGCACTCAATTTATGATTTACCTCCATAGGGGTGCTAGCTACTTTTGCATCCTCCAAGTGGAACTTCTTCAACATGTCCTGCACATATTTCCCTTGCGTGATGTAGATACCAAAGTTATTGTATACCAACTCAAGTCCAAGAAAATATTTCATAAACCCTAGGTCACTGATCTAAAACTCCTGCATCATCTAGTTTTTGATTTGTTTGATGACATTGGCATCACTACCTGTAAGAATGATCTCATCAACATATACACATAAATATATCATTTATGAATTACTCCTCTTGACAAACAGAGAAGAATCTGCCTTGCTCATGATGAATCCTTGGTCTTGAAGATAGGTTGTTAACCTATGGCTCCATGCCCTAGGTGCCTGCTTCAAACCATAAAGAGCTTTCTTCAATTTGCATACATGATTTAACTTGCTTTGATCTTCATAGCCAAGAGGTTGAGCCATGTAAACCTCCTCTAAAATCCACCTATTGAGAAAAGCATTTTTCACATCTAGTTGATACATATTCCAATTTCTAGATGCACCTACACTTACCAATACTCTGATCGTTGGCATCTTAGCCACTAGTGAGAAAGTTTTTTCATAGTCTACTCCTTGGTTTTGTGCAAAACCCTTAGCCACAAGCCTAGCTTTGTACCTCTTTATGGATCCATCTGAGTTCCTTTTGATGTTGTAAATCCACCTTGAACCAATTACCTTCATTGATGTTTTCTTGGGTACTAGCTCTCAAGTGTCATTCTCTTGGACTGCTTCTATTTCTTCATCCATAGCCTCCTTCCATTCTGCATTGGTACTTGCTTCTTCATATGAAGAAGGTTCCTCAAGTGATGAATCCTTACTAAGATAAATGGAATGCTTAGTGACTAATGAAGTATCATACCCATATTTGATTGGCTTCTTACTCTCTCTTTGTGATCTCCTTAAGGCTTGGTTGGAAGACTCAGGTATGTCCTTCAACCTCTTCATCTTGACCTTTCCTTTTGATTTCCATGCTTTAAATTCTTCCAAGTTGATGGTGTCCTCATCATCTGATTCAATGTCTTCAATTGTGCTTGGCTCCTCCTTAGTGAGGCTTGGAAATGCTTCTTCCAAGTCATATGGCAATTTGACCTTCCTGCATTCAAACCAAGAATCATTCTCATCAAACACAACACCTCTACTAACCATAAATCCTTTTTTGGATGGATTATAAAACCTATATCCTTTTCTATTTATATCATATCCTATGAAGATGCATTTCTTTGCTTTAGGGTCTAGCTTACGTCTGATTTGAGATGGAACATGCACATAAGCAACACAACTAAATATTTTGCAATGTTCAAGTGATGGTCTCCTAGCATGCCATGCCTCATAAGGAGTCATCCCATCAAGGGATTTAGAAGGTAACCTATTAATAAGATAAGTGGCAGTAGGACACTCTTTGCCCACAAGTAATTAGGCAACTTCTTTTCATTAAGAGTTGATCTAGCTGCTTCTACAATCAATATGTTCCTCCTCTCTGTTACTCCATTTTTATCAGGAGTATATCTAGTAATGATCTCCCTTTTAATACCTCTGTCTTGCAAAAATGCATAAAACGCATTGGAGAAGTACTCACCTCCTCCATCTAAACCTTATCCTCTTTAAGCTTTTTCCTGTTTGATTTTCCACATGTCCAAGATATTTCTTGAGACCACTGAACACTTCATCCTTATGTTTCATGAAGTACAAGATAGTCCATCTATTTGAATCATCAATAAATGACACATAGTACCTTGAGCCTAAAATTGAAGGGTCCTTGCTTGGTCCCCACACATATGTGTGGATAAGTTCCAAATAATCGTCATACATATAGCCTTTCTTTGTAAAGGGTAACCTATATCATTTACCAAACTGACATGCACTACATTTATAGATCATGTGTAGCTTGGCTACATTAGGTATCCCAAGTACACATTGATCTCTACATATCTGCTTCAATATTCTCTCACCAATGTGCCCTAATCGTTTGTGCCATATCTCTTACTCAGATAGAGTTTGATCCTTATAATTATAAAGTGCAATGTTTCTAGTGTCCTAAAGCTCAAAAGTAAACAATCTACCTGTTTTCTCTCCCTTGGTAATTCTCCTGAATCCATGTTGGGGGTCCTCCACAAAAGCTCCAAATTTACTGAGCCTAACCTCCAAACCCTTTTCCACTATCTGTCCAACAAGGTACATAAAGAACTCTGCTCAACATATTTCTATTCCCATAAGAAGTTTTGACATTTCCTACCTTGACAACTGAATGCTTGGTATCATTACCTGTCTGCATTTGGTGCTTTTCCTTGGGCTTTTCAAGATAAAAAAGGAGAGCTACATTGCCTGCTACATGATTTGAACAACCTGAGGCAATATAGAAGAGGTGCTCATCATTCATACCTTGTTTTGAGATCATGTTCATGATGACAAGAGAACCCTCTAGATCCTCTGTACAGTTGTTGAAGTCTTTTCTTGATTTATATCCTCCTTGATAATTGTTGTTGTAATTGTTGTTGTAACCATGTTTGTATCCTTGATTATGGTTGAATCTTCCTCTTGATTGTGAGTAGCCACCTCTTTGAAATCCTCTTCCTCTCTAGTTCTTGAAGTTCCTATAACACACATCTGTTGTGTGATTAGACAGTCCACATATATTGCATGGGAAAGAGTTGAAAGGTCTCCCCCTACCTTGCTTACCTCCTCTGCCCCTTCCTCTTGAATTTCTACCTCTCCCTCCATAGTTAGCTTGAGAAGTAGTACCTTCATCTTTACCTTTCATGTTCTTTCCTTTATCCTTAGACTTTCCTTTATCTGTATAGATAGCAAAGAATTGTTACCTCTTGATGGTTCACTGTTTTTGTTGAGCTTGGCCTCATGGGTGAAGAGTTGCCCCATGAGAGTGGTTAGGATACGGATTTGAATATCCATATAAAGATCCATTGCAGTTGTGAAAGATTCCCACTTATCATCTACCTTGATGCCATTGATTATCTGTCTCACTATTTGCTCCTCTGTAATCTCCTCTCCTATGCTTGCCAACTGATCAGCTACATCTTTCACCTTAGTCACAAACTCTAAAACATTCTACTTAGGTTGCTTCTTTTGAGTAGTAAAATCCATCCACAATTGACTTTTCCTAGCTCTTGTATTGGAAGAAAAGTACGAAGATAGAGTATCCCAAGTCCCTTGGGAAGTTTTGCAGTTCCTAATATGAGGAAGAAGGAAGTCAGAAATGGAGTTAAGTAGATATGACCTGGCTAAAGCATCTTTGACACACCATAAGTTGGGTCTTTCTTGCTCCCCTCTTGTAGGCTGATCTTTGCTTCTGAATATGGGCATCTCCTCATCTCTTGATATGTATCCATAGAGACTCCTTCCTTGTGGATAGGTTTTCATCCTCAAGGACCATGCTCGATAATTATTCCTATCCAATTTATCATTGAAAGAAGGGAAACCATCTCCCATTTTAGCTCAATTTGCTATGAAACCACTCTTGGAGGAGATGGATGGATACCTCAAGGAAGTGATTTTCTTCTAAGTTTGAATTTGTGGCTCCAACTAAAAGTGACTTGTTATGTTTACAAACTTGTAAACATCAAAGTACACAACAAAAACGTGATGAGACCTCCCAAGATCTTCAAAAAATCAAACAAATATTTCCAAACTTCAGAAATCAAACTGAGAGAGAGGCTTCTATCTCTCTTCTGATTTTATCGATTTTATTGCTATATTGATAGAAACACGCTTACCTAAGGAGGTTGATGGGGGGAAGAGTGAGAGAGAGAGAGGAAGATAGATGCTCCATCTCTAGAGGCGGGGCATTATCGATGATAGAGGTGACATTGAAATAAAGATTGGAAAGGTTTGAGGAGGGATAAATGTATTCAAGGTACCTCGGCTATGCACTTATGCAAAGAGAAACCTTCACATAGGACAAGGATCTCTTCATGAACGTTTGAAGGAGATATATTCACTAGTACAAGAACTTCTTTGTTATTGTACCGAAATTTCTATAACTCTCATTGTGATCACACATGAATCTCATTTGGCTATGACTCACGATTTCCAACTCTTCAAGAAGTTGAGTATGCTGCATTGTTGAGTTTGACAACAAGACTCCAAACTATTGTATTGATGGGGATAGCAAAGCTTTCGAACAAGTGAAGGATGCAAATTTGATCAGACAGAAACAGAGAGAAGGAAAAGATGATCAGGAGAGAGAGAGAGAGAGTTTGAGAGAGGGTTCGTTGTACACATAGAGGTGATACACCATATGGCATCTTTGGCACATGAGAGAGAGAGATAGATGCATAGAGGAGAGCTTGATGAGAGAGAAGAACGATGGATTTTAATGCTCACGGAGGAGTTGATCTACACATCTGACAGAGACTGACTAGATTCTTATGTTCATAATGGAGAAGATGGTGCACTGGTATGTGATTCGAGCACACAATTGAAGCTTGGAGACAAATGATGCTCTAATGGCCTGACACACATAGATGGCCTAACATGCTTAGTGGTGCAAACCGGAACGTATAGAGGAAGTCAACGACCATCTATAGAGAGAGAGAGAGAGAGATTCCAAAACATGGTGAGAGAGAGAGAGAGAGAGAGCCTTTGTTGATCTCGACACCCATTATATATCAAATTATTTTGATGCAATGATTAAAGGGATCCCGAGGTGAAAGCTCCTATATGAGGAGTATGTCAAAAACATTTCAGCCACTGGACCACAGAATATGTATGGACAAAAATAGCCACTAAAATGCATGTTGGACACATCGAGTCTATCTTTGGAGGAAGCTTCTCGGCAGCAAAAGGGGAATGCGATATAGAATCAGGGGGCGGCAGCTGGACATATAGGAGAAGAAAGGAGATTCTTAAGAGGAAGGGAGAGTCGGGGAGTAATTAGCAGACAGACAGGTCGAGAACAGACAGACAGGTCGGGCGTAGAGGAACAATGGAGGAAGATTGATTTCTCATGGGAATCATTTCTCTGTTGCATAATAGTGAAGATCACGCAGATCCCTTTGAAGCTGTTGTATCAAACTTCCATGCGAGAGTGCATGGAATAAGGAACCATTCGGCACTTGCGACGGGGACTATCTGTGGCACTTGTTCTGTTCGACGAAATGTGTCTCCTATACTAAGAGATCGTGAATCACTGTGGAGTAAGATTGTGGTCCTCTATTTCATCTCAAAAGAGAATGGTGATGAGCAAGCAGCAACACATGCAGGCTTCTCATAAGAATAGGAATATGTGTATAACACTTCATCAACCTTGGGCTTCACTGCTTGTGCATGGCATTACGCAGGTTGAAGGTCGTTCTTGGCCCGCACCTGACGAGTGCCATTGATTCCAGAGTTCGCTGTGCTTAGCTGATTAAAAACCAGGTGTTAAAATTCGTAATCTACATGTCGAACGAGGAGACGACAAAGGAAGGAGACGACAAATGTTAAACTAGATGTGGGATTCGGGAGGTCCCATGGCTACTGTGATGAAAAAGATAACAAGCACCCCGGGCTCGCTCGGCGACTCGCACCGGCCCGTCGGTAGGGTGTCTTGCTTGAGTGTTTGTTCGCTTGCTTGGAAGCAGAAAGTCACTTGTTGAATGAAAAACTTGCTTGCATTAGAAAGAGAACGATTAGAGATACGTTACCTTCACCCTCCATCACGGTGTACTAAGTAGGACGTTAAGACGCGGTCCCCAGCACTGGTGTGACAACCGGTCCGTCCTCTTTTCCAAGGCCGCTTGGATCGAGCGAGGCTCTGATACCAACTGTGATGAAAAAGATAACAAGCACCCCGGGCTCGCTTGGCGACTCGCACAGGCCCGTCGGTAGGGTTTCTTGCTTGAGTGTTTGTTCGCTTGCTTGAAAGCAGAAAGTCAGTTGTTGAATGAAAAACTTGCTTGCATTAGAAAGAGAACGATTACAGAAAGAACAGCATAAGCCGGCCCGCGTTGAGCGTCGCATGTAAACGCGTTACAGTGAACCGGCCCGCGTTAAGCGTCGCGGGCAAACGCGTACAACGGCCCCTCGATGGCACAACGGCGCTTTTGAGAGGTGCGTGCGGAGGGGATTAGCACGAAGGCTACCGCACGTTGAGCGCAAGGGTCACTTGGTTCGCTTGGGTCACTTGGGTCGGAGGCTCACTATGTCCCCCTATAAGTACTTGCAATTTGGCGCTGGTCGGCAAACCACACAAGCACCAACAAGGGCTAGATAGAAATACAGGAAGGGGGGGGGCTCTTGCCCACGGGTTGTCACAGCTACTAAGCCCGTTCATTTGTACAGTTATTTTCTTTATGATTAAACTCTTGGAGAGTAGGCTTTGTCGAACTTCCATTTATTAAAAAAAAAAAAATATCCTTAGACATCCAAAAGAAACTTCAAGAAATATTAGTAGTAGTGTTGAACAGGAGCCGTTTTTAAAGACAATCAATCAGTTGGAATGACATAGACGAAAATGTACAATTTATGTCCATCACAAATGATTGATTTGAAAAAGCGATGCTGCTTGAAGTTTCTGTCCCTTATATTTCTGTCTACTTCAAATTTTAATACATCTCACATAAAAAGGAATATACTCAAGGTTGATTTTTTTTTATTTTTTTTTGTCGATGATCTTACGCTATGTATTCCGATGAAATGTATGGAAATAAGACAGAGAGACGTCTCCACAATTTAAGTCTTGAAGAATGTGCGGGTATATGTCTGGAACTTCAGGAAAAAAAAACCTTGTAGAAGACGTAGATCTAAATATTTTCTAGAGTAATCTCAAGAACTAGATTCTTCCTATATTTTACCTTGGATACATGTGACCTTAGGCTTTGTCAACATGATGTTAACTCCCGCATTTCTTCATCCTTTCAAAGAACCATAAGACATTAACAATTGTTAACAACGTTCATTGTTACAAGACATTAAATAAGTGCTTTATTCGCGTGTGTAATTAATTTCTGAGATAACTTCATGTAAGCTTTGTAAGGTCCATTAGGAAGGCTCTGGCAGATTGTTGGAAAAAAAATTCGACTTCAGAAACATATCAGTTGGATGCATGCTCTGCTAGGAGAAGTGTTCAGTTGCTCCGCCTTTTTGGAACGCCATCAGAGGGGAGGCCCTATGGAAGATGTGGTAGGAAATGTGTGCTTGCAACTCTAGTGACTCCCCCATAGTGTGGTCGATTTGGAAATCACTATTCCTCCTTGGCAAAAGGATTGCTAATTGTAAGAACTCCCCCCCTCTTTTTAGGCATTATCAAGTGCTCCCTACAACAAGCTTAAACCCATGTGGATCCCGCATGAGGGTGGTGAGGGTGACTAACCTCTTGTACTTTTCTTTTAATTAATTCAAGGCCGAACTTCCTTTAATTGAAAAAAAAATTCAGAGGAGTCTCTTTCTTGAACGACGAATATAAAACAATGTAAATAAAGAGATCAAGGTACACTTCAATGAAGAGCATGAGAGAGCTATTTCTTTGCGAACTTTTTGAGATTGAAATATCTAAATGACCCTTTGAATGCTTTTTTATGTTCCCTAGTTCTTCACCAAAAGATCGAGTTTGCACACTTTGAGCCCCTCCGGATAACAAAACCTAAGAAGTCAACAACAATTTGGAACTCACCTCAACTATGAATCATGCTTAGGAAAGCATCACGCAAATTGATATGCTTCAACGGGGAAGTGTATCTTGTGAAGATGTAGGAAGTGAATGCTTTGAGTATGCAATTTTATGAGACGTCTAATTTCATAAGTAAGCCCTTGTTTTAGTTTGAACTCCCCCTCATATTTTTATCTAAGAGTGTCTGATGGCCCTCTGCTGAGAAGAGAGAGCTTGTAGGGCATCACTTTACTAAGGATATTTTTAAACATATAAAGTTTGAAGAAAGATCATTTCTTAGAGAAAAAGAGAAAGAAAAAATTATAGAAGTTATCAAGAGACATGAGAAAGAGTTTGCTCTTTTTCCACATGAGAAAGAGTTTGCTCTTTTTCCACATGAGATAGGTTGTGTGGATCTAAAACAAGTTGCACGCATGATTATCTTTATAGTGCCATTTATACTATGGAATATTCGACATATTCCAATCTCAAAGGCTCACTTACCTAAGTTGATGAGGCTATTAAAGGAAAAGATATCCATGCGAACATTAGAACCATCTTCAATGCTATATTCGAATAGGTGGTTCACGGTACCAAAGAAGAACGGTAAACTTTGTTTCATTCAAGATATGCAACTTGTGAGTAAAGTCATGATAAAAAAATGTAGGGACAGGGCCTATAGTAGATGTGTTTGCAGAAGCATTTGCTCCGCTTTCCATCTACTACATAGGTGATCTGTATTCAGGGTATAACTAGTCTCATTTGGCTATTGAGATTAGAGCTATCTTTATGATGAAGACTCCACTGGGCCTTGTACACATGTGTGCCTTATCATAGGGAGTGATAAATTATGTGGCTCACATGATGAATTCCATGAATCTGGTCCTACATGAATTCATACCTTCAGTGACTATGCCTTTTACTTATGATATTTGGATAAAAGGATGTGAGGAAAGAGTGAAAGATAAGGCTTTAGATGCTTCTGATTATAGGAAATTTGTTAGCCCATATTTCTAACTTTGATAAATTTTTTGAGAGGTTTGGAGTAGGGCTAATATTTTCTCTAGAGAAATCTATTTTTGGAGTCGATGAGGTTCTCATTCTTGGACATGTTTGTGGATACTATGGCTGCAAGCGATGCCTATAGGAAGTTGAGGCCATTCACAAGATTTTTGAGGCGTGTCGTAAAGTTAGTGAAGGGAGGAGGTTCTTGGGAGTTTGTGTCTTCTACGTGATATGGATCCCTCAACTTTCTCATGTTACGAATCCTTGATGTGATCTACTAAGAAAGAGAAAGAAGTTTGTTTGGACAGAAAAATAGTCAGACTGATGTGTAAATTGAACCAACTGCTGTTTAAGCGTTTTGATTATTTAGGTCAAAAGACTATCATTTTGATTGTTGATATGAGTTCTATTGGTATAAGTTGGGCCATAGGACAAGATAATGATGAGGGGTAGAGATACAAAGTTCACTTTGGTGCAAAGATTTTGCATGTCACTCAAAGAAAATATCCATAGATAAAGAGAGAGTTATGGGGATTAGTGATTGCTTTAAAAATTGATAAAGAGTATTTCACTGGAGCAAATTTTGTAGTTGAGATTGATTGTCTTCTACTTTTGGTATGATAGAAAATTATTCTTCTTTGAATATTGTGATGCTTAGGTGGATATCATATGTAAAGTTTATTAATCTGGATTTTATTCACATAGCTAGAAAGTTGAATACAGTTGTTCACATGCTTTCAAGAACAAAATTTGATGATGACTCTCATGATGTAGAAATAGAAACAAACATGATGTGATATGATCCACTAATTTATGTTTACGAGCAAACACTTGAGAATGAGTATGATGGTAAGTGAAAAGACATAGGGTATTATCTGAGTTCACTAAAACCTTCCTTAGGCTGGTCCACAAATAAGTATAAATCCATCAAGAAAAAGTCTTACAACTTCTTCTTGAAGGATGGGCATATTTGGTGATACGCAAAAGGCAAGGTGAAGAATCCACTTCAAGTACTGACTAGTAGGAGTCTTGAGAGCAAGGTCATGAGAGAGAAGCATGAGACCTTATGGGTAGGTCAAAAAGGATTTTATGCGATGTATGAAAAGATTAGGGAAGCTCTTAGTAGAAAGATGGAATTATTTTTTATGAGTAGGCTATGCGAAGCTCTAGCAATACTTAGGAAGTGAAATCCTCACTCCTTCTAGTGCATGTCTCTATATCCTTAGCTCTAATTAGGAGTTAGGCATTTCCCCTTTAACAAAAAAAATTTGTGAAGAAAAAGAAATAAATAAAAAAGTAGTACATTAATGGTTAATGTGAAAAGAGAGAGAGAAAGAAAAAGAAAAAGAAAAAGAAATGAAAAAGAGATAAGGAGTTTCATGACTTAGATGTGGTCCTGAAACTACTCTTGAGATTTATATGTGGGCTATATGAGGTGGAGCTATGCAATAGTGGAGCTAGTTGCATTTCGTGATAGGTATATAAGAACCAAACATGAGGAAATTTATATAAACTAATGAGTGACATGGAAATGAGTCGATAGGAAAGATTGTTACTAGAAAGTCTAAAGTAATTTCTATAGGTGTAGTTTGACTTATTGTCAAAGGTAGTATGCTGATCGAATAGGTTTTTCGATCACAACTTACATACTTTAAAATCATCTTTATTTTGCTTGGAACCTACATATGCATAAAAAGATCATGTTTTAATATTTGAAAAGAAAACTATAAAAAGTAAAAAGTTTTTTAGAAGAATCTTGATACCCTTCTATTTGATTTTGTAGGTCTGCCCATTAGGACAATGTGCATGTTTAGTGGGGGTGGATATTGGGATGAAATCCCTCTGGGATAGTGTGAAATTTTTTTTCAAAATTTATTTTCTTTGCTTTTTTTTTTTAATCGAGAACTGATGTTTTGAGTGCAGGAAAATGAACAAAGGTTGTAAACCATTCAAGTATTTAATTTATCTGATTGACTATGTGATGATGAGTTTTCATTTGAAGATTTAATGAGTATTTGAGCTAGCTTGACCCTAGAAAATTGTATATTTTCTTCTATAAAGTATGTTAACCCTTAAACCATCGTTGTATTTTATTCTAAGCCCATTAAAACTGCCATGCATATACTCAAATGAATTCCAAAAACCCATGTATATATAGAACCCTTGAGAATGAGTTTCTAACCCTAGAAAACCTAATCCTTAATCCTTGAAAAGTCAACTTGGATCCTTAGAAACCCATGATTTTAGAACCTTTGTGTATATATTAGAAGTTGGAAACCTAACCATAAGAAACCTTAGATTTTCCCTGATAAAAACCCTAGTTAGGACCTATTTTTCCTAACTCTAACCCTTAGTTTAGTCAAAATCTTTTGTATATATGTGAAATAAGAATAAAATCTTAATTTAAAGTAAAAAAGTGAACTAATAAAAATGATAAATAAAAATAGAAAAATAAAAAGAGAAAAATAAAAATGAAAAGAAAAACTAAAACCAGAAAACGAAACATTTGTTTTCTAAAAGTCGAAAAGAACAAAAAGAATATATTCTAAAACTAGAAAGGAAAAAACTAGAAGGACCAAAATTTCTAGAAGAAGAACTCTACGAAAACCTATAATAACATGCCTAGAATTCATTCCCATGAATTCTTTTCAAGTACTTCTCTTCTTTCTTGCTCATGATTTACATTGTTGTTACTCTGTGTGATCCTCACCTCTCAACGTGAAAGTGGGAAAGAAAGAGCGAGAGAGAGAGAGAGAGGCTTCTATCTCTCTTCTCTCACCTCTCTTCTTCATTACCCTACAAGAAATTTGAAAAATTGCTTTATATTAACGTAGTATAGAGAGAAAATGATATTGTTCCAATCATGATTTTATTGATTGTGTTGCTATATTGATAGAAACACGCTTAGATAAGGAGATCGATGAGGGGAGAGAGAGAGAGAGAGGGGGAAGACAGATGCTCCGTCTCTAGAGGGGGGGGGCATTACTGATGATAGAGGTGATATTGAAATAAAAATCGAAAAGATTCGAGGAGGGATATATGTATTCAAGGTATCTTTGCTACACATTTCTATCTGTAAAGTCGCACTCTGATCACACATGAATCTCAATTGTTTATGACTTATGATTGCCAACTCTTTAAGAAGTTGAGTATGTTGAATTTGACAACAAGTCTGCAAACTATTGTATTGATGGGGATAGCGAAGCTTTCGAACAAGTGAAGGACACAAATTTGATAAGACAAAAACAGAGAGAAGGAAAAGATGATCAGGAGATAGAGTCTGACAGAGGATTCATTGTACACGGAGAGATGATGAGCCATATGGTAACTTTGGTGCATGAGAAAGAGAGAGAATGAGACAGGGGGTAGATGCACAGAGGAGAGCTTGGAGAGAGAGATGAACGATGGGTTTTAATGTTCACAAGGAGAAGATGGTGCACTGATACTCGACTACACAATTTTTTTTTTTTAAATAAAGGAAGTTCGGCCTTAGCTTAATCTCCCGGACTTTAATTATAATAAAGAGAAAAAGTTACAAGTGAGTGGGACTAGTGCCCATGGGACCCCCCAAATCCCACAATGCAGGGGAGGAGTATGGCAAGCTACAGGGCATTACAAATGAGGCGGATAATATTACCATCACCCTCATGTGGGACCCATTTGGGTTTCAACTTGTTGTTTTCGAGGAGATAAATATAGTGATGTCTAAACGGTGGCGATCTCTTGACTCGAGAGATCCTTTTACCAAGGAGAAACAAAGATTTCTCGATCGACCATTCCTTAGGAGTTTGGCCAAAATTGACGGCACAGCGCTCTCGCCAAATCTTCCAGAGAGCCTCACCTCTGATGGCATTCCACAGCCTCGATGAGCATCCGATCGCCTCACCCAACATCACTTGTTGCCAGTGGATTTGACTCGTGAGTCTCAAAACGCGGGACACGTGAAGCCAGATAACACGGGACTTGGGGCAGTCGAAGAACAGGTGAGCTAAATCTTCGATGCACCGATGGCAACGCTTGCACCATGGCTGTACACCACAGATTTTGTTAGCCCTTGCATTGGTCCAGATTCCTTTATGCAAGATCTGCCACATGAGAACGGACTTTTTGACCTCAATCAGGGGATGCTAAAGAGACATGAATTTTAGCTCCCATCGAAGTTTGGTCCACGCAAGGCACCATCGCTTGTTAAGGGTGTGGTGAACATCCAAATCCCCTTTGAAGTTCGGGATTTTGGATAGCTTCTTACCATTGCTCCATTTGAGGCCCTCCAAGCAAGGAAGATCCTGACCGCATAGAAGGCGGGTAGTTGAGCGGTCCCAGGCAAGACACCTGCTTTGAAGAAGAGTCCATTCCTCAAAGGTAACACTAAGTCTCGGATCCAATTCTTCGAACCTGATCCACTGGCTGGTCTCTTGTTTCCAGAGCTGTTTCCATTGTTTGAACCCCTTGTTCCATAACCGCCTTGCGGTTTGGAGGTTCCAAGACTCCACTCCCCGAATGCCACTGATCGGGAACCAAATAGAGTCATTTTGTCTTATGCCAGCCGCCCACTTCCAATCTTCACTGATTCTGATGAACTGTTTGGCCTTGTTCCAATTCTTCCATAAAGAACACACGAGGCTAGAGCCTTTAGGGAAGACCGGGTGGGGGGAGAACAAAAGCGAGAGAATCCCTATGTCCTTCCAACCGGGGAGGCCAACAAAGGTAAGGTCTTCCGTGTTTCTGAAGATCAATTTAGCCCAAGAGGACTCTCTATTGCACCAGGCCTTGATAAGCCATTTTGCCGCCAGCTTGTCAGCCAATCCAGCAATATCCAAAATTCCCAAGCCCCCTGAGTCTTTAGGGCTAATGCAAGTTTCCCATTTGATTTTGGGAACCCCCCTTCTGTTGGGGTCCCCAATCCAAAGGAAGTTCCTGCAGATTCTTTCCACTTTGGCCAAGTCTTTCTCCTTAGGTCTCCAACACGAGATAAAGTAAATAATTGTAGACAACATAAAAGTGTTGATAACCATAGCACGTCCTGCCAGGTTGACTTGCATACCTTTCCACTGATTCAGCTTGCTATCCAGCTTGGATAGCACCCAGTTCCAGCGTTGGTCCATTGAGATGCCGAAACCCATCGGAATGCCAAGGAGACGGAAGACTTGACCGCTAGGGATAACTTGACACCCCCGATCCACCAACAATTGGGGAGTAGGTCCGCTGATTGCTCTAAAAGCAGTTTTAGCATGGTTGATTTTTGAGCCTGATGCCACACAAAAGGTGTGGAGGCACCACCAAAACACCTCAATGCTGTTAATATCGTTATGCACAAAGGCATTCATGTCATCAGCAAAAAGTCTCACAACCATTTGGCCGTGATTTAGAGGTAAGGAAAGACCCTTGAGATTGCCAGCGTCCATGTGATGCTTTAATAGGCAGCTGAGCCCATTCGAGGCGATAGCGAATAGTAAAGGGGCCAGAGGGCAGCCTTGCCTAATTGATCTTTTTAAACGAATGGGCTCAGAGAGCTTACCGTTGATGTTTATTCTAGTTGAAGCATTTCCAAGAAGAGTGGAAACCATCTTCGTGAATTTTTGGCTGCATCCAAGGTCTTTCAATGATTGAAGAATAAAGTCCCATTCCAATCTGTCATACGCTTTGTCGAAGTCGATCTTAATGAAAACTAGATCTTGAGCAGACTCCTCAGCAAAAGTAAGGCCTTCCCAAATATCGATAATAGCTTCAAGTATAGATCTACCTTTGATAAAACCTTTCTGTTCCTCGCACAGCCATGACTTTAAATGACAGGAGATTCTGTTGGCGATAACTTTTGCAATTATCTTGTATCCAGTTTGGAGCATGGTAATCGGACGCCAGCTTTCAATTTTGTTCTTATCTCCCCGTTTGTGGATTAACTTGATGACGCCATTATTCAGGCACTCAGGGAGGGCACCAAAAGAGAGAGCCTCTTGCCACACGAGGCGCAGTGGGGTGGCCACCTGAAGTTTGAAGGACTTGAAAAACTCATTGGTAAGGCCATCTGGACCCGGGCTTTTCCCATTGGGAAGGGCATCAATAACCGCAATAATTTCATTCTCGGAGATGTTAGCATCCAGTAGAGCAATCAAGTTCTGTGGGATTCTGGTTTGAGCAACCCTTGAGATGGTTGCCATGGAGTCGCGCCTGTGGGGGGAAAGAGGAGTCGAGACCCCGAGAAGATTGGTAAAATGTTCGACGATGATAGTTCTATTCTCCACTTCCATGCTACATTCAGTTCCATTGTTATCGACCATTAGGGGGATGGATTCCCTAGCTTGTTTCCTTTTGAGGATGTTACACATCTCTTTCGTTGGTTTGTCTGCCTTCCCTGCCCACCAATCTTTGAAGAAAATTTGGAGATTTTTCCTTTGGACCTCCTCCTCTAATCTTAGCCTACCCCTGATTTTCAAAAGACCCTGTTGGCAATGAAGCTTACCTTTGTTCACCTCTTCTTCAAGCCGTGAGAGCCTCCGGTACACCGTTTCTCTTCTTTTTTTTCGAATTCCTCTTATAGCCTTTTGGGTCCTGATTAGAATTTTACGAGTCCTTTCTACCGCGTTTCTCCAACACTTAGCCGGTTCATTACAGAAAGCAAAGGCTTCTTTCCACACCTCAGAAATTTCCTGGTGGACAGAGGGGAGGGAAAAAGATGTCTGACAAGCGTGAAACCAAGGAGCTTTCTGGAGCATGTGAATCGGTTTGAAGGACAGAGTAATCGGATAGTGGTCTGAGATAGTGAGGTCCATGTGTTGGGAAATCGAAGGAATACCCCACTGAAGGATGGTGTTCTGATCGATGTAGCATCTATCCAGCCTTGCTTTCCTCAAAGAGTCCCCCGACTGGAGATTAGACCAGGAGAACCCCTGCCTGTCTTTCACTTCGACCAGGTCTAGATGGAGCTTGATTTTATCCCACATCTCTTTCTCCTGACCGTCAATAATTTTTCCTTTGTTGTTCCATCGGTCCTCAGGAAACTCAACCATGTTGAAGTCCCCACAAATCAGTACATTGTGTGAAAGGGAGTCAAGGGAAGCCCAAGTATCCATTCTATCTGCTTCGCCATTAGGGGCATAGATTGAGACCACAGTGAACTGGAAGGGAGACCCGAAAGAGGCCGCAATCCAGCGATGATTCCGACCTTCAAAAGTCGAGGTCACATTGCTAGACAAGGCGTGACTGATACCGATAGAAGCACCCCCCGTCCCTCTAGGGTGAGAAGTGGAGAACCAAAGGTGGTTCGGAGAGATGCATTTAAGTCGTTTTTGTAGATCCTCTCCATCGATTTTAATCTCTTGTAAGCAAATAAAGTCAGGGGCGAAGCACATGTCTCTGAACCACTGGCCAAGAATCGAAGCTCTTGACGAGTCAGACAGACCCCTAACGTTTAGAGATGTGAATTTCATTAATGATGGTTGCCCTCTTTGAGGGGAGGGACCCGATCTTTTTTCTTCTTGTAGTCTTCTTTTTTCTTCCCTACTTCTTGACTTAGGATCCTACTCTTGAGGGGGCTCTTCCAAGGCATGCCGGAGGGTTGTTTACCTTTAAGCTTGGACTTTTGTTGTGGTAGTCTTGGACCGCTTACCGGGAGGGTAGGACCAAGAGCGGAGCTTTCGCTGTCTCGGTTGTCTTCATTGCTGGTAGTGAAGCCTTCCTCTTTACTCGTGGTGTAACCTTCTTGGTTAACTTCTTTGCTGGTAGAGCACCCAAGGGTATTATCAGTGGGGTCTTCTTCAAAGAGGTTGTCCCCTGGGAAGTCGAGCTCATTAATCTCTTTTTCTAGGTTACAGTATATGTTATTCGAGGGGGCAGCTGTCGAAGAATTCCTTGTTTTTGGTCTTCGAGGGCTAACTTTCCTCTTGCGTCTCACTTCAGTGAAACCTTCTGAATCCGTCTCAGCAACGCGAGTTCCCTCTTCTTCCTCCAATGGAGTGGGATGACCGCGAGTGTCGTCTTGGGGGAGAGGGTCTAGGGTCCCATCTGGTTTAAGCTTGTTTTTATTGGTACTTTTCTTCAGGGGGCAGTCTTTGATCCTGTGACCTTGAAGTCCGCACCGGAAGCACGCATTTGGCAAATTCTTGTAAGTAACCTCTTGTGTCCAGGTCTTACCATCTCCACAGTTTATGGAGATTTTCGAGGGGAGGACCTGGTTCAGGTCTGTTTCAACGCAGATCTGAGGATGCCATCTGGCATTGAAAGAATGTTGAGCTCCATCGTAGATTAACCCCCCAACATCTTGTCTTGCGGCCATCGGGCGACCGATCGGTGAGACGATTTCGCGGAGAAATCCATACAAGAAGAAAGGCAGATTGGGAAGTTCCACCCAAAGCAGGTAACGAAGAGGCTTTGATTTGTTCGGGACAAAGTCTGGGGTCCACTTGAAAAGGCAAAGGGTGGACCGGCCCACTTGCCAGGAGCCGGCCTGCAGGGCTTGGAAAGTCATCTCTTCGTTCTCAAATACAAGAAGCAGGTATTGGGAACCATTCCTTGCGAAGCCAAGTTCTCACACTTTCAAGAGGGGGTCTGGGGCCGATCGACTACACAATTGAAGCCTGGAGACAAATGATGCTCTAATGGTCTGACACACGTACATGGCCTAACTCGCTTAGTGGTAGAGAGAAAAACGTAGAGAGGAAGTTGATGACTAGAGAGAGAGAAGGAAGAAGCGACGCTACGATAAAAAGTAGAGAGAGAGAGAGAGGGGGAGAGAGAAGAAAGAAGCGGTGCTACAACAAAAAGGAGAGAGAGAGAGAAGGGCATCAGAGATAAAGAAGAGACGCAATGGTAGATGGAGAGAGAGAGAGAGATAGATAGAGACAGAGAGAGATGGAGGTGGATGAGAATCACTTTGCTACACTAGAGAATCGGGAAAGAGAAGCGCTATCTAATTGAAGTCGGAGAGAGAGAGAGAGAGAGAGAGAGAGAGAGCTCAAAACTGTAAGGACAATGGCAGAAAAACATGACTCAGCGTCGAAGTAATTTATCCTAGCCTTCATAATTCCCTCGTGTTTTCATGTACTTTAGAGCATTCTATTTTTTCCTTCTTACTTTTTCTTCAGAAAAGTGGGAAATCACTTGCTAATGTAGAGAGCTTTGAACCTATGTATGCCCATCTATTCGTTTGCGTTTGTGAACACTATAGCTTGCTTTGATGTCATTCGCCATGAGTATCCATACGTTAATGATTATTCTAATAAGGAATGGAATATATTAACATATGCAGCAGATTTGAATTAATGGCTTCTCATCATAAGAATACGAACCTATGGAGTATACGTAGAAGTAAATGAGCTTCTGTGTATATATGTATGCAGAGAGTTGCTTACATTCTCAATATCTTCATAACCAAGTATATCATAAGAGTGCATGTATGCTTTCGATTAGCGTGATGGTAAAACAATGTGTATGAGGCATCCATGCTAAATCAAGGATATGTGTATCAGTTATAAAACTATTTCGAGAAAGTGAAACTATCATTATAAGTTATGGGCCGAGAGAGAGAGAGAGAGAGAAAATCTAGATTGGATTCGATGATTTATTGATAATTCAATTTTAGAACAACCGCTTTATCCAGAAATTTATGAACATTAACTAATAGAAATTGATTGTAAATTAACACATGGATAAATAAGAAGTGTAAATATAATATTAGGAATTAATTAAAGAAAAATATGCAAAGAAATTACACGAAAAATAAAAGAAATTAAGAGAAAATAACAAAAATAGGATTATGAAAGAAATAAAGAGACAACTCTTCATTTCCATTTAAAGAGATAGATTTTTCCTTTCAGAGTTTTATGAATCTCAGTGGTACTAATGTGAGTTTTTTTTCCTCATGAATTCTTTTGAGATATTATGCAAAGTTTTTGAAATGAGGATTTTTAAGTGAAGTAAAGTGGTGGTCTTCTTTTTGCATGGTAGCTGAGAAGGCCATTCCTGTTCGATCATTTTTTCACATCCGCACTATAGCAAAATATCTCATTATTAGAGTGGTATCAGTCACTGAGTGACAATCATTTTGTATATTGATTGATCCTTTTAGGATCATCAAGTGCAAACTTTTGATCTAGTATTATTGCGATTGGTGATTTTACTTTGATTCTTATGTTTATGCTTCCATTTTGTGATCACGTGCTTCTTCCATGATGACCCCGATCTACCACATCGATTATGATCAAACATGGAAATTGTTTTTTCTTAGCCCCATGGTGAGCCTCTTAGCATACTATTCCCTAGGAAAAGGTGCCTAGCATGTGAAACCTGCCCATCAGATGGGAGCGATGTGACACCCCCACGGCATGATCCGACCCCAACCACTCATTCTGCCACCACAATCGACATGTTGCCGACAACGTGCTTCTGCTTTCCTTTGCGCAACACACTGGCTCCAAGTGGACATATGGTCCTTCATGACTTCCAAGAATGTGATGCCTCTATTTTAAATGCTTTAAAAGTCTTATTTTATCCCTATATCTGTGTTTTTCTCTGAATGGAGCCAATGAAAAGAGGCATGGGGTGTCATTGTTCACAATGTCCTTCACCTTTCTAGGTGTAGAATACAACTCTAGGAACACTCTTCTTATTCATAATATTGAACAAAAATGCATATGAAATGGATAAACACGTATATCTACCCCACAGAGTATGATGGAAATTCCTCATATCACGTTTGGAGAATAAGCTTATACCATAAGCGAGGAAATGGATTTTGTTCAACAAAATGGATTTTGTTGATTTTCATTTTCTTGAGATGCACAATTTTTTGGAGCTCATGTAAATTGATTGAGATTCTTTGTTTATGTCTTAATTACAATGTGAAGTTGGATAAATTTTTCCTTTGGAGTGTGTCTAATAATTTTATTTTCCTTTTATTTTTGCAATGAAAAAGGCTAGAGAAAATACTGTTAGAGAACAGGACACCATATGTTTTTGTATGTCAAGAATATCTTATGGTGTTTCAAAAAAGTTAATCCTTCACATAAAAGTGTATATAAAGAGGACAGAGAAAAGATAGAGGATCAGAGGACAAAAAATATAAGTAAGGGATAGAAAGCTATTTTCATTTTTATGTATAGAGATCGACTTAGGATTGGGGTTGAACATGGTGGTATAGACGATGGTTGTGGTCTTTATCTTTGATTCCTTAGACGAGGTGTCAAAATAGGCCACATTAGCACAAGATTTTAGAGCTCGTTTGTTTGGAGCTCAAGAGGATCGAGGCCCCTTGGAGACTTGGACCTCCATCACCCCTACAACAAAGGTGGTCTTTGTTACTGTTGATGTTGTAGCATCACAACTCATACTTGTCAATCCAGGAATTACCTCATGAGACCCAAATGTTTGAGTAGAAGCACTCAGCAGACGTAATGGCGCTTTGTCAATGTATGATTAACAACGTTATTAACAAGAAGACACAACATAAGCATCACGAATGATGCACATAATCGTAATCACAAGAATAATAGCAACGTAATCATACATTAACGTGTCACACGCGTTAGACAAGAAGAGAACAAGCACGCATGCACATCATGACGACAAGAGAGCAAGACTCTAACTACAAACTAGCAGTATCTCATTACTTCTAGAAAAGCTCTCCCCAAAAGAAGAGGTGGAAACCTCTTTATATACAAAATGGAAAAAAAGCATGCTATGTGGGATTTCTAAATTGAAAGGAGAAGGAATCCCACTTATTCTCTAGTGTGGCACTCACACACACCTATACAAGAGTGCTTTATTAACTGAATGAAAGGTAGAAAAAGATACAAATGATGATGAAAATAAAGTGGATCCAAGAAATATATGTTGTATCTTCAACACTCACCCCCTCCTTGACTTTTTCGTCCTCAACAAAGCTTTTGCAGGTATGGAGCTTTTGTGGAAGAGCATGTTGGAGTTCCTTTTGATTTGCATGATCCTTGTGCTGTTGGAGTGCTTTGCTTTGTTGCTTTTCTTCATCTTGCTTTTTGCATGTTTGTTTGGAGTTGATTGTCTTGTAAGTTGCATCTTTTGCCTCGTGTAGATAGGAAGAATATGCTAGAATGCTTTGTATTTCTTTTCTTTTCTTTCTTTCTTTTTTTTTTGTTTTTAATGAATGGATGATGTATGAGAATGATATGACAAAATATAGTTGATAGATACAAATAGATGAAATTAATTCATCTCTTCTTAGTCCATATGCATGAGTGGGGACTAAGGGTGCATGGGTGGAAAACAAAAAAGTGTCTATGCACGGTCTTGTAATGTGACCCTATCTTATGCATACTCTAAAAAATGCATACAACAAAAAATGGTGCAAAAATGGATGGGTCTTGAGCAAAGTGCTCAAGGGGGAGGCGATGACGAGGCTTTCTCCAAATGTCCAACTCCAAGAGCTGCTTCTTTTCTATCAACCATTTGAAATGGATGATACCTTAGTCCACCAACCTGAAAAAAGAAATATGAAAAGCAAATTTTTGAAATCTATGTACATGTGCCCTCTTTGTGCCAAGGTTAAACTAAATGTGCCTAATACTTGGCCTTTGGATGAGGCCCTATTTATGTGCATACTTGGTGTGCATCTTAAACATATGTTGTGCATTAGGCAAGGTTGGGTCTGACACCCATGGATGCTGCATGAAGAGGTTTTAGGCCGCCAATATGTCTCCGCTTTGTTGGTCTTAGCCTTGAGGTCTCTCCTTGGATCTTTTCTGAGTGTTGGCTTTATTGCTTTGGATCCCTTGGTCAAAAGTGGTCGTTCTTGATGATAAGGCATGGTGAATCTAGACCATAGATTATGAAGTCTAGTGTGAGAAGGTTGAGTTTGTATAAGAGCTTTCTTTGGTACCCATATCATAGTGCGATTTGGTTGGGCTCTAAGTAATTTCTTGGCCACCCAAATTTGCTTGACATTACAAGGGGAATGTGATTTCTTCTTCTTGGCATAAGGGTCTTTTGGGCCTTCTATGTGAGTCTTTAGGGATAACTCATCTTTACAAGGGGAATTCAACAAAGGCTGAGTTTCTATACATACATCATGCTCATGCAATGGATCATAAGGTTGTGTGGTTTGAGATCGATCTAGAGATTCATCGATACATGTACCCTTATTATACATAGAATCTCTAGATATACAAATAGATGATGGATTGTCATGATTGACAATGGATTCGACATTATTTTCCATAGCATTGTTACAAAGTATTTGCTTATTCTCTTCTTGATGAGCAAAGTGTAGCACATCCTTGCTCATGGATTCGTGAGGGGAATCCAAGTTTAGAGGAAGAGAGGGCCCTTCCATATCACCCAAGCATTTGGAGTCCTCCACTTCATCATTCATCAAGGTTTCCTGTGACTTAATCAGAGAAAGATTAGATGGAAAAGCATGAGTGGAAAGACTATTTTGTGGATTAAAAGTACAATCTTTGAATAGATAATTATGTCCACAATCCATACAATGAGGATAATCATCAGGATTTCCAAAAAGACTCACTAGTGGGGATGTACATAATAGATGGACAAGATGCTTCAAACCCTTGATGTTCAAAAAACCTTTGAGTGCCTATGACCAAGTCTTCATCTATTCCTTCCATAACAAAAAATGTTTCCAAAAATTCCATAGCATTCACCACAATAGGCAACATAACTTGACCCATGCAATCATAAGTTTCACCATTCATGAGGATAGAGGAATGAGTGGTTAGTTGAATGTTATCCAAAATAATTGTCACTAAATCAATATGAATTAAATTCCACTCACAATGAGGGTTAATAAAAGCACTCATATTTCTTCGTTCATGACCAATGAATACATTTATGAAAGTGTTGCTATATTCCCTAGTCGCAACTATGGAACCCACCCCTTTAGAAATTCCACCAATTTTCTCTACCCCTTGTGAATTTTCTCTATTTGTTTCACCTTGATCATGTGTGATTAAAGCATCTTTTGTGCAACCTTTTCCCCCTTCTTTCTTTCTTTTGCCTTTTTCTTTCCCATGTCTTGTTGAAACAATTTTTTGGTCTTTCTTGAGTGTTTTTAATATTTGTTTGGTATTTTTGAAAGTGTTTTTAGAATTTGTTTGAGGTTTTGTGTGTGTGTATGTGTGTGTTTTTTTTTAAGATGTGTAAATAAGTTCTAATGGGGTCTTCTAACAAGAATCAAAATGACGTTTAAATATTAAACAAACTTCAAAGGATAAGAAGGAATTAGACATGCCTTATATGTGTAGACTCAATGTCATAGAATCAAAATCAATAAATTTTGAGAAAAAATTTCCATCATTCTTGAGGGATAGCCTTAGAACATTAAGTGTTGAAGACATCTTGATATTTCACTCTAAAAACATTATTGCATCTCAAAATTTATAAAGGAGGTTCATTCAGGCAAAAACGAAATCAATATTGAGAAAAGACAATCTTGTTCTCTTCAATGTGTTAAACCCCTTAGTCCCTCTTTTTTTCTTCACCTTTCAATGACTTCCTTCAATCTCATGTAACCCTAAAAAAATGCTCTTTTTGATCTATCTCAAAATGCTCCTTGATGCTTTGTGATTGAATCAATATAGTTAGCCTACCCGATTACCAATCACACAATTTAGTGAACGAATGGCACACCTCTTATTTACATACTAAATCAGTCACCGCAGCACCATGGATTTACATACAGTCATCGTACCCCTCATTTACAAAATTTTCAAGGCCCCGTTCAATGAACTCCATGCAACTAGTTATTTGTCAGAGGCCTCATTCAAGAAGACATAGTATTCTCTCTCTCTCCCCCTCTCTCTCTCATTCTCTCCTTTTACTTTCGTTTTGTTTAGATGCTTAGAAGTTAGTACGCACGATGTGTTCACTTCTGACTATTGGTTGTTGTCAGTTCCCATGAACTTAGAGCATTTAGCACTCAGCATTAGGGCCTATTGCCCTCGTTTTGTGCCGACCTACAAGCGATCAGGGAACCTGTACTCCGTGCTAAGAAGGGAAACAAGCGGATATGTGTCAGATGTTCTAGATATGTGTCAGATATCCAACGCAATCTATGCAACATGGCATGCAATCCTGTACTGGACATGGTCATCGCTTAGGGCATTGGCAAAAATTTGTCACCAATGTAGATGCATTCACAGCAGAGTCTTTATCTTTCTGAGCAGCGCATGATGTACATCATATCCATTGCGGGGAAATTCCCAGTTGTCTATGATTTGAGTCTGCACCACTAGATCGGATGCTAATGCTGAAGATGAGGACTTGTCAGATGATGGCTATAGAAATTCAATCCCCATATAGTATTGCTACTGAGAGAACGCCGAGTGACAGACTCATCTGTGTGAATCACCATCTAAGTTCTGACAGAATGTCATGAACCTTCACTTCCTGCAGCATCTTGAAGAGCATTTTTGTTTTTCTACTGAGTGAATTGAATTGATAGTGCCACCAGCCTAAGAGTCCTGCGGTCAACCTTTCTCCTGATTTCTTCCCTGCCATCTCCTTTTGATTAACTGATGAAGAGCAGCATTCCTTACTTCTCTGCATCAGAATATGGAGACACGATTAAATTACACGCCCCTACCCGAGGCCTATTTTCCTTTTCCGTGGTGTCCCAAATACAGATGTACCCAAAGAGGAGGCAAACAGTCAAAGCTCACATATCTCATGCATAATAGGATGATTGCTGTAAGCTGAACATGGAAAGAGGCATGTTCAGTGTGCCATGTTCAATCCATTATCAGTCCATGTGAAGCCATAGAGACACTAGCATTTACAGCCCTTTTTCTTTCACTTGTATGCAATTCTTCAAACATACGCCAAGGAGAAAGACAGCCCATTGCCAGCCAAAGAGAAATTCTGCATGAAAAATTGGCCCTGCAAAGACTTTCTCCAGAGGCCATAACTTTGTTCCTGCTAGCTACAGGCATGGGTTTATCTACCTCTCCGAAGCCATGCCCTTGACTCATACAGTGTAACAATAACATCAGATCCCTCATTTTCTTCATCTTTATAGTCCTTTCGATTTTTAGCTTTTTTTTTCCATGAACCATCAAGGTCCTCATTTGTAGAATCATTATGTTCCAATCATTGCTTATATCACGGACTTTCTCATCCTCTAAACACCACATGTTGACTTGAAGCTCTCCCTTTCTTCCAAACATGCTGTCAGATGGTTCTGAGCTCCTCCATGCACACAGGCTTCAACAATTAGTGATGAACTCCATGCTTGATACCTTTCATGACCACATTAGTCTACCCATTTGTCGACATCACTGAGACCGACAACTCCATTTCTAGCCCAGCAAGTTCAAGAATTCCCTCCACATCGGGCATGTACATATGATTGATAACCCCATAAAGGCTATCCTCATTCTTTCGAAGCATTCATATAGCATCGCTTGCCCTTTCACATGCTGTAGCTTTGTATTCCAGCATCGGAGCATGCCACTCCCGGAGTCTCATATGTCGATCTCATTCATGAACTTGAGGTATTCAATAGAAAGCTAGAAACCTAGTTCAACAGAGTGTCCAACATCACTAGCCTTACCTGAATTTCCATGCACTCCTTTTGCCTCAGGAACGTACAATCCACACATGATAGTATGATTAGCCCTCAGTTACTCGAAGATACGAACTTCTATAGTTTGTTGCTGCTAGCCAATTCTTGAATGTTCTTCTCGCCTTTTGTTACCTCATCAGAATTACTTATTTCTCTTCAACTCTGCCAGCTTCACTTCCCATCTCAGCCCTCTTTCTTTTGCTATTGCCGTGTCTTGAATCCCTCGCATCACACCCTTCAACCCACGAAACTCGATATGGGCACCCTTGTCTAGAAGCTCAAAGACCTCAATACCATATTCTTTTATCTTGTTATGCACATAAATTTTACCGCTACTTCGACTCATCTGCTCTCTACTCAAGGCATTATCATATCTGAATTTGTCAGGAAATTTCTTCAGCTACGTAGTAAACTCGTCATGATAGAGTAGGCTATCTGTATTAGCCTCACCCAAAAGCAACCAGCTAAGGCCTGTGAACTTGTAATTTCTCATATTATTCTTCTCAAGTAAGCTCTATATGGTGCAATCCCTGTGCCTGTGGCCACCCTAATGTGTGTGGCCTTGGGGTCTTTGGACCAAAGCAAAGCTTCTTTAGAAGATCTAAAATCTGTACTTCATCACCAGGCTTAGCATCTCAAGGAAATTACTGCATATCCCTTTCTTTGCAGGATTTTCCTTCCCCGTCTCTAGATCAACAACCCTTCTTACACAGAGACTAGCTGTTTCACCATCAAAACTGCCTCCGTAGTGTGTTGAAGCTATAGAATAAATTCTCACTACATCTTTGGATTCTCACCAAGATCAATAACACCATAGCTCTGGCCCCCCCCCTAGTATGGAAGATTTACCATCATGGTCGATGACTATGTGACATGTCTCTACAGGTGCCTTTGGGCCGACTGTTCTTTCCACATAGAAAGTCCTTGCCATGTAGAGCTCCTAGTGTCGTTTATGCCTTCTCAATTGTTGTATCACCTGGGATTACCATATGACACCTGCATCCATATGCAGATTCAAACTATTGCAAGGCCCATTGTTGTACTTCCAGCCATATGCCCATCGTTGTACTTCCAGCCATATGCCCATCGTTGTACTTGCAGCACTTCCTTCTATAACAATGCTACATAGCCTTCAGGATTTCAAGCCGGGCCACTTCCACTACTTCTATCAGTCCCCCGAAAACCTCCATCCAATAGTACTAACTTCTGCCTCTTCATGCATATCCAGAACACCACTAGTGGTCCGATTGTGTAGAAAATGAGCAAGGCTGATCTTAAAATTTCCAGCAGTAGCAGAACAAGCGTAGGTTGGATTGCGCATTGTCCTACTCATGTAGTCGAGCTCCTTCTCGAAAAGAAAATCTCATCCACCATTTGGCCTCCCATAGCAACTGTGCTCCAAAAGAATGTCTTGCTCGAACTGCTCCTTTGCTATAGGCTCGGTCATTATGCACAAAGTCCCCGAAGCTATCACAACAAAGATTCTGCAATCTATTTATATCTTTTAGGGTTTCGCTTGCTTCTAACCCCATTATCATCCTCAATTTTCCCCGAGGAGCCCCTCACTTCATGTTCATCGACAACCCTTTGATGATTGGATATATCTTTGCCATGTTCATCTTCTTCACTTGCAGCATACTAAGTACACAACACCCTCTCTCTCTCTCTCTATAAACTCATCTCCCTCCTCCTAAATCAACTTCTTCATTACTCGATTTCTAATGTACTTCGCTTCTCTTCTTCTCCTATCCACCACCTCTCTAATCATTCTTTTCCCATTGGTGTGTTAACCACTTTGACACTAAATTTCTCTTTATACAATAGGGTGAAGGAGTAAGAATTCCTAGTGTTGTGAGGGATTAGGGAATGGGATAAGGATTCAAGTATGTTCTTAGGGAGGATGAGAAATTGTTTCCTCCTCTTAGTCTCAATATCGCATGTGTAGGTGTATGAAAAGAAAAAAAACCAAAATCTCGTACCTTTATTTGCTTCTTTGTGCTAAATCCTTGGATCCATTCTTCTTACCGGAACTTGATAATACCATTCACGAGCAAGACTCCATTGATTTTTGTAGAAGAACCCCAAAAAGAAACTTATTCACACATGATTAGAGAAATCTCAACAAAGTTAATAGAAAAAATCAACATAATGACAAAAAGATTTCTAAAAACTACTCCTATCCTACTCGTGACTTGAAAAATCACCACACATGATGGATCAATCACCCAAAAAGGGGATCCTCATCACACCAAAAATGGCTCATCTCAACAAGTTATTATGAATCTTGCAAGCCGCAAATGCTCACAAGAGCGTAAAAAATGAAGAACTCAACAAATCGTCATGAAAAACTTGCATACACGTCTCTTTCACGCCAAAAACCATCACGTAAGTGACAAGAGAACGCTCCCCGGCAACGGGGCCAAAAGTTGTTGACGTTGTAGCATCACAACTCATACTTGTCAATCCAAGAAGTACATCATGAGACCCAAATGTTTGCGTAGAAGCACTCAGCAGACGTAATGGCGCTTCCTCAACGTATGATTAACAACGTTATTAACAAGAAGACACAACATAAGCATCACGAATGATGCACATAATCGTAATCACAAGCATAATAGCAACCTAATCATACATCAACGTGTCACACGTGTTATACAAGAAGAGAATAAGCACGCATGCACATCATGACGACAAGAGAGCAATAGTCTAACTACAAACTAGCATTATCTCATTACCTCTAGAAAAGCTCTCCCCAAAAGAAGAGGTGGAGACCTCTTTATATACAAAATGGCAAAAAAGCATGCTATGTGGGATTTCTAAACTGAAAGGAGAATGAATCCCACTTATTCTCTAGTGTGGCACTCACACACACCTATACAAGAGTGCTTTATTAACTGAATGAAAGGTAGAAAAAGGTACAAATGATGATGAAAATAAAGTGGATCCAAGAAATATATGTTGTATCTTCAACAGTTACTTTTAGGACATGCCTTGAAGATGCATCCAAAAGTTCTTTATCATCTATCTCCATAGGTTTGTTGTGAGGACGGCTCAATGAAAAAGGAGGGCTCCATGAATGAGTCAATCTTTTGTGGTCCTAAGGAGAAGTCCATGAAATATATGTGTGAAATTATCTTCCCCTTGAAGAAACCTAATATTAAGTAACTTATCTCTCTCTCTCTCTCTCTCTCTCTCTCTCTCTCTCTCTCTCTCTTTGCTCCATCAAGATTTTCCTTTTGTGCTTAAAGAATGCGTTTCTTGGTAACACATGTGGTCAATTGTCATCTATGTCCATTCAAAGTTGATGAAGACCAGTAATCGTTATGAGACTCTACCTTGTCCAATTCCTCAATGTTTATAAATGCATTCTGCTTTAAGCTCCTATTCTCCCGGTCCATCAGCACAAGGAGATCACCTAGCATACCAATATGAAATAAATAGAATTCTATGATGAAATCATGTATTTCACAATAAGTGTATCCAAAGTTATTTGAGAATGCACCATTTCAACTCTTTCTCATACTAGTACTTAGAAATTAGCTTTTTTGACAAAGTGTTGTCCATGTTTCAACACACAAGCATCATCCTTGTCACCTTCACATTAAACACTCTAAATAGCTCCACAAATACAGATACATGCATATACTGATTATGCTTGCAAGCTTCTTGAATATGCTGGAATGTAGTGATATTTGTGCATAATTGTATGACTTGCTACATATTGCCTCGATGAAAATGTTGTATAATGGTACTTGTCACACCATTCTTCTCCACTCTTTTTCTAGAGGGAACCTCCAAAGGTATCTATTGTGAGGAATAAGATCATTCCTTCCACATACGAGAATGAGTGAGTACACTTCCTCCCATCTAACTTCACCCATATATACACCTATAGGCGAAGGGGGTGCATGTCCCAGGACTTCCAAGTTTCCATCTTTCGGACACTTTTTCAAGGTTCATCACATGCTTTCTAAATCAAATTTGGCTTCTTCTCTCACATACACTCCAATGTGGCACTTGGGAGAAGCTTCTCCCAAGACTAAGATTCCAAAACCTTAGGATACATTAAGCCTAAGCATTAAAAACATTCAAATGGGAGCCCAAATAAAATAAATAACCCAAGGATTGAAACCAATGATTCAAGCATGTGCCATGGGTAATGCAAGGGTTTCGATTCAAGGCTAATATACACTATTATTTCTCGTAAAACATTTTTTTCCTTGAAAATGTGTAGTACGTATATGATATGGAAAATTCCCCCATGCACCATGATTAGTCTCATCAATCATGGAATCGATTTCTAAAATTTGCCTCTTTTTCTAAATTTATGTCATTCACATTGAAAAGAGGGTAATGTTTTATCGTTGGAACTTACTCATCCCCAAGTGGCACTTTCTTTTTTGTCGGCTTTCCATTTAACCAACCAATCTTTAAATAAATGACTTCTTGTCAATTTATGGAGTTAATGGTATTCTTTGTGGTTCACGGGGGATGTTCTATAGTGGAATATGTTGGAGTATCGTATATGGAGATACAAGAATATCTTAGCTAATTTCTATTTTAGTGAATTGATATAAAACATTGGGTGAATGAGACAAAAATCTAGAAGCTTTGCCTCATAAGACACAGTTCCAACCTTTTTAAGGACTATGAAATGACCAAAATATCTTGGATATGTCCTATTTTATGAGTTTCTTTTTTCTCATGAACTTTTAAATAAACATGTTCCTCGACCTAAAAGGAAATTGCTTGCCTTTTTAGGATTGCTTTATGGTTTAGCTCGATATATCTTCAAGTATGTGATTTAACTTTTTGTTTGCCCATTCCATTGTAAATGTTGTGGAATACTCATACTTAAATTTGTATCTAATTGACTAAAAACAACTCTCCAAAAATGGTTAGTAATTTTTTTTTCTATCTAATATTATATCTTGTGGTAGATGATAGAGTCAATAAAGATGTTCAAAAAATAAATTTGCTAGTTCTAGAGTTTTAACTATAGTACAACTGGGAATTAAGCAAGCCATCTCACTCATGTGATCTAATATAGTACAAATAAGATCATATCCTTCACCTTTATTTACTTGACATTTCGTATATTTAAGTACATAACTTTAAACATCTTTATGTACACATGGTTGATTTATGCCTAGATAATAGGGGCATAATGGCATTCAAAGAAAACATTTATTTTCAAATCCTTATCCAAAGGTACTCAAAGTTTTCCTCTGTACAATAACTACTAATTTTGAATATTATAATGCTTGAAATTATCATCTCGAGGTAAGTTTGTACCTTGATAAAGAACTTCTTCCACGATTCTTTAAAACTTGGACCTTCCCAATCTTTCCTTTCATTTACTTAAACAAAGCATTGGACATTTATATAAAACTTAGAGAATTTAACATAGGCGTGTGGCTTAGTGCATTTGAGATTACATTGAACTTCCCTATTTGACATTTGAGTTCACAATGGAATTCCTAGAGTACCTTGCTCCATCTAGCTTGTCGGTATGTAACGGTCATGTAAACTTACCCCTATATTCATATACATATATCATTATAGATCATTGCCACATTGAGATCATTATGTGTGTTTAGAGGCTCCTACATACATGTGTGCATCTCTCCTCTCTCTCTCTCTCTCTCTCTCTCTCTCTCTCTCTCTCTCTCTCTCTCTCTCTCTCTCTCTCTCTCTCTCTCTCTCTCTCCCTCCATCTCCTCCTTGCTCCTATTTTTTAGCAAACCAAATCCCTTAATTTGTATCCCACCTTGCTAAAGGCTAGTTTGCACAGAGGTTCAATGGAAGTTTAAGGTTCAAGAGATGAATGTGCAGGTCAGCATGTTAATGACAACTGCTCAATATTTTGGTCATAATTTGAGATATGAAACTCAGATTTGTGCAATTTAAAGTTTTGAACATAGCAAATATAAAGTGCTACAAATTTATTAAATGACAAAGAATCTGCTTTGGAGATTTAATTCGCTAAAAATTCCAAAAAAATGCAAACTGATATAAAATTCGAATCTATAATGACTTGGACATCATATGCGTTTTTTGACTCTAACCTGAGTTCTAAAGGTTGGATTGAAAGGATTCAACTTGATCTGCATAGCTTGATAAAAAATCTACATTTTTGTGGATGAATGGATGTCCAGATTTTGAGTGCTAAATCGTGATGCATAACATCGAGTTCCATCATAAAAGTATTTTTCTTCATATCTATGTTCAACGGGGTATTTTAGGTGCTGGAAAAGTGGCCAAAAACACAGTTATTTGATGCGTGGCATCGAATTCTTGCTGCAAGTTGATGCTATGTTGAAAATTTTCAAAATTGGACACACGCTTTTACTAAATTAGGAAGCTCTTCCTATTTTGGTAGTCAGATATAGTCATCTTTTGAAGGGCCATAACTTTGTGTGTAGTGCAAAGTTTTTAGCAAATAATATCTTTTTGGAAAGATCTTCTCTTCTAATTTCATCTCTCAAAAGATCTTAGCAAAATAAGCAAAAGAGTGAAGGTATGTTATTTTAGTGGCTAGAAATTACTAAAGAAGTAAAGCTCTCAGTTTGGCTATTATTTCTCAAAGTTTGGAGAAACATTAAGTTAATGGTGATGTTAGAGGTTGTCTAGTGTCACATTAATTCACTTCTTGTGATGTTTGATACATCAAAAAGTGGTATTAGAGCGGAAAGGTTCTAGAGAGAAGAAGGCATCAAAGGTACGAGAAGTTTTGGAAAGTTTTCATTAAAGTTTGACATTTGAAGCATTCAAAGACACAAGGCATCAGAAGATTACCTCAAAAGTATATTTATACACAAAGAACTCCAAAAGGTATTATTCTTTATCCTTTAAACTGATAGGTTGAAGCAAAAGCAAAGGATCTCATGGTGTACATAATAGGTGAAGAAGAGAAGCCAGTATTTGAAGATGAAAGCCGAACAAAGAAAGAGCAATTGGATGCTTTAAAGCATTGGTAGAAGAAGGATGCAAGTGCAAAGGCCTACATATATAATACAATTTCAGATCATTTGCTACCACACATCAAAGGATTGGAATCAGGTGAAGATATATGGAATGCATTGAAATATCATTTCCAAAGTACTACCAAAGCAAGGAAAGCAAGTCTATGGTCAGATTTTACTATATTCAAGAAGAAGCTCACTCAAAGTATTAGTGATTATGTCACTAAAATGAACGATCTAGCAGATAGTCTTGGATCAGTAGATGAAGATATTGAAGATCATAGATTGATTGCTCAATATCTTGCAAGTTTGAGAGGAGATGAAAGGTGGAAACCTTTTGTCTTCTCAATAGAACTTTCTTTGAATCATTATGTTCTAGATTTGAATCAATCGCTTAGTTTGAGCTCATATTTGAGCAAGAGTTGAAGGGAGATGGAGATAAAGGACAAAGTTATGCAATGTACATGAAGAACAATAAGGAATGCGATAAAGGTAAAGCAAAGGATGAAGAGGAATCGAGTTCTCAAGTTTATTATGGAAGAGGTAGAAGCACTAGTAGAGGAAGAGCAAGAGGTTTTGGAAGAGGAAGAGGTAATCAGAATAACAATAAGAAGGCTTACTACATGGATTGAGTAATCCTTTGGCTCATGATTGTTGGCATAATCAACAAGGATCAAATCAAAATCAGAATAACAGTAGCATAGGAAGAGGTGGAGGATATCAAAGTTATTCTCAGAGAGGTAGACAAAATCAAAGAGGAGGTTATGGTAGAGGTGGAGCAAGAAGTTGGGGATAGAATCAATCCTACAACACCACCTACTACAACTATGTAAATGACACACAAAATGAAAGTCATACATCATTGATGATGAATTCAATCAGCACATCAGATAAATAAGATCTAAAGGTATTTTATATTGACTCATGATGTTCTAATCATTTGTCAAGAAACATAGAATTGATGTTAGAATTGGAAAAAGGCATTTCTAGTCATACAGTTCAAACAGGTGACAATACAAAACATAGTGTATATTCAATTGGAAAAGTGAAATGCAAGAGTGGAGCAGATTTGCTATTCAATGTTTTGTATGTTCCCACAATACCTAAAAACTTGACTAGTGTGGGACAGATAGTTGAAAAAGGTTTTAAAGTCAGGTTTACAAATGAAGGAGTATTTATTGAAGATCTAGAGAATGGATATAATCATATTGTTTGAGTTAAGAAAGAAGGTAGACTCTTTACTTTAAGAGTGCAAGGAAACATTGTTCAAGCTTTGCTCACACATGGTGAAGGAGTGATTACAAAACTTGATTTTTGGCATAAGAGATTAGGTGATTTCAATGAAAGAGGAATTCAAGCTGTGGTTGCAAATCAATGTGTACCAGGATTACCAAATGTGTAGAGTCAACATATGATTTATAAATTGAAGCATGTTAGATGGGAAAAGCACACAGGTCACCATTTCAAAAGAAAGGATTCAAACATGATGGAGTACTAAAGCTCATTCATACAAATGTATGGGGACCAACAAAAGAAGGATCTATCAATGGCTCAAGGTATTATGTTTTTTTCATTGATGACGCTACAAGATGGATTACTCTGTATGTTTTGAAGGAAAGATCAAAATTGTTTGGAGCTTTCAAGCATTTTCATGCATATGCAGAGAGAGAGAGAGAGAGTCACATGTCAAAAGCTTAAGAGACTAAGGTACGATGGAGGGGCAGAATACTTCTCCCAAGAGTTCAACGATTGTCTTTGGAATGTAGGTATTAAAAGAGAAGTAACATGTAGGTATAGACCACAACAAAATGGTGTAGCAGAAATAAGAAATAGAACTTTGGTTGATTTTGCTAGAGCTATGCTGAAGGAGAAGAATTGTTCAAATTATCTTTGGGCTAAGGCTGTAAATATAGGTACATATCTTATGAATAGATTACCATGTATAACTCTAAATGGAATGAGTCCATATGAAGCTTGGTGGGGTAAGAAGCCAACACTAGATCATTGTAAACTATTTAGATCAATTGCATATGCTTATGTGCCATCACAATTTAGACATAAACTTGAACCAAAGGCAAAAAAATAGGTGTTCATTGGTTATGATGAAAAGCAGAGATGTTACATTTGATGAGCAGAAAAGTTGGTATGCAGAACAAAGTCATATAGTTGAAGAATTTGAATAAGAGGTAAGAAGCTGTGAGAAAGGAAAATCAAGTGTGCAAGTGAATGGAGATGTAGAGTATATGCAAGCAAGTACATCCAGAAGTGCCTAACAAGAAGAAATGAAGAAGCTCCTACATTTGATGAAGAGGTGTGTATCTAGACACACATGAAGAATATGAACGAAGAAGGTCAAGTAGGACAAGAAGGCAACTAGAAAGGTATTCGTATGATACTTCTTACATAACTCAAAAGAACTATGCATATATGGTCAAAGATGATGAAGAACCTCAGAACTATGATGAAGCAAAAGGTAAGAAGCAATGGGGAGAAGCAATGAAGGAAGAATTGAATGCACTAGAGGAGAACAAGACTTAGGAACTTGTTTCTAAACCAAATGGTAAGAAGGTAATTGGAAATAAATGGGTTTATAAAGTGAAGAAGCTTGCAGATGGAAGTATAGCCAGATACAAAGCTAGACTGGTGGTGAAAGGATATGCCCAAACTTATGGCATAGATTATGATGAGACATTCAGTCGTGTAGCTAAGATGTCAAGTATAAGGACAATCATTGCTATTGGAGCTTCAAAAGGATGGACTCTGAGTCAATCAGATATAAAGAATGCAATCTTGAGTGGATACATATTAGGTGAGTTATACATGGAACAACCTCAAGAGTTTATAGATTCTAGGTATCCAAATTTTGTCTGCAGATTGAGATGAGCACTCTATGGATTGAAGCAATCTCCAAGAGCATGGAACTATAGATTGGTGAAGTATCTCAATGATCTTGGATATCAAAGTTCAAAACTACATCCAAATCTACTCATCAAAAGAATAGAGGAAGGTGCAATCTTCATTTGTATATAATCACAGGTACTTGAGATGAAGGAATTAAGGAGGTAAAGAGATTACTTGAGAAAGAATTCAAGATCAGTAACCTAGGAAAGTATCATATTTTCTTGGAATGGAAGTCACTTATACAGATCATGGCATGTATGTATCACAAGAAAGGTATCTTTTGAACTTGTAGGAACCATAAAGGAAGGATTATATTATCCTTTTACTTTAGATCTCAATTTGAGAGCCTATAGTGACTCAGACTGGGCAGGTAATCAAGATGACAGAAGATCAACTCATGGCTACATGATATATATTGGTGATAATCTTGTAAGTTAGAGTTCAAAGAAACAACTTACAATAGCATTATCATCAACTGAAGCTGAGTACAAAGGACTTGTAGAAGTAGCTAAGGAGGTCATATGGATGCACACATTATTCAAAATTTTGGGCATTAATCAAGGTATACGTACAATATATGGAGATAACATGAGTTCACTTTATCTTGCAGCAAATCCAGTATTTCATGCAAGAAAAAAACATATAGAGATACAGTATCATTTCCTGAGAGAAAAGGTAACAGAGAAAGAAATTGAAGTGGAGTACATTTCTACAAAGGATCAGATAGCAGATATAATGAAAAAGGGCTTGGATGGTGTGAAGATCAAGAGATTCAAAAGCATGGCAGGAGTAAAAAGAAAAGAAGATGATATGAAGAAATAGAGAATGACAATTAGTGATTGAAGGGGAGTTGTTGAAGAATCAATCACAAATTGGACATAAATTTGAATGTAAAAATCTAAGAAGAAAAGCACATGCCTATGTGAAGGGACAATTTCACACATGTACCATATTTGTAAAGTTAGACTTAACTTTAGTTCTACAATTTTCAAAATTAACGAGATTGGGACAATCTATATAAACTAGTTTGTATCAATAGACGAGAAGAGATAAAAAAAAGAGAGATTTTGTATGACTTGTCAAAGATAAATGTACAAGCTCATTTTCACATGAGCTATGCTTGGATAAGTTTACCAAATATAAAGATAAAGGAAAAGAAGAGAAATGAAAAAAAAATTCTAGTCAAAATTCATGATGAGTAAAACATACAATATTTGCCTTGTAGAAAGTGGCATGTGGTGGGGAATCAAATGAAAGTGGTGAGTTGAGAAGGAGGCACAAACTTCTTCACATGCTCATTGGTTATAAAAGTGTCGTGGAAGCACGTTCTAACCAAGGAGATAAAGAGGCAAGAGCTCCCAATAGTGGGGTCTTGTCATTTTGTCATTTTGTCTTTCGATAGACTCCTTCCAGCCACACATCATTTTGTACAAAGCTTTGTTGTGAAGCTCATATCTCAGTGTATATGTAACCATTTCTAGCATTTAAACACTCATTGGAAAGCTTATCTTGTGTAGTTTCTCTATTATGTGAGATATTAGTCAAAGAGTGAAGTCCAATTTTTCAGCATACCTGTGTAGACAGGTAGTCTATTTTGGTCGATTAAGTTTCTGGACTAAATGTATCCAAATTTGTTGGATACATTTTATCTTGTTGGAAAGCTCTTTGCATGTACTTTCTCTATCCCAAATATGTCATTCAAAGGATGTATATTATGTGACATATCTATTAGAGAGTGAAGTCCAGTTTTTCAGTATACTTGTGTGCGCAAGTGGTCTATTTTGGTCAGTTCAATTTCCTAACAAAAGCACATCCAAATTACTTGATTTTTAGCTTCTTGGAAAGCTATTTGTGTCTACTTCATTTATCTCAAATATCATCCTCAAAAGATATATATTCAGGGAGTTATCTGTCCGAGAGTGAAGTTCAATTCTTCAACATACTTGTGTGGATAGGTAGTTCATCTTTGTCAGTTGCGTTTCCTATCAAAACTTGTCCAAATTAAGTTATTTATAGCTTTTTAGAAATCTCTCTTTGTCTACTTTGATTTGCTAAAGGTAGAGGTCCATTTGAGTTTTGTATTGAGAGGAGAAAGCTATCTAAGGTGCTATTATTTGTCCAAGTGTTGGACATACAAGGGTTCACTACACCTTTTCATTGTGCATAGAAGAACTCATTCTCCATAGTTGGTATCAAAGAAAAATTGGTGTTGAGAGATTCACACCCAGATTTGGAGTTAAAGCAAAGCAAAAGAGGAGCTACAAAACAAGGGGGAGCTTCACAAACACAAGAACAAAGGACAATATAACTATTCGACATAACTCTAAAAGCTTTTGATAGTCTTCAATGGTTGAGTTGGGTCAACAAGTAGAGAAATTGGATAAGGATAACTATCCCATGTGGAAGTTTAGAATGAACAACTACCTAATGGGCAAAGGCTTTTGGGGTATTGTGAGTGGCGATGATGCTCAACCTCAAATCAATCAAGCTACAACCACTGAAGTCCAAAGGAGGCAAGCAAAAGAATGGGAAGAGAGGAATAGGAAAGTCATGTTCCTCATTTAACAATTCATTACTAATGCCATGGTATGGCATATTCAACATCTAGAGAAAGTTAAGGATGCTTGGGAAGCTCTTTAAAGGATGTATTCAACAAATACCAAAGCTAGGAAACTTCAACTCAAGAATGAGTTGAACACAATCAAGAAAAGTTTGAGTCAATCCATAGCTAGATATACTTTGAAGATTAAGGAGCTAAGTGATGCTTTAGCTTCTATTGGCACAATGGTTGAAGACAAAGATCTTGGGTGTTATACTCTCAATGGATTGAGAGAAGATGAAAGATGGAAGCCTTTTATAACTTCCATTAATTTGAAAGATGCATATCAAGGTTTTGAACAACTAATCCCTCATCTTGTCACAAAAGATCTTAGCTTTGGTGGCCCCAAAGGAAAGGATAGCCACAACCAAATGTTATATGCAAGTCGAGGTAAAGGAAGGAACTCAACAGGAGGCTCAAGAGGAAAAGGAAGAGGTCACAACAACTCCAACTACAGTCAAAACAATTCAGAAGACAACAAGGATGCATCAAATGCCAACACACAAGGAAGAGGTCGGGGTAGAAGTAGAGGAAGAGGTCAAGGCTCCTATAATTCTCATAAAGGCATAACATGCTATCATTGTGGTAAAGTAGGACACTATGCTAGTGATTGTTGGCTGAAGAATGGAAGACCAAATGGAGGCAATCAAAGGAGCCAAAGAAACTATGCAAGCACCTCAAGTTAAGGAAGTAAGGACACATTACTTGCAATGAGACATGAGTATAGAAGCTCTTGTGAAGATGACAAAAAAATGGTACATTGATTCAGGTTGTAGTAACCATATGTCATGCCAAGGAAGTTTTTTCACTAATCTACAAGTACCAAGTGGAAAAGGATGTGTTGAAATAGGTGATGATACTCAACACATGATTGAACATATTGGAGATATAAGGCTTGGAGATAAAAGTAGAGCAAAGGTACTATCTAATGTTCTTCATGTTCCTACAATTTCAAAGAACTTGAGTTCAATAGGACAAATGGTAGAGAAGGGTTATCATGTCATATTCAATGAGAATGGGTGCTTCATAAAGAGTCCAAGGGAAGGCTTCAAGGTCACTTCTCGAGGTAGAAGAGAAGGAAGGATGTTCACTTTGGATGTCCAACACCCACATGGAAAGGTCATGTACATTCAATGTGGGAACAAGAAGATTTCAGAGTTGGACATATGGCACAAAGGTATAGGACACATCAACACTCCAAAGCTGAAGGACATGAGCAAACATAAAGTGGGAAGAGGCCTTCCAAAATTTAATAGGATTGGACTACATGAGTTATGTGAAGCTTGTCAACTAGGAAAGCAAACTTCAAGAGGAGCAATTGTGTGGCCCCAAATGTCTTGCACTTGATACATACAGCTGTATGGGGACCAACCCAAGAGGCATCAATGGTTGGCAATAGATTCTTTGTCACCTTCATTGATGATCACTCAAGAAAGGTATGGATGTTTTGTATGAAGCAAAAATTAGAGGTGTTTTCTATATTCAAAAGATTCAAAGTTGAAGTTGAAAAAGAAACAAGAAGGTATATTAAAACCTTAAGGTCCGATGGTAGAGGAGAATAATTCTCCAAAGAAGTTTCAGATTTTCTACAAGAGAATGGGATCAAAAGGCAGTTTACTTGTAGGTATACACCACACCAAAATGGAGTAGCTGAGAGGAAAAATAGGAAAATTGCTAAAATTGCAAGATGCATGCTCAAGGAGATGAAGATATCATTGTACTATTGGGATGAAGTTGCCACAACCGCCATTTACTTGATGAATAGGTGCACAACATCGAGAATACATCACTTCACTCTAGAGGAGGCATATTCCTGTAAGAAACCTTATCTTACACACCTCAAAGTGTTTGGATGCGTTTGCTTTGTTCACATTCCACAAGAAGTTAGAACAAAGATGGAACCAAGGTCAGAAAAATGCATTTTCATTGGCTACTTGATGGAGCAAAAAGGATACAAGTGATACAACCCTAGAACAAAGGAAGTAAGAGTCTTAGGAGATGTGGTCTTTGATGAACTAAGACCATGGTATGAACATAAAGGAAAGGAAAATGTTCTTGAAGAAGATTGTGATTATGCAGGAACAAATCAAAGAGAAGTTCAACAATCAAGCACAAAGGTTTCAGGTCCAGAGGCATCTACATCAAACGAAGAATGTTCAACATGGAGGGGGAGTCATTCTTTGTCTCCAAATTCAGCTCATAGTAGAGGCGAAGAAGCAAGTGCTACTCCAAACAGTGAGATAGATGCAAGTGAAGAAGAATATGAAGAGGTAATTACTCCAAAGGTAAAGTTGAATAGGTTAAAGAAGCAACTTTCTAAAGGCAATGAAATAAGATCTTCAAGGAAAAGGTATCCAAATAAAAGGCTGAATTATGATAGTTTCATGGCGAAACATTTTGCATACATGATGCTGGTTATCAAAGACAAAGAGCTTGTGACATATGAAGAAGCTTGCACACAAAAGGAATGGAAGCAAGCTATGAAAAAGGAGATCAAAGCTATCAAAGATAATCACACATGGGAGCTAGTGCCAAAGAAAGAAGGTATGAAGATTGTTCCAAACAAATGGGTGTTTAAAGTAAAGAGGAATGCTGATGGTTCACTAGCTACATATAAAGCTAGATTAGTTGCCAAAGGATTTAAACAAACACAAGGCATAGATTATGATGAAGTTTTCAACCATGTTGCAAAGATGGGAACAATCAAAACATTAATGGCAATTGGTGCTTCAAGGAGATGGCCATTATATCAACTTAACAACAAAATGATTTTCTCAATGGAGAACTACAAGAAGAGGTATACATGAGTCAATTGGTTGGATTTGAAGATGAAAACCATCCACACTTTTTTTTTAATATAAAGGAAGTTCGGCATTAGCCTACTCTCCCGGACTTGAATTAAATAAAGAAAAGTATAAGAGAAGGGGACTAGTGCCCATGGGACCCCCCAAATCCCACAAAGTAGGGGAAGCTTTTACAGAGCTTAGATGGCATTAAAAAGAAGGTTAATTACCCTCTCATCACCCTCATGTGGGGCCCACTTGGGTTTAAGCTTGTTATTGATCAAAAGGAGTACTTGATGATGCCTAAAGGGGGGGGACTTCTTACAATTAACAATCCTTTTGCCAAGGAGGAACAATGATTTCTCAATTGACCACTCTTTGGGGGAGTCACCGAAGTTGAAAGCACATCTTTCCCGCCAGATTTTCCATAGGACCTCCCCTCTGATGGCGTTCCAGAGAGTCGCAGAGCAGCCAATCGCTTCTCCTAGTAGGGCTTGCTGCCAACTGAGATGTTTCTGAAGTCTAATTTTCTTTCCAACCGTCTGCCAGAGTCTGTTGGAGTTGGGGCAGGTAAAGAAGATGTGTGAAACATCTTCGATAGACCGGTAGCAACGTTTGCACGAGGGAGGAATCCCACAAAATTTGCTAGCCTTAAGGTTGGTCCAAATTCCATGATGAAGAATTTGCCATAAGAGGACAGACTTTTTGATTTCTATGAGGGGGTGCGAGATAGCCATGAACTTCATGTCCCATCAAAGCCGCGTCCATGACAGGCACCACTTCTTGTTGAGGTTAACCTGATAGTCAATCATTTCTTTGATGTTCGGGATTCTTGATAGGCTATTCCCATTGTGCCATTTGAGACCAAGCGAGCTCGACGTGTCGTGTCCCATGAGAAGGTGAACTTTGTATCGGTCCCAGGCGAGACATCTGCTTTGCAAAGTGTTCCATTCTTTGTACGAAATGTTGACGCCAGGGTCAATATCCTCGAAGTTGATCCAGTGGTTGGTGTCTTGTTTCCATAGATGTTTCCATTTTTTGAAGCCTTTGTTCCACAACTTCTTGGCATTTTGAATGTTCCAAGATTCCACACTCTGGATGCCATGGATTGGAAACCAGATAGAGTCGTTTTGTCTGATACCGGAAGCCCACTTCCAGTTTTCACTTATTCTTGTGTAGCTTTTGACTTTATTCCAACTCTTCCATAGGGAGCACACGAGATTTGAGCCTTTCGGGAAGACGGGGATCGGGGAAAATAGCAAGGTCAAGATGTCAAGATTCTTCCAATTTGGGAGACCCATGAGAGCCAACTCATTCTTGTTTCTGAAGATCAGCTTGGCCCACGAGACCTCCCCATTGCACCAAGCCTTAATCATCCATTTGGCCGCCAGTTTGTTAGCCATGCACCCAATGTCTAGGATACCAAGTCCCCCACTATCTCTATGGCTGGTGCAAATGGACCATTTGATTTTAGGCACCCCCCTCCTATTGTGGTCGCCCGTCCAAAGGAAGTTTCTACAAATACTATCCAGTTTGGACAGATCTTGCTCTTTCGGTCTCCAACAAGAAAGGAAATAAATGGTAGATGATAAGAGGAACGTGTTGATAACCATAGCGCGACCAGCAAGATTGATTTGCATACCTCTCCAATAGTTAAGCTTGTTTTCGAGTTTGGCCAGCACCCAATTCCACCGCTGTTCCATAGAGACGCCAAACCCCAAGGGAATCCCAAGAAGCCGAAAAATTTGGCCCTGCGGAATGATTTGACAGCCATGATCGATGAGAAGGTCGGGCTGTGACCCAACAATAGCTCTAAAGGCGGTCTTAGAGTGGTTGATTGTGGATCCTGAGGCTTCACAAAAGGTAGCTAGACACCTCCAGAACGTCTCCAGGCTGGTACAATCATTGTGAACAAACGCGTTCATATCATCGGCAAAAAGTCTGATGGTGATCTGACTGTGGTCATGAGGCAAATAGAGGCCTTTGATATTACCAGCTTCCACCTGATGCTCCACCAGCCTGCTGAGCCCTTCCGTGGCAATGGCAAAGAGAAGGGGAGCCAATGGGCACCTTTGTCTGATAGATCTTCTAAGTTTGATCACCTTGGAAAGTTTGCCATTAATGTTAATTTGGGTCGATGCATTTCCGAGAAGGGTCGCGATCATCTTGGTGAATTTTTTACTACATCCAAGGTCTTGGAGCGACTGCAGAATATAGTCTTATTCTAGCCTGTCGTAGGCTTTATCAAAGTCGATCTTGAGGAAGACCACGTCTTGTTTAGATTCATTTGCAAATTCAAGACCTTCCCAGATATCTATATTGGTTTCCAAAATTGACCTGCCTTTGATGAAACCTTTTTGGTCCTCGCTTAACCAGGCTCTCAGGTGGCAGGAGATTCTGTTGGCAATGACTTTGACAATGATCTTGTATCCTGTTTGGAGCATCGTAATAGGACGCCAGTTCTCTATTCTATTTTTTTCCCCTTTTATGTGAATTAACTTGATAATGCCATTGTTGAGACAAGAAGGAAGCGCGCCAAACTTGAGTGCCTCTTGCCAAACTTGAGTGCCTCTTGCCATCCACACTTTGTTTGCAGGTTGAAAAAGGCACTTTATGGCTTGAAGCAAGCACCAAGAGCATTAGTAGAATATCTAACTAAGGGTGGATAGAACCCAAGTAGTGCAGATCCTTCATTGTACATGAAGAAGGAAGAAAATAGGGAGGTATATGTTTGCATATACGTCGATGACCTCATCATAATAGGAAATGTACAGGGATTAAAGATATCAAAAGGAAGCTTGGTAAGGAGTTTAAAATTTTAGATCTTGGAAAGCCGAAATATTTTTTAAGAATTGAATTTGTTTATGGAAAAAGTGGCATCTATTTGATGCAAAGGAAGTACTTTTTTGATGTTCTTTTCATATTTAGAATGAGTGAACGCAAACCACACTCAACCCATGGACAGAAATACAAAGATTTGCTCAAATGATGGAGAACTATTGGAAGATGTAATGACATACAGAAGAATTGTAGGATTATTAAATCTATGCAAACATTACAAGACCTAATTTATCTTATGTTGTTGGTGTACTTTCTCAGTTTATGCAAGCCTCGACAAGTGAACATTTAAATTCAGCCAAGAGAGTGTTGAGATACATAAAGCATATAGTTAATCATAATTTTTTTTACAAGTTTGATGAAGAATTGCAAGTCAAAAGCTTTAGCGATGCTGATTGGGTAGGTTGAAAGGAAGATAGGAGATCAACCTCGGGTTATGTGTTCATGATAGGAAGCAAACCTATCACATGGAGCTCAAAGAAACAACCTATTGTTGCACTTTCATCCATGGAGGTTGAATATAGAGGATTAGCATTTGCCACATGTGAAGCAATGTGGATTAAAAAGATTTTGGATGATCTTGAAGTGCAAGTTGGAACCATCCCTATATGTGGTGATAACATGTCAAGTATTTACTTGGCAAGCTTTCCTATGTTTCATGCAAGGAGCAAGCACATAGAGGTCCACTACCATTACGTAAGGGAGAAGGTAGCCCTCAAATTAGCATTAGGACCTAAGTTCTCACTATGTCAGGCAGTATGTTTGAAATCAGCCAAAGGAGAAACCAGACTATACTTAGTCATGTGGAGCATGAGTTCTCCTATGCACAAAGAAAACGTGTAGTGAACCCTTGTATGTCCAACACTTGGACAAATAGAAGCACCTTAGATAGCTTGCTGCTCTCAATAACAAACTCAAATGGACCTCTGCCTTTATTCAATCAAGACAAAGAGAGCTTTCTAATAAGCTATAAATGACTTAATTTGGACATGTTTGGGTTAGGAATCACAACTGACAAAGATGAACTAGCTGTCCACACAAGTATGCTAAAGAATTGAAATTTATGCTCGGACTGATAACTCCGTGAATATATATCCTTTGAGGAATATATTTAAGAAAGACATAGCATATAGAAATGGCTTTCCAACAAGCTAATAACCAAATCATTTGGATGAGTTTTGGTTAGGAAACTCAATTGACCAAACTAGACCACCTCCACACATAAGCATACTAAAAAATTGGACTTCACTCTTTGATAGATATCTCACAGAATATAAATCTTTCGTGTGATATATTTGGGACAAAGAAAGTAGATGCAAAGAGATCTCCAACAAGCTAAAAACCAAGCAATTTGAGTACTTTTTAGTTGGGAAACTTAACCAACCAAAATAGACTACTTGTCTACACAGGTATGCTAAAAAATTTGACTTCACTCTTTAAATGATATCTCACAGAATATATAAGCTTTGAAGACAATATTTGACACAACAAAACTAAAAAGGATAAGCTTTCTAATGAGTATTTAAACACAAGAACTTGTTACATATGCACTAAGATATGAGCCTCACAATGGAGCTATGTACAAAATGATGTGCGGCTGGAAGGAGTCTATGGGAAGACAAAATGGCAAAATGACCAGATCCGGATATTGGGAGCTCGTCCTCTTCTCTCTTTGTTTAGAACATGGTCCCACTCCACTTTTCTAAACAATGAGCATGTGAAGAATTTTGTGCCTCCTTCTTAATTCAGCACTTCATTTGATTGCCCACTACATGCCACTTACTACAAGGCAGATATTGTATCTTTTACTCATCATGAATTTTGATTAGAATTTTTTTCTTTTTTTTCTTTTTTTTTCTTTTCTCTTCTTTTCCTTTATCTTTATATTTGGTAAATTTATCCAAGCATAGATCATGTGAAAATGAGCTTGTACATTTATCTTCAACATTCCCCCTCAAGCTCATTTGGGAGTTATCTTCAACCATGTCCTGCAAATTTATCACATCCTTGAAACCTTTGAGTTTAGAAGCATCCAAGAACTTTGTAAACATATCTACAACCTACTCTTTGGTTCTAATGAACTTTATCTCCACAACTTTGCTCACCTCTCTCTCTCTCTCTCTCTCTCTCTCTCTCTCTTTGCTTCACCAAGGTTTTCCTTTTGTGCTTAAGGAGTAAGTTTTTTGGTAACACATGAATCATCATGCATGTCCATTCAAAGTTGATGAAGATCGTTTTCTTGTTGTCGACTAATAATCATTATGAGAGTCTACCTTGTCAAATCCCTCAATGTCTATAAATTCATTCTGCCTTAAGCTTGTATTCTCCCATTCTATCAGCATAAGGACATCACAGATACAACATTGCCTACCATACCAAAATGAAATAAATAGAATTTTGTGATGAAATCATGTATTTCACACTAAGTGTATCCAAAGTTATTCGACAATGAACCGTTTCAACTCTTTCTCATACTACACAAACTTGCATGGAGTTCCCATTTACTTAGATGGTCTCAATAGATCGGTGACAAGAATTAGGAATGAGCAAGGTACTTCAAAGATCTATGTCGTTCTTGCCACCTTATTTGTAAGTCAAGGAGTGCCAATAATTGACTAAGAGAAAGCACACAAGTGGAGGTCATTAGAGAAGTTGCTAGATGAGTAAGATAACAATGGCTGCTAGATGATTAAGATAACAATTGGCCTATATTTTTTGGAAGTTTCTAGATCCATTATCTACCATGTAAGATAACGAGTTTAATCAAATGGTTGTATTCAGAGGTTGAGATAAGTGTGAATTGATACCGAAGGTGAGTGACTAACCTTACTCAACCTCTTAATCACAATCAGATATCACTTAGACACATGCATAGGAAGACACACATATCTTTTAGTTCTATGCACCAAATTACACAATCTTGGCACTGTTACATTGTATATTATAGGTCAAAATTGGCCAAAAATTCAAAATCATTTTAGTATAATTTTGAAATTGACCATTAAAAAACAAACACAAACTTTCATGCAAAAGTGGTGCACAAATAAATTCAATTAGTGCTTAGAATGATGCATACAAAAATGGATTAAGTTGGGAAAAACTCAAAATGAGATTAAAAACATGCCAATGCTATGGAATCACTAAAAAAAATACAGGAAAGAAGCAAACATGAATTTCCAAGAAGAGATATCTATTCACTTACAGATTGTTTTCTTATAGTGGCCCTTGTCTTGTTCCACTTTTTTAAAAAAATAATGGCAAGTAATAAGGTAGCTATATTACATGATCTCTTCTTTGATGTTTTCAAAGGTTTGTGATTAATTAAGATTTTTATTATTTATAACATATCCGCCTAAGAAGTTAGACATAAGCTTGCACTTCTTTTAAAAAACCTAAAAAATAGAAACTAAAAGGAAGACGAATATTGTGAATTCCCAAGTGGAGCTTCATTGACCACTAGTTTTTTGTAATTTCTTCTAATCTGAGTCGTGTGCAACATCCCCATCCTATACATTGTCATCCCTAACAATGCTAAGAGTTAGTAGTTTCTCTTAAAGTCTTGGGGTTGTGGCTGGCATCTTCAGGGATGGACATCTCCAAACATTGAAGTAAAATCTTCAATAAATTAATATTTAGTTGATCATTCTTCATGCAGCTTATGCATCCAAGTGTTACAAATAGGACCTACCAAGAACATGCCACTCAATGTATTAATGCCTTAGACGTTACCTCTTTTGGAATCCCAACCATGCATTGATACTGAATGAACCCTAGGAGTCCTTATTCTAAAACTAAGGGTTGGCCCACACATATAGTACTCATTTATTAAACAAAGGCTATATGAAATGCCTCTTTGAATGTATGTTTGTAGTGTAAATATAGGAAGCACAATCATATATAATAGGCCCATAGATAATTTACAATGATATATAATAGGCTCATAAATAAATCGATGGTGTCTTTAGTGAGGCTAGCATCAGTGAGCATCTTTGAATATTTTCTATTAAAGGAAATGATATAACCTTGCAATATGTTAATGATCTTTAGGGTTTTTTTTATTGCAATGATCGAGGCTTTGTGTAACTCCCTTCAAGGGAAATTAAAAAACATCCAACATATATTTTTTGATTACTACAACCTTTATTACTATAGGTAGAATTGGATAATTCAACCTTTTCTTCCCAATGCAGAAACCTTCCTTGTCAAGAATACAAAGGATGCTCTATGTTGTGTCATGGGGCAATGTCATGGGTTTAATTGTTAAGTTCTTCAATGGGATTCATATACAAGAAAGAGGGATATTCTCTAATAATCTCTATCTGCCATCCATTATTTCTATTATTTTTTGCCTCTTCCAAATCTTCATCATGTAGAAGAAATTCATTGTTGTACTCACAATTTACTTTTCTAATCAAATATTCTCTCTTCTCTCCACTATTCTGAAAGAATATGTAAGGTGTAGTCATAGGTTATAATTTGTGAGCAATTTTAGAATTTTGTGATTTATAGGGTTCAATTTCCCATTTTCTATAAATCCCATTTACATGAATGTACAAAGCTTTAATGATAAATAAATGAAGGAGACAAAGTTAAGTGTGGCCCCTTCTCGGAAGTAGATATGTAGATGGGGTTAGTGAAATTTTCTCCATAGAAATATTGGAAAAAAATAGGACCTCCTTTGGGGTAATGTCTACAAGTTGCTCACTAATTAGATTGTGGGATGATGTAGAAGCCAATATTCTATTATTTTTCATGCATAGCCCTTTATCTCATATGCCTAGACATCAAGAAAATTATAATGTAAATGAATTTTTACTAATGATGCCAATAAAACATCAATATATTTCTTAGCTTGAGAAATTTCACCTGTGACCACATTAATGGACACACTCATTATTATGTAGATTGGATCAAAAGAATTACTTATTTTGGCTCCATGTAATGGACATCCATCCTAGTCTACACCATTATTTGGAAACCCTTGGCCTTGATTCTACTATAGAGTTAAAAGTAGGCATTCGTTGCATCTCCTTTGTTGGTTCGTTTGAGGTAGTCTCTATGTCATTTGTTGATGTAATTGTCAATAGAGTTCATTTACCTTGTTTTTGCACTTCTTTAGATATGATAGTGAGTTGCCTGTATCTCAAATTTCTCAATCCTATCAGAATCTATGGTTCATTAAAGACTAGTACTTATAAGGTCTGATTGTGAAAATTCAATAATTTTTGTTTCTTTTGGCTCAATAGTGTCCAACAATAAGCATTTTGATAAAGATTCTAGTTTGAGGTCTTCTAAGTATAGGATGTGCAACTTCCTCAATCTCCACATCTTTGCCCTTATTAGGCTTTTATTCTATCCATTTTCTTTTACCTTCCTTTTGTTTAGCCTTACTATGTGTCGTTGCAATTATTATGGAAAAGTTACTATCATGGACTCTAGATCTTGATAAAGAAGGATGCAACAAAGGAAAATGATATAGATTTAGATTCCAAATATCGCACATGAATCATAAAAACATAAATGATGCCAATTGTGAGAAAATCCTTGTTGGCTTTTGGAAAAGTATATTCTTTATCATGAATTAGACTCTCTATCAAACATGTAGGTTCTTATGATTGGGATTTTGGATTGATTAGACTTATTGGTCTCATCAAATGTGACCACATCTTTATCCCTCCCTTGGCTAAAGGAAAGGTGGTTAGTGGACCAATCTTGCATATTTTTTTCTTTCTTAATACTTTATTGCCCAATAAGAAAATGATAACTTACCTCTACCTTGGTGAAGTCTAGTACTGCAAAAGTCATCCTAAAAGTAGTTGTTTGCATAGTGATTTTTACATGTCCAATTATTATCATGGATTGTGTATGAGCTTGAACAACCATCCTAACAAAAAAAGGATCTAGATTGACATTTTCCATCCTAGCGTATTACTAATTTTAAGGATGGAAATATTTACTCCTAATCCAAAATTTGTGAGAACTTTGTTCATAGATGATTTTTGTAAGAGAAAGTAATAACAAGAACCTCATGATTGAAGAAACCAATTTTTTTGGTTACCACATTATGTGCTAGAGTAGATATGAATAACCCACTTGTCCTTTTAAATGCATTAAGGATTTCTTTAAAAAAATGGGCATAGAGAGAGAGAGAGAGAAAATATCCTAAAGCATTCATGATAGAACCATTGAGAGTGTTCTATAGAGGGAGAGAGAGCTTCTAAGGCTTTTTGGTCAATTTCAGTGTTTATTAGCATAGATTTGTACTAGAATTTGGGGAATTGATTGATTCTTGTTCTGAATTAACAATACCTTCATTCTCTTTGTCACTTCCTTGAGTGGTATAAGCTTCTCTTGGTAATAGATCTGGTAACAAAATGTGTAGGTTCTATTTGTAAGCACTTGGTAACGTTTTTTCCATAATGCTTCTTGCTATCCCATGATTGGTTTTAGTTCATCTTTTACTTCAATCATAACATTTTTGGATCATATATAAATTTAAGAATATTCTTTTGTTGTGGAAATAGTATTTTTTTTAATATTACCACCAAAGGCTTTCTCTTATCATTGACTTTGATCAAATTCCTAGGCATCTGTGTAGTTGGCCCTAATACACCCTTCCTCCACATAGAAATTGCATTGTGAGGTCATTTTTACTATTGATTGATATGTGGATTGCATCTATTCTTGAAGTCTTAATTATGATTGTTCCTAAAAAAGAAAATAGAAAAATTCATCCATTTCTCCCTATGCTATTGTTGTCTATGTTTTTGGTGGCTAAAGTAGTCAATTTGGAGGTGATTTCCTATACCGTGTTTGTTCATTGATTGGAGGTTATTTTAGTTCAAGGGCTCATTGGAAATATTATGGAGGAGGCATTTGACTTTGATAAGTATTTATGTTGGGTAATTCTGAGAGAAGATAATATAAAAATAGAATTCCTTGAGGATATTACAAGGGTGTTTACAAAATGTTTTGGTTTCTCTATGTTGTGATTGAGCTTGGCAAGTAGAATAACGAAAGCATAAAATTTAATACCTACGTGATGAGTAGTAGATGATTGAGTTTGCACACCATTAGGGGAAAAAATGAACGCTACATGGGCCTTGTAAGGATCCCTAATTTTTAGGGATTAAGCTTAATTTTATTCTTGTTTAAGGGGACAAAGTGTATTTAATAGGGTACTTTTTAGTAGGCTAGAGTAGGATTTTTTTTAGGCTTTAGTAGGCCTCTCTCTTTCTTCTTCTAGAGAGAGAGAAAGAGGATCTACTTTCCACATCATCAAACTCGTGCATGTATTTGAATTAAAAAATGAGTTTTTTTTTTAAGTCTCATTTTCAGTGTATATTGACTCAAAAGGGCCTATTTTTTAATATATATGTCAGAAATCACTTTTTTGGGCCCATTTTTTGAAGTTTCTTTTAGAAAAAGTATAATTTTCAAACTCCCTCCAAAAGTAAGTGCCACATCATCAAATCCGTGACTATGCTTTTCAGATTTCATCATTTTCAGCCATACACAGTGGAAAAATACACTTTAACCCATACACATACAAGAAAACACATTTTTGAGCAAAACATATGCTTTAGAGTCCCTTCCAACCAGTTTTTCATCTTTGTTTTTGATATTGTTGGTCATTAGCAAAGATGGTGTTGACATGTATCACATACATCACAGTAGAACGTCCTCATGCTCCTGCATCAACAAGTATCCATGTTTGTGTGCCTAGAGAGTTTGCTCCAAATACACGATGCAACAAGGATGCCAATTCTCAAAATGAACATCCTGTAGCTGGAGAAAAAAGTATTGATCTTTGGACTCATGGTTCACTATATCCTCTTGATCCAATATCTTCTTACCATCCAACATTCCATAACATCTCAACTTTACTTCAGTTCATTGGTGCGGGTGAAGTTGGACTATTAGGTACTACAAGCGATTATCTACACATTCACATGCTACTACTAAGTATTGGTTCCAACAATATCAACTCCATCGTATGAGGGTGGTCACTTTAGAAAGCACAATCATATCTTTACAAAAACAACTTGCAGATTTGGAACAGGATATTGAAGCAAAACAAAGCACAATTTCAAAGTTAACTGCCAATCTCCAGCAGTTGAAAGAGACTCCACTTGGTATGAGACATAGGAAAAGAGCATTGTCATCCTTTGAAGCTCTTCCAAAAGGTGGCAGAGCACACAAACAACGTATATATGCAACAAGGTGAGTGTTTGTTTTACTTTTATATGTTTTAATGAAGATTTGTAATGGAATCTTTCATGTTTGTAGGTCGTTTATTCAAGACATAATTGTTTCATCAACAACACAAGACCAATTCAAGCTGATGAATAGCTGTATAAACACCAAAGAATTCACTTCTGCTTTAGACTCACCCATAGGAAAGTGTATTAGAGTTTTTGTTGAAGCTGAGTTTTCAAAGAAGCTAAAAAACCTTATCACAGTGCAAGATGTGCAGGCAATATGTGACGAAGCGGGCATCAGTAGAAATGGGTATACTACAATGTACACCCTTCTGAGGCAAGCCTTACAAGGACAAGGTATTTCTCAAACTATATTTCCATGCCCATATAAAGTGTCTCTCAATAAAAAAACGTCAAATGAGAATGTGACTCGTACTATTGGACAATATTTATTCATAGAAGACCCTATGCCTGCGTCTGTTATCATCTAAATATTCCCAAGAAGCAATCAAAAATCCTATCTACACAAGGATTTACTTACACTAAATTCAACAATATATTTGTGGATCTTCACAAGCTTCAACAAGCAATGGTTTGCTTTTATAGTTCAACAATCAAAGGTACCCCTACTACATTTTACTTGGTGTTGAAGTTTTATTGCATTCAAGTGTCATATTAAGATAATGTTTTCTCTTTTGTGCAGACTATAATGCTAAGTTAAAGTTCATACTAAAGCGTGGTGAGTGTCAAATCATAAAGGATCGGCGACTAGAAAGGTTGAGTATGACGCTAATGAAACTTTAGGACCATGCAATGAGTGATGAAACTTTAGGAGGGAGGGACCATTTGACTTACACTGTGCAATCAGAGAGAGATATCTGGTGATTAGGTGCTATAGAAGTTCCCAAACAAACAAACAATGTTATTTCGTGGATTTTTAGTAGGAGTCCATGGATTACGGAAGTTATCTCTTCTCAAATACATGGGCAAAAGCTTTCTGTAGATGATATAGGTGATTTTGAGGTAGAATGGCATTTGGGTGGAGACCTTAAGAGTATAAAATGCATGTTAGCTTATAAACAAGGAGCATCTTCTCTCTATCCTTGCCCATATTGTACACAAGGTTACAAAGGATCTAAGAGATAGTCTAAACCTGCAAGGGCATTGATGAGAGTTGATGACTCTGAAGAAATCGATGAAACAGACTCATCGAATCACAGGGAATGGGAGATATCACTTTTGAGGTGTCCAATGTTATAGGAATCGATTCGTGATAAAATAAGCAATGATTGGAACCCCATTATTCCATTTCCAATAGTCAATGTTCACTTTTGTACTTTGCATGCATTCATGAGGATCTTTGATAGGCTTTTGAAGCTCCATGTTGAATATGCATTTGCAATGAAACCACTAGAGAGGTCTACAATAGCAATCCAATAAATAGAAGATCTTTTGAATTCTATAGGTTGTCATGGTGGCCACCTAGCTTTAGTTGTTAAGAAGTATGGTGAGTCTCAAGAGATTTTACAACAAGTTTCAATGAATGGGAAGAAGGCAAGACGTTTCTTCAAAAGAGATGTAAATAGTCAAGATGATGGGAAATGGGAGTTTTGGAAGGACCTCTGTTCAATTACAACAGACAACGATAGTGAGGTTGATCTCATTAACAAGCAAAAGAAGGTTTGATCATTGTTCAATCAATTTTTACATTTGATGTGTTTGGTTTCCACTAATGCTTCACAACGAGAATTATTCCAAGTGACTTTGAAGGAGTTTACACAGTCATTCATCTTATCTTGGGGAGAAAGCAACATTACACATTACATAGTAAGTTTGGCTTACATTTTTTTATTTAGACTTAAACACTATTTGTATACCTTATTGACTTTTTGCATGGCCTTGTTACTACCCTTCAGGATTTTGGGAGCTAGTTTCTTGATCCTTTGGGGGGAATACTCACAAAATGCAACCTAAATCTATTTGGATCAATAAATGCCCAATATCTTCATTTGTTTTGATCCAAATAAGTGACTCTGGAAGAGTCTTTTGGATTATGCAATTCATAAATGGTAGTTAAGTTAATGTTAATTTCCATTATGGGTGAAGTGGCTCGGAACAATTTGTGAGTTCTCGCTATTAGATAAAACTCCATCAAGCCCTCATCTTGAGGGATCCTATCTCCTTTGCAAATGTTCACTACCACCGATCTTCCTCTTGGGGTAGTCACAAACTCTCGATTGTCAATCCGATTTGGATTATTTGGTTTCTTAATTTCTCCTCTTTCATTGATCTTATCAAGATGCTCAGTCACTAAGTATAATTGTTGTCATTTGTCCATGTAAAATCCTCCATCAAATTTCACAGCTGGTCTTCAATGTATAAAAAGGTGATGACTACGACATATCTCTTCACATTACCTTGTTCATCCTTGACTCCAAGACTCTAAGGAACAATTGGATTTTTATTTTATTTTATTTTCTACAAAGCATTGAATTTTTACACGTATAAACATATGATACTAGCAATACTATACTTTCTATATGGAGGACCGTAATGTGGTATCTATTTTAGTTAGGACGCTAAGGTTGATGGAGAAATAGACATTGCTTAGTAATTCAATATCATTCTATCTAGATTTTTTTAATGGATTCCTTGTATATGAAGGGTTTATATATATATATATATGTGTGTATGTATGTGTGTGTGTATGTGTGTGTCTCAATTTATTTCTTTAAATAAAGGTTGCATATATATATATATATATATATATATATATATATATATATATATATATATATATATATATATATATATATGTATGTATGTATGTATGTGTGTGTGTGTGTGTATGTATATATAGGTCTACCTTCTATTCTCATTCTCATTTCGAACTCAGCTTAGTTACCTTTTGAGATTGAGCTTTTGCTTTTATCTGGGGATTGATTGATTAAGTAGGTCCCGTATTCCAACCTCCTAAATGAGTGTTTTGCTTTTGTAAGGTTTGTCAACTTGTGAAAGTGTGCCCCTTGAAATCCCAACACCAAACCAAATGCCACTCTCAGCAAGCATCGCAATAGCCTCCCCTAGAGGTGGCTCAACACTTCCTTGACCCTGTGACTTGAGCAGGCTACTCTTGACATCCAAGGGAAGGTGTTGGACAAGAGACTTCCTCTATCCCAATGGCCTTGTTAGAGCATCCTTTTCTGGCTGGGAAGAACTTAGCCGACGATAGCAGTTAAGCCTACAATATAGAGTAGTGGTCCTACAAGTCTTTGTTCCCATTGGGAACCACTTTAGTGCACTTCATGAGGAGCTCTCAACTACCCCCTATAGTGAGAGAGTTTGGGAGCACCCAAGCACTAGTGCAACTCTACCTGTAATCTCCCCTATGTTGGTCTCCATGCCCACGCCCACATATCCTCCTGACTTTGTGACTCCTAGTATTCAACCCTCACTTAATAATGAATTCTTGATGATTCAGGCAATTCAAGAGGGGCGCTCAAATCCAAGGGCCCTTATGGCAGTTGGTATCTCTCCCATTAGTGCTATTCCTCCACAACTAGTTAGTTTTCACTATCATCTATAGGTGGGTGGTTTGGGTAAGGGTTCTCCCATTTCTTTGGTGCATAGGAGGACTAGATCCCCTCTACCATTCAGGTTCACACAGTGGTTTTTTCTTCCTGCAATCAGACTCCTCTGGACTCATTAGTTGCTTTTTCATTCCCCTTATGTGGGGCCTCATAGCTTGATTAGTACTTGGGGGAGGCATTGCATTTTGTATGTGCCTAGTTGTTGCATTTTTGCATCATTTTTGAAAGCTTGACCATATAAATTTATTCATCTACTCATGGCATATAATACATTTCATGTTCATTCTTGGCCCTCATAAGATTCATCTTATCTTGCATGTGGTTGTGAATACTCACATTACCCCTTTTTATCTGTATGTTCATGAGGATATACACTCTTAGGTAAGGTTTCTTGCGTTGGATGATTCTACTTGGTTAAGCCTTCATTGGGCACTTGTTAAGAAGTTGGCATCATGTAGAGGATGCCTAGCCTCAGATTATTCCCCATCCAAGTTAGCCTCAAAGATGGCTTTTTTGTTGTTGTTGCAGCTTCTTGGTTCTCTCACTCTCCATGAGAGTTCTCTCATGGAAGGTTCATGGGTTGGGAGGCACAAACTTCTTGCACTATAGCTCGATTGAGGAACGAGATCCGCTAGTGCCTTGTGGGTGGGCCCATTGATATTTTTCTGATGCAAGAGCACCATCTTTATTTAAGCCACACTTGACATTGTGGCCCACTTTTGAAAAGGCACAATGAGGTCTTTTTGTCAGCTAGATATGGGCCCAATGGTTCTCAAGGTTGTGTATGCATTTCTATTGGTAATTCCATATAGACTGTGATTGTTGATAGAGGGGAGATTGTGCCTTGCATGGCCATTTGGGTAGTTCTTTAGTGGAAGGGACTCAAGTATGGCTTTATGAATCTTTATGCCCTGAATCACTAGAGTGCGCGTGCTACATTGTGGTCTTAGATTACTAACACAATACATAGTACAGATACCTATTGTGTTGCTAGTGACTTCAACATGATTGAGGCACTTGAGGACAGATTGGTCAATAGCCGGATCATGATTCATGCATCCAAGCTAGTTGCTTGGGAGAGTTTATTTTCAACATTGAGGGTTAATCATGGCATCTTGAGGGTTTTTCTGGAGAGAGGGACTCTCCTTTTTTTGCTCTCGAGTAGATGCATTGATGGGATGAACCTCTCTAAAATTTATTGGATATATGTGAGTGATGTCTGGGCTGACTATGGGGGTATGATTGGTATTGTGGCGGGCTCTTGCATGTCAGATCACACCCCTGTGGTTGTTTCCTTTGGGGAGGGTGCTACACAAGGTTCCCTTGTCATGCATATTCCTGCACACATTCAGCTTGATGAGAGCTTGGTAGAGTAGCTTGTTGAGATCTGGAGCTAGCTCTAATGGGCTCTACAAAATTAGTCCCTTCTTGTATGAGGAGAGCACTCTATGGATTGCTCAGATCCAGAGTGTGAGCGATGCCTTTTAGAGGGGTTTCCTCCCTTCAACATATCCTTGATCACCTCTATGATTCTGAGTGGGAAGATGCTCACCTTGCTCATTGTGAGCAAGAGCTTTGTGATGTTGAGGATCGGTGCTTTGCCATTTTCCATCGCAGACAGGCTTTTGGGTGGACTCAAGTTGGGGCCTTATTTCTAGAGAGTTCTTCTCGACTAATCATCTATGTCAATCCCAGAGTGGAATCTGCTACTTCCACTAGGCTGATGGTCAGATGACTTCTAAGTGTGTTGCAATGAGGGAGATTGCCACCCAATTGTATCACACATTATTGTCCAAGGAGATCCCCTCTAGAACTTGGTAGGAGAGTAAGCAATGCATCCTTCAATATGTGTGTAGGATTGTGATTTATGTGATGCAGACTAAACGCATTGCCCTCTTTTCATATACTGAGCTTTTTGATGCTTTATGTGGGTTGGTGAGGTAGAACAAAGTTATCTTACTCATCTATAATGAGGTAGAACAATGGATCTATCAACTTCCAAAAAAATATAGGCCAATTATTATATTACTCATCTAGCAACCATTGTTATCTTACTCATCTAGCAACTTCTCTAATGACCTCCATTTGTGCACTTTCTCTTAGTCAATTATTGGCACTCCTTAACTTACAAATAAGGTGGCAAGAAAGGCATAGATATTTGAATTGCCTTACTCATTCTTGGAACTATATTCAATGTATGGAAAAGATGATGACTACGGCATATCTCTTCACACTACCTTGTTCATCCTTGACTCGAAAACTCTAAGGAACATTTGGATTTTTATCTTATTTTATTTTCTACAAAGCATAGAATTTTTACACGTATAAACATATGATAATAGCAATAGTATACTGTCTAGATGGAGGACCGTAATGTGGTATTTATTTTAGTATTTATTTTAGTTAGGATGCCAAGGTTAATGGAGAAATAAACATTGCTTAGTAATTCAATATTATTCTATCTAGATTTTTTTAATAGATTCCTTATATATGAAGGGATATATATATATATATATACACACACACACACACACACACACACACATATATATATATATATATATATATATATATATATATATATATATATATATATATATATATATATATATATATATATATATATATATATATATATATATGTATGTATATATGTGTGTGTGTGTGTGTGTACAGTTATTTCGTTAGAAAAGGTTGCATACACATTTTTTGTATGGATCGGTTTACGAAACATCTCCTTATGATGAGTTTGTAATAAGTAGTGTATCATTTTTCCACCTTTTTTCCTTTATTTGTAAAAGATTTTGTTTGTAAAAATACACACACTTTGAGACTTTTCTAACAAAGCACATGAGGGGATATCACACTCACTTACATGTTAATTTTTCTATGTCTTTCTATGTGTCTTGCTACTCTTTTGTACGTCTTTTCATTGACCTTTTTCTATGTGTGGTACATGTTCACACATGAATCCAATGCTATTTGGGGGTCTACACATCTACATGTGGACGTGATCCTCGACATGATCAACAACCTATACACCCAGTTGGACTTCTCATGGAGTAAGATCTTATAAAGAGTGCTACATCATGTCTTTGCATCAATGCTTGTTTCCATGACCTAAGCCCCCAGTAAACCCCTTTGCCTAGTCCTATCCTTCACCCCTAGCTCTTGTGCCTCTTCTCATGCACCACCCAGCTGTCCCTCCCCTCATCCCCTCACTTCAGCCTTCTCTTGGCTTTGTCTCTAGTGCTACCACCTCGGCTAATCACCCCCTTCCTCCTCCCCTTCTTTCCCCTAGTCTACTTGCTACCCTCCCCCCCTTTTTGCCTTCCTTCCTCCCTTCCTTCCTCCTTCCCCATCCTCCTTCTACCCCCTTTTCTTTTCTTTTCCTCCTTCCCCCCACTCATCTTCCCCCCACCCGCCTTCCCCCCACACTCCCCCCTCCCCCCTCTTCTCCCCTCTCTCAGTTCTTGCCCATCCTCTCCCCACCCCACCATTCCCTATGGGTAGACCGTGTTGTGGAGGAACCCACTTTGCCTCATCTCCCTCCTCTCCTATCTTTCCTTGTGCATAGAAGACACAAATGGACTCGGATTTTGCCCCTTAGAAAGACTCTTCTCAAGACCCCTTGCCCACAATTGTTCTATTGTCCATTTGACTCTCCCTTACCAATAAGGGCGGAATAATTCTCTTCAAGAATCTTCAATCATCTACACGATCATCAATTCACATCCTAGTCATGGAGAACTTAGGGACTTCCTTCAAACTAGCCTACTTGTTGAAGTTGGCAAGTTGGTGGATATCCAAAACCTAGGTCACACTTTCTACCACTGGAACTAGAGACTCTTAAGAAAACCGCCCAAATGATTACACTTTCCTCAATTGCAGTAGCGGCTGCCTGAGCATATGTACACCCTTGGGTCCATGGTTTTGATCCTTTGGTAGAGACATCCTCAGCATTTCGAGTTTCTACCTCTCTTGGCCCAGATTGGTAGATCATTATGCATTTTTTGTGGAGATCCCATAGTTAGTTGCCTCTATTGTGGCCAAGAAAGTGGGTCTACCTTCTATTCAAATTCTCAGTTCTAACCTAGCTTAGTTACCTTCTGAGATTGGGCTTTCACTTTTATATGGGGATTGGTTGATTAAGTAGGTCTAGTATTCCCTATTCCAACCTCCTAAATGAGTGTTTTACTTTAGTAATGTTGTTCAACTGACAAAGCCTTCCCCTTGAAATCCCAACACCAAACCCAATGCCACTCTCAGCAAGCATCCCAATAGTGTCCCTCGCAAGAAGCTAAGCAAAGGGGAGATTGTGCCTAGCATGGCCATTTGGGTAGTTCTTTAGTGGAAGGGCCTTAGGTATAGCATTATTAATCTTTATGCCTCGAGTCATTAGAGTGCATGTGCTACATTGTGGTCTTAGATTACTAACAGAGTATATAATGTGGATACCTATTGTGTAGCTAGTGACTTCAACATGATTGAGGCACCTGAGGACAAATTGGGTGATAGTCAGATCAGGATTCATGCATCTAAGCTTGTTGTTTATTTTTGACATTGAGGCTTAACTAAGGCATAGTGAGCGTTTTTCTAGAGACAGATAGTCTCCCTTTTTTTTACTCTCGAGCACATGCATTGGTGGGGTGAATCTCCTAATTGGTTGGATATATGTGAGTGATGTTTGGGCTGACTATGGGGAAATGATTGGTATTGTGGTAGGATATTGCATGTCAGATCATGCCCTTGTGGTTGTTTCCTTTGGAAAGGGTGCTACTCAGGGTTCTCTTGTCATGCATATTCCTAAGCACATTGAGCTTAATGAGAGCTTGACAGACTAGATTGTTGAGATTTGGAGCTAGCTTTAGTGGGGTTCTACAAATTAGTTCTTTCTTCCATGAGGAGAGCCCTCTATGGCTTGCTCAGATCTAGAGTGTGAGGAATGCCTTCATAGAGGGGTTGCCTCCCTTCATCATTTCCTTGAGAATCTCCTTGATTACTAGTGGGGAGATGCTCAGCTTGCTCATTGTGAGTAGGAGCTTCATGATGTTGAGGAAGGGCGCTTTGCCATTTTCCATCATAGATAGGCTTTTGGTTGGACTCAAGTTGGGACCTTATTTCTAGAGAGTTCTTCTCGACTACTTATCCACATTAGTCCCGGAGTGGGATTTGCCACCCCCACTAGGCTGATGCTCAGATGACTTCTAAGCATATTCAGATGAGGAAGATTTCCATCCAATTGTATCACATGTTGTTGTCCGAGGAGATCCCCTCTACAACTTAGTAGGAGAGCAAGCAGCGCATCCTTTAATATGTGTGCAAGATTGTGAGTGATGTGATGCAGACTAAACTCCTTGCCATGTTTTCATACACAACTTGTTGATGCTTTACATGGGTTGGTGAGGGATAGTTGTCTTGGCAAGGATGGACTCTACTTTCTTTCTTCCTTTGCCATTGGGGTCTTGGGGAAAGGGCTCACTCTCACCTTCTACGAGATAATGGAGGGGGGGTACCTTACCTTAGAGGCTTTTTGAAGGGCTCGTTTTTCTTATCCCTAAGGAGAGGGGAACATTGATGAGATCAGACATTGGTGCCAGATCACGATTCTCAATTTAGCCTACAAAACTCTTATGAAGGATCAGAGTTTGAGATTACAGTTGGTGATTGAGTCCTTGATCCATGTGATGCAAACTAGTTTTGTCAAAGGGCCGTAGTATCCTTGACAACATCTTCACTTTTTGGGAGGCAGTTTCCCTAGCTAGGCTACATGGCCAGCCTCTTGATATTCTACTATTGGATTTTGAGAAAGCCTACGACTGTGTTGATTGGGCATTTCTTGAAGACACAGTTCTTTGTATGGATTTTCCTACTACATGGATCAGGTGAGTGGCCTCTCTTTATCATTTTTCCCACATCCAAGTACTTGTGGCTGGGGGCTAGAGAGAGCAGTTCACAATCTCAAGGTCTATTTGAAAGGGTTGTCCCTTCACTCCGACCCTTTGTGTTTTCTTTGCCAAGGCCATGAGTTCCTTGTTCACTACTCAAGACACTAGTTTGCAAGGTCTTAGGCTCCCTAATAGAGAGAAGTCTCTTTCAGATGGTGAGTTTTCCTATGATACTGTAGTTTATTTGCATGGCCAAGAGGGCAACATTTCTAAATTTTAGGTTTCTTTGGAATGGTTCTATGATGCATCAAGGGCCAAAACCAATTGGAACAAGTTTTTTAGGTTTTAGGTTCATAGGAACGTCTCCTTGGGTGGCTTGCTTATGCCTATTTTTAGTGGATTCATTGTAGCACTACTATTTGATACCTAGGATACCATATTGTCTTGGAGATATTGGCCGAGTAGCAAATCTCCTCTTTCCTCTTGACTATCAAGAGGAAGATGATGCATTGGAGCACTACTCACTTATCCTTGGCTGGGAGAGCTTTGGGAGCTAACAAGGTCCTCTTAGCCACAATGTGGTATATCACCTCTTCTTGGATCTTTTTGAGATCATGTGTTAGCCAAATTTAGTGGCTAATCATGATTTTTTTATGGTTGTGGAGGGATGGTCTCCCCACTCAGACCAAGGTTTCTTGGCCTATCATCACTCTTCCTACAGAGCATGAAAACCTTGGGATTATCGATCTCGCTTGTCAAAGGAGAGCCCTCTAGGGCAAGTTTGTCATTCATGGATTGCTTCTTGGCTTGGAGCCTTGGAAGGGGTTTCTTTGGTAGAGACTTAGCATGTTTGTGCCTACTGTGGGTGGGTCGTGATAGCTTGAGATCACATGGATCTTTGTTGAGATGTGGTGTATTAGGTTCTCGAGGAGGATTGAAAGTTGATTTGCATGTAGTATCTTGAGGACTTGGGAGCAGTTATGTCTTGATTTTATTGAGCTTCTGACTTTGGGCATAGAGGAGTAGCTCCTATAGCCCCTAATCTAGAACCCTATTCTTTGTACTAAGAGAGGGTTCATGGTTGGCTCTAGACAACATATTTCTTGGGGGGCATTTGCCTAGGGCCTTGGGCGTAGTATTCGTGATTGATTGAGGTTCATGGGCCCCATGGAGGAGCAGTAGTGGTATTGGGATGAATGGGATGTCTTAGGTTATCAAAGATATTGAGGCCCTTGTTCTAAGGGACTGGGGGATCCAATTCAGCTCTTCACCCCAGTTGTTTAGTTTAGAGCATTCACTCGGACCGAGGTTTTGATTTTTGTCTGGGGTTATACCCAAGATTTGACTCTTTTCTTTGGGATTGTTGAGGATGGTCGCTACTTAACATTGTGGAGGAGTCCAAGATCATCATTGACTAAACTTTTGAGCAGATCAAGATGGTTGCCACTAGAGGTCGAGTTTTGCCATATTGATCTTGATCTTGATCTTGAAGAGATTCAAACTCATCAAGATTGGCATCTCTAGGCCTAGGAGGCCTGACATTGTTCGGTTTACAGTGGGATCGCGGTGATTGATAGTGGCATGACCCCTGCACCTCCTCGCAATGTCCCACTATTCCCTTCTTTAAGTATACTATGCATTTTGGCCAGAGAATTATTCAGTCTCACATGCCTGCCATCCTTGCTATGGCCGAGGTTTGGCGGTACCATGGTGTCTTGTTTGAGTTCATGTCTTCCTTCTGATGGCACTTTGGAGTAGTCAGTAGCATCATTGAACTGTCCCTTTCTAGTGGCTAGTTGCTCACAGGGGTATTGCGGTTGGTATGTGCATGAATTATGGAGGGTATCCACTTGATTACATAGGTTGTGGCTCTGGCAATTGTTTTGGGTATTATATTTTTACCAATGGCATGGAGGGCCAACTATTTTCTAGACATAAAACTTGCACTCATGAGAGATTAAAAAAAACAAGGATCAGCTTGTTAAAGTTGATTTTGATGTGGATTCCACGTATAATCACATTAGTTTATATCTGCCTAAGAAACTTAAACTAGACAACGAAGATTCATAGTAAACTTATGGAGATGGTTCAATTCTTAGGAAAACAATGGAGATATTGGAATAAGCATTTTTGGCTTACCATTTAGATTTTTACATTGCTCCTTTTGAGCTTCAATCTTATATTGATAAATTATTGGCATGTCAATGAAATTGGCTTTGCAAAACATGCATAATGTTTGGAGTAAGAAGATTGGTGTAGTTTTCCAAGAGACTAAGTTTGTAATCAAAATTAAAATTTCCAAAATGAAATGTAAATTTACATTATTTTATTATATTATTCATTCATCAAGATAACAATATTAGATGGATGAGAAGTTCGTGCATTATTTCTGTAGAATGGAATTATTTTCCTTTTACAACACTATTTTCTTTATTCATAGAAAAAGGAAAGACTTTCTCAGTTCTTGGGTTCAAAATCACTAATCAAATGAAACATGCATATCATATGTACAGCTTTGATAACCGTTTTCATAATATAGTCACGTATACCATCTTAAAAATTATTGTTTTGAAGACTAGCTATCAACAGATTAAGATCCAAGACAAAGATCTTATAATTATGATTATTTAGCAATGCTAGTTACCATAAATATTCTTTAACATAATTTGCTAATGAGGATACCTCCCAATGATTTTTAGGTAATTATTCCTTATCCTTATTGATTATCTATCAATGTATAGTTAAAAGTTTTTCTAAACATGATTGTAATCTAGTACGTGAAAAGACACATGTTTACTCGTTAATCTAGAAAAGAATTTTTCTTTCTCAACATGAAATTGTATATCTAGGTCATGTGACTATCTAAAAATGTGATGAAGATGGATCCTAGGAGAGTCTTTAACATAGAATTATACGGTGTGAACTATAACATACATTGAGATAAGTTTTTGAGGTACAAATTTCGTTTTCAAAACTTTAATACAAATAATCATAAACTATTGGACCTCTTACTTGAACTATGAAATAAAATTGAGATTATTTTCATGGCTACAAATTTTCTTATCCTTTAGGTGGGGCAATCGCAATAGCATGCTTTTAGGAATCTAAAAAGATTTCCTTTCATATGCCTTGATTGTAGAAAATAAATCATCCATAAAAACCCTTTGACCTGGAAAATAATGCAAGTGGAATATTTCATGGGATCATATTGGATGACGGTTGCTGACCATCAGCTTTTAAGGGACAAGCAACGTTTTTGACTGCGAGATTTATTTTCTTGATCCACAAGATGGAGAATTAAAACAAACGATTTGGTTGCAAATGATGATGATGTGTCTTCTGTGTGACATCCTAGAATATATTAAACAATCTACTTATGTTTGGGCTTTGCTAAAAATATGCAAGCATATTTATAAAAATGTTTTAAGTATTAATTAAATCAAAGAGATGGGATAATAATACCAAGTGTTCTACAACCACCAAGAATTCTTGAAATATATAAGAAATTCTAGAATTCTAGAAATATTCTAGAAATATAATTGTATGATCTCCATTGATCCAAAGAAACAAATACATTTTATATGATCTCCATTGTATGAATATTGATTGCTTGAACAACGTGGCTCTATATCCATGTAGGGGACAATAAAGCTCAACAAATCCTTGATTAATTTTTTTAAACCCTTCTTCGAATTCATGCATTTCCCCCTAAGCATTGTGGACCTTGCAATACTAAAAGGAAGTGTAATTATGTAGCATAATATTTAAAGCTACCTCCACCCTAGAAAATTCATCTTCTCTTTCATCTTTTAAAGCCACAAGGGTTTACCTCTAGGGATGATGACCAAATAGAGAGTGGCAAGTGTGGATATGTACTTAAGAGAATCTATCATTTTAAACTATCAAATTCTTAGAGAGTATTAAAGGCTACATATGCTACTTTGGACTCAAAAACGTTGGTTCAAAATTATATTACTACCTTGAACATTAACGAGAACAGTCTTAAGAAGATGGGTCTATTACAAACTTTGCAAGTTTCCATGAGGCACTTGCTAAGGTTGAGTTTAATTAGATTTTTTCTTGCTCAAGGGAGCAAAGCCATGGTGGAAAACCTTAAGGTTAGGATCATGATGGCCACATGACATCCGAGAGAAACTTGAAAAGTGCCCCAAAGCTAAAAGGTGCTAAGATCTATGTAAGCAGGAGAGATGAGACTATAGGCTAGCCATCATTATCATCTACTTATAACACATTCAAGTATCAATTCTTTATATTCATTCCATTTCTACTAAAGTCTTGTGTTGAGTGTGGTATTAAAGGACTATAGAAGCACACAAATACCATAAGGAACAAAAAGAAATTGGAGCACAACATCGAGTGTATAACCAAGTGAATGTACAAAAATGATAAGTCACCCATTAGGCTTATAAGCATATATACAAGCCTCAGGCAAAAGACCTGCTAAAAGGGAATGCCACAAGTATCCTAAGTCTGTTCACACATATTCAATACCCAAATATATCAACAAATCCCTCCAGGCAATAATGTTTTGAGCGAGGAGTTGGCATTCATGTATAAGAAAGTCCCAAGCTATTTGGAATGAAATCAATCCACAAAAGGAAGTAAGCCTAAAGGTTTATGAAAATTTTTGACCTTCTCTATAGGTATATTGTGTGTAAAAAGGTCTCCAACATTATACTATTAGGGAAATTAAGCCAAATTGATCTCTCTAGTACAAACTCTCTCCCTGACATAATGATACTGCACATCAATGTGCTTTGTGCAAGCATGCTAAGTAGGGTCTTTCACAACTACCAATGGACTATGACTTCTAGTAAGGATGATGTTGGAAAAAGATTGACCAACACACAAATCATCCAAAGGATTTAAGCGATACACACTTAACAATATATGTGTAAGTTTCTGCATACTTAGCCTCACATCTAGAAGTAGATGCATCTAGAATTGGACCTAAGGTTGATTCTTTTTCAACCAAGACATGCATGAGATACCAAGCATGAGGCAAAAACCACTTGTGGACAATTGATCTTCATAACCACTACCCCAATCAAAGTATGGAAAAGCATCTAAATCTGATAGTAAGGATCTCATCTTGGAATAAAACAACCCAAGTAATCGGATATCATTCAAGTAGCAAAAGATGTGCTTAAGTGCCTACCACTGCTTCACACTCGGACTATGCATAAACCTGCTCATTTGAAATACAACAAACTGAATATCAAGTTGGGCTATGCATAACTAAATCAAGCATCCAACAAGATCAAATGCATCTCGATCATCACGAAGAATCAATTGTAAACTTATCTCAATGGGAGTGACAATATGCTTTCAATCTTCAAGGCCAAAACACTACAATAACATATCAATGTACTTTGTTTGACACAATGTGATTCCTCCATCAACTTGCATAAATGGAATGCCTTAATAATATTCAAGAGTCCCAAATCTAACATCTCAAAGGAGGAATGCAAATTAGACTTAGTTAGAAAAATAGGCTTCTGATTAGGACTAGTGAGCAACATATTATAAACATAGACAACAATGATAAGAATTACATAATCTACATGCTTAACATAAAAGGTTCTCTCTAATGGATTGTTCTTAAATCCATGTGCTAGCAAGTAGGCACGTATCTTTTCATACCATGCACGTGGTGCTTCCTATCCATACAATCCTTTTTTCAACTTGCGTACTTTTTTTCATGCCCTTTATGCACAAAACCATGAGGTTGTAACACATACACTTCTTCTTGTAAATCACCATTCAAAAATGTATTTTTAATTTTCCAAGTAATTTACATTGCTACCATGATGAGCTACAAGATGTTATTCCTTATGTGGAATAAAACTTCTCATCAAAATCAATTCCTTTTCCTTGACGATAACCTTTGGAAACAAGCTTATTCTTATGCCTATCAATTATCTCATTAGGTTTACATTTTAGCTTGTATACCCACTTAGTGCCAATAGTCTTTTGTTCCAAGAGATAGCTCACATAAAGACCAAGTACCATTCTTTATAACGGCATCAAATTCTGATTGCATAACACCCATCAAGATTTCTAATTTGTGTACTTCATCTAAAGAAATAGTATCATTCTCATCACAAGACCACAAAAAACTATTGCATCAGAATTTGATGCAAAATAAACATTATGAGATCCTAAATTGAGTACAAAATGATAATTTTTCATCTAACTTGCTCTCTCTCAAAGTCTTGACCTAAAATTTATGCATTTTTTTTACCTCTTCAATGTTAGCTCTCTCATAAATAAGTACATCATATAGATCTATATCATAAATAGAATGATTTTGCGTCATCATATCAAAATTATTCAGGTTGAGAAATTGCCTCACTTGGAGCAAAATTTGATTTTCCACATGTAAAAAGATGTAGCAAAGTCTCATACATATCCTATGATCTAACTAATGTCTGCTTGGTAAATGAAAGCAAGGGTTGAATTGTATCTTCCACAAAAACAACATCACAAATAACATGAATTTTTTTACTGTGAAAATGATATAGATGATAGCCTTTGCTTTAAGAAATGTACCGAACAAAAATATATTATGTAGCCTTACCATCCAATTTTTTACGTTGTTGTTTAGGCACTTAATCATATGCAAGACAACCAAAAACACAATAGATGATCAATAGATGGCTTGCAACCATGCCAAGTCTCATATCGAGTGAAAGACTACAATCCTTTGATGGGATGCATCTTAAGCACATATGATGTACACATAATAGCACCATGCCTTAATCAATGTGGTAAAGCCAGACCTTTGACCATGCACCTTGGCAATTCCATGATCCCTATTCTTCCTCTCAACAAATCTAGTTTTTTGAAGAAAATACTACATTGTAGAAGATTTCTTATTCCATGCTTAACAAGACATGCGTTAACCTCCCCCTTCAATGAGAATGGAGGATTCTCATTTTACATGCTAGCATATTTTCATCCGTAACCAAGAACTATTTGAAGCACATAAACATTTCCAAATTTGATTTCAATGGATAAACCCATGCATTCCTAAAAAAATGGTATCAATCAAAGTCACGTATAGGTAACTCCCAAATGAAAGTGTCTACATAGGAGCATAAAGATCATTGTGAACAAGCTACAATTTATGACTATGTGTAGCTCTACGTGAACCATATTTCGGAAAGGAAGGATATTATATTTTACCCAAGATACAACTCTCACAAGATTCTTTGAAGGTGCCTTAATTTTGGACAATGCGACCACCATTTCAAATTTCTATATGTGAGCAGACTAGCGAAATTCAAATGATGGAAGTATGCATGCAAAAGTTTTGCATCAAAGTAGCTTGAGATTCATAAACTACACATGCTAAATTAGGCTCCAATTTTGCATAATCTATGATCTTATAAAACCATTATGTATAGTTTGCATTAGTGAACTATCTAGAAATATTTTCAATAGAAATCAATTGCTCTCTGAAATCCTTGATCTTTTTTAAGAAATGTATCCATTGAATCTCCTTCATTTGTATGCTTACTTCACAAATATTTTATAAGGTATGCAATGTGATCCTCATCTCTTGCCTAGTATAGTGTCATAAGGGTGTCCCAAGCATCTCTCATCATTTTGCATGAGAAAATATGAGGGATAATGGAATCTTTGAGAGACAAATCTATCAATATATGTGTATGTGCATCTCTGCTATCCCAAGCAATTTCCTCAACAATAGATGAAATAGTAACCGTAGTAGGACAATGAAAATTAAGATCATAATCTTTGACAACACTTGCATCACCTACTGCCATAATGTTTGTAGGTGTAGGAGGATGTATTTCAACACCATAGACAATATTCCACAAACCATTTGCTACAAATACGTGATGTAATGGGTAGTTAGAATCATCCAATGTATCCTCAATAGCAAACATGTGAAATACATAATTGCTTTCAACCATGGTGAGTGAGTGTAGCTTGATGTAAAAAAAAAACTTAAAAACGAATAAAAAAACCATCAAGCTCCACTAGACCTATATTAGACTTCAAGATGGTTGTACTAGAAAACCAAAAGCTATATAAAAGTTTGGCACAAAGGGATAAAATTCGCCACACAATGTGCACTAGTCCATTTAGTCGAGGTCAAAACAAGCTTGTGATCTTGAGTATGCTCACCAACTTGTGTAGGATTCTCAGATTTTATCAGAAGGGTGTGCATCATGCCCTGTAGAAGGCGATGACCTGATTTGGTACTAATTGTGAGAGTTCAAGGAGTAAAAAAGAACACAAATGAGGCAAGGAAGAAGAAGAAGCTTAGAGCACAACACTAAGTGTGTTGATAAGTGAATGTACAAAAATGATAAGTAGCACATTAGGGTTATAGTCATATATACGCTACAACATATTAGAGCGTATGTTCGAGGCTTCTACTGGGGCAAATGCATATGGGTGTGATTTTGCTCCGACATCAGTGTAAGTGTCAGCATATGCGTCGGTAACAAAGCGAGGATATAAGCGCCTGTATAGGCACCGATATAAGAATCAGTATAGGCATCGATATATGCATCAGTAATACGGACACTCATACCAGCACTTATACCGGCGATCATGCTGGGTGTATTGTTGTGCATATCGAAAAGTGTGCTAGGCATATGGATGCGCATACCGATGACCATATCTGCAAAAAAAATTTTGGGACGAGTGTGTTGTCTCTTGCTGCAACAACATTATCATCTACTTATAGCACATTCAAGTATCGATTCTTTATATTTAGTCCATGTCTACTAAAGTCATGTGTTGAGTGAGGTATTTCAAGGAGTATAGAAGCACACAAATACACAAATACTTAGTCCATGTCTACTAAAGTCATGTGTTGAGTGAGGTATTTCAAGGAGTATAGAAGCACACAAATACCATAAGGAAGAAAAAGAAGCTTGGAGCACAACACCGAGTGTATAACCAAGTGAATGTACAAAAATGATAAGTCACCCATTAGGCTTATAAGCATATATACAAGCCTCAAGTAAAGGACTTGCTAAAGAGGGAAAACGTGCCACAAGAATCCTAAGCGTGTTCACACATATTCAATACCCAAATATATCAACAAATGCCTCTGGTAGTAATGTTTTGACTGAGGAGTTGGCATTCATGCATAAGAAAGTCCCAAGCTATTTGGAATGAAATCAATCCACAAAAGGAAGTAAGCCCAAAGGTTTATGAGAAGTTTTGACCTTCTCTATAGGTATATTGTGTGTAAAAAGGTCTCCAACATTATACTATTATGGAATTTATGCCAAATTGATCTCTCTAGTAGAAACTCTCTCCCTGACATAATGATACTGCACATCAATGTGCTTTGTGCAAGCATGGTAAGTAGGCTCTTTCACAACTACCAATGCACTCAGACATCTATTAAGGATGATGTTGGAAAAAGACTGACCAACACACAAATCATCCAAAAGGGATTTAAGCCATACACACTTAACAATATCTGTGCAATTTTTTGCATACTTAGCCTCACATTTAAAAGTGGATGCATCTAGAATCAGACCTAATAGGTTGATTCTTTTTCAACCATGACATGCATGAGATACCAAGCATGAGGCAGAAACCACTTGTGAACAATTGATTTTCATAACAACTACCCCAATCAGAGTATGAAAAAGCATGTAAATCTCATAGTAAGGATCTCATCTTGGAATAAAACAACCCAAGTAATCGGATATCATTCAAGTAGCAAAAGATGTGCTTAAGTGCCTACCACTGCTTGACGCTCAGACTATGCATAGACCTGCTCATTTGAGATACAACAAATTTAATATCAAGTCGGGCTATGCATAAGTAAATCAAGCATCTAACAACATCAAATGAATCTCGAGCATCATGAAGAATCAATTGTAAACTTATCTCAATGGGAGTGATAATATGTTTTCAATCTTCAAGGCCAATACACTACAATAACATATCAATGTACTTTGTTTGACACAATGTGATTCCTCCATCAACTTGCATAAATGGAATGCCTTAATAATGTTCAAGAGTCCCAAATGTGACATCTCAAAGGAGGAATGAAAATTAGACTTAGTTTAAAAAATAGGCTTCTCATTAGGACTAGTGAGCAACATACTATCAACATAGACAACAATGATGAGAATTACATAATCTACATGCTTAACATAAAAGGTTCTCTCTAATGGATTGTTCTTAAATCCATGTGCTAGCAAGTAGGCACATATCTTTTTATACCATGCATGTGGTGCTTCCTATCCATACAATCCGTTTTTCAACTTGTGTACTTTTTTCATGCCCTTTTTGCACAAAACCATGAGGTTGAAACACATACACTTCTTCTTGTAAATCACCATTCAAAAAAGTATTTTTAATGTCCAAGTAATTTACATTGCTACCATGATGAGCGACAAGATGTTATTCCTTATGTGGAAGAAAATTTCTCATCAAAATCAATTCCTTTTCCTTGATGATAGCCTTTGGAAACAAGCTTATTATTATGCCTATCAATTATCTCATTAGGTTTACATCTTAGGTTGTATACCCACTTAATGCCAATAGTCTTTTGTTCCAAGAGATAGGTCACATAAAGACTAGGTACCATTCTTCATAACGGCATCAAATTCTGATTGCATGACACCCATCTAGATTTCTAATTTGTGTACTTCATCTAAAGAAATAGTATCATTCTCATAACAAGTCCACAAAAAACTATTGCGTCATAATTTGATGCAAAATAAACATTATGAGATCCTAAATTGTGTATGAAATGATAATTTTTCATCTAACTTGCTATCTCTCAAAGTCTAGACCTAAAATTTATGCTTTTTTTCCTCTTCAATGTTAGCTCTCTCATCAATAAGTACATCATATAAATCTACATCATAAATAGAATGATTTGCATCATCATATCAAAATTATTCAGGTTGAGAAATTGACTCACTTGGAGCAAAATTTTATTTTCCTCATGTAAAAAGATGTAGCAAAGTCTCATACATATCCTTTGAGCTAACTCATGTTTGCTTGGTAAATGAACGCAAGGGTTGAATTGTATCTTGCACAAAAACAACATCACAAATAACATGAATTTTTTTACTATGCAAATGATATAGATGATAGCCTTTTCTTAAGAAATGTACCAAACAAAAATATATTACGTAGCCTTACCATCCCATTTTTTATGTTGTTATTTAGGCACTTACTCATATGCAAGACAACAAAAAACACAATAGATGCTCAATAGATGGCTTGCAACCATGCCAAGCCTCATATGGAGTGAAAGACTACAATTCTTTGATGGGATGCATCTTAAGTACATATCATGTACACATAATATCATCATGTCTTAGTCTATGTGGTAAAGCTTGACCTTTGACCATGCACATTGTCAATTCCATGAGATTCCTATTCTTCCTCTCAACAAATCTAGTTTTTTGAAGAAAATACTACATTGTAGAAGATTTCTTATTCCATGCTTAGCAAGAAATGCATGAAGCTCCCCCTTCAATGAGAATGGAGGATTCTCATTTTAGATGCTAGCATTTTTTTATCCATAACCAAGAACTATTTGAAGCACATAAAGGTTTCCAACTTTTCTTTCAATGGATAAACCCATGCATTCCTAAAAAAAGGTATCAATCAAAGTCACGTATAGGTAACTCCCAAATGAAAGTGTCTACATAGGAGCATAAAGATCATTGTGAACAAGCTACAGTTTATGATTATGTGTAGCTCTAAGTGAACCATATTTGGAAAAGGAAGGATATTATATTTTACACAAGATACGAATCTCACAAAGATTCTTTGAAGGTGCCTTAATTTTGGACAAAGCGAACACTAAATTAGGCTCCAATTTCGCATAATCTATGATCTTATAAAACCATTATGTATAGTTTGCACTAGTGAAATATCTAGAAATATTTTCAATAATGTGTTCTAGTTGTTGTTTATAAATATCATGTCAATATGTCTCATTTCTTTGTACATGGTTCATGATTGATTTCTCCCATGTCTTTTGTTTTTGACAGTATGTTTTGATTTATCAAATCATGTTTATGTTGCCTGTCATACATGTCACATGTACTTGGGTTTTTCTTGGGCAGAGTGTATTATCTTTTTCTACACAGCAGCATGGGAATGTTGCTATAGCAAGAGACAACATACTCTGCCAAAAAAAAATTTGCAGATATGGTTGTCGATATAGGCGACGGTATAAGCATCAGTATCCCCATGCAGATACCAACGCTTATACCGAGTACTTTGCCCAGGGGCATACCATGGCTTATACCGTCGCTTATACTGATGCTTATACCGACGCTTATACTGGCGTTTATACCGACGCTTATACGGCGCTTTGGTTCCGACACCTATGCCGACCCTTACACCGACGTCGGGGCAAAATTGCACCCGTTCATTTTCCTCCGTAGAAGCCTCGGTATACCCCCGATATGTTGTAGTGTGATATTTCCTTGCTTACTTAATGAGTATGAAAATAGAGGAACATCATCATACTTTAAAAGAGCATTCTATAAACACAGATCCCCTATCCTAGGTGAGGTGCTGGATTTTTTTGGGGCTCTTTAGAATGTTAACAAAGAAAAATCATTGTGGAAGATATGGAAGGAAAGATGTAGGTGCAATTTTCAAAGCTCCCTCCACGAGTTTTACATTAAGAGACCCCTTATCCTATTAGGCAACATAATCAATAACTATAAGAATATCCCCTTGTTTAGACATTTGATTATCTTTCTAATCCAAGGAGATAACCTAAGAAGGAAATGGATCTCCGCTAAAATTGATTGCACACTAATTTACTTTCTCTGTATTCCCTCCTAACTCTCTTGAACATTCTCTTTTTTATGAAGTTTAAGTCTTTTTTATTTAGAAAAGTGTAGCACTGTGGATGTGCTAGGGATGTAGAGTCGCCTTTGATGTCTTGCACCGGAATAGAAAGTCACCCAATTTTCTTCTACTATACACTGCATATCCCTTAAGATTCATCCCCAATCATACAAGAGATATAGAAAAATGTCAGAGCGACCATAAACTTATGGCGAAAAATAAAGAAAACAAACTATTGAGACTCTAATTTTAAATACCATTAAACTGATATTGAATAAATGGAAGTTGAAATTGGAATTTGGATTATTTTCTTTTTTCCGTGTTACGCGGGCCCAATCGAGCCTCAAAAATTAGCTCACTCAAATATATTTTGCATCTCTTTGCATGCACTAACTCTGTTAATTTAATCTTCCTGTTTTATTAAAAAAAAAGAACTTTTCTCTACAGATGCTGATTACTGTTATGTTTTTCACCTAGTTTAAGCCAACTCCATTCCAATATATCTAAATTTTCGACCAAAGAAGAACAACAAAACCTCCTCCCTCTAATGAGTATGAGAGGAACATGAGCAGACAAGATAAGCAGGTGAACCGTATGGCATACACACTTTCAAAGGTCAGCTAGACATTGCCATCGTCAGACCTGCGAGGTTGCTGCCAGAGTCGAAGCCGAAAAGATGCTGAAATCCTTGATGGACCACCATGATTAGTCAGGCCAGCCTTCTTCAAGTATTTGCAGAGAAGAACTCATATGTTTCACAGTGAGGAAAGAACAGGAAATTTCAAACGCAAGTTGTTTTCATCACTTTGGCAAAATCAGACTCTACAGAAACATTGCCATAAAAAAGTAGGACGTCCTGTAAATCAATTGTTTAGATAAAAAATACTGCTTTGAACAAATTTTCTCTGGAGGTGTGATGAATTAAATGAGAGGATCTCTTGGCGTAGATTCGAATCGCCATCGAAATCAGAGAGCATCACAAATTGACATGTGCACTTCGATCTATGAAAACTCACAGAGAAGGAAAGAAAGAAGGGACACACAGGTCACTTGCAGGGCTATGATATAGGTAAAACCTACATAATCAGTCGGGCGTGCAAAGCTTTTCAGGTTGGAAGACAAGATTGCTCTGATCAGTTGGCTTGGAAAATAAGATTTGTCTGATTAGCATTTGGATTTCTCTATAGATATAAAGAACCAAATGAACAAGTTGCGATTGATGAGACGCAAAGCTGCATGGGCACGGACAATAGATAGTGGGATTCAGCAGAAAAACAGAAGAGGCGCAGGACAGAATAACATGTGCGCTCCCTTCTTTGGGAAGAGGAAAAGACACAGACCGCAAGAGAGCTATTGAAAAAGGTTACTTGTACACGTTTCGTGTTGCTAATCCTAACCTTAATCAACCTTTTCATTTTGGAATATAAGATCACTTTCATCACGATTTATCTAGAGATTCAACGAATACAATGACGGGCTGTCGGGCGACGGGGACCCGTTCAGGCGGAATGAGACCCAAGGCTGCATGAACAAGATGTCATGGAAGACGGGGACCCGTTCAGGCGGAATGAGACCCAAGACTGCATGAACAAGATGTCATGGAAGTTAGCATCAAAAGCAGAACAGTACAGAATAACATGTGCGCTTCGTTCTATGTGAGGGAAGAAGAGACAAAGAGAGAAAGAGGAAGAAGTAACTTGCATTGTGTAGAGCGGCAGCCTGCAGGCTAGGTTATAAGAACCCTACTCAACCAGTCGGCCGTATAAAGTTTTTCTGATTGGAAGCGAAGCCATGCTAAAAGCGAAGGATGTCTGAAGACGAAGTAAAAGGAATTTGGGTGGCAATCAGGATGATCATATCTGGCTGTCGGCGACTCGGCAGTCAATACCCTCTTCCTCTTCTGAGTCCTGACTGCTCACCACTTCTTGTCATGTACTTCTTCAAGCCACACGCCTGTCTGCACATTGATTTGCTGATACTCTTCTTCATTTTGTCTGTCTGGTTCTGATCGCTTGTAAGTTGTATATTCTCTCTCATATATGCACACAGACATTCTATTTGTCGTAGTCACACAGTGCAAACCCAGTGCTCATGCATTTAATCTTAGGACGGATTCAAAGTAGAGAAGCCGGAAGATGACAGGCAGGTTTTGTGACTCCTTCCATTTTAGGATTCACATGAAGGAACGAAGCAACGATGCACAGGAGACACAGACACAGAGGGAAAAAAGGAACTATGAGCACACGAGAAACACACACACACAAAAAAAAAAAGTCATGGTAAATTTGTGTGTGCAATAGTTTTCTTTTGAAGGGGAGAAGTTGCACAACATGGTTGGCAGAGAAAGAGATGCACAACTGTTAAGGAGATATGGTTTAACCATTAACAGTCTAGCCATTAATGCACTCGAATCTCCAACATCAACAAGAACTACTAGTAGAGGAGTTTGAATCTTATTTATGAGACATCCACGGGATTATGACAGGACAATTGTGGGCCTAGGTCAATGTATTTCCTTTAGGTAGATTTAAACCAGTTACCTTGGGGCAATCTTTTTCAAGTGTCACCTTCAGGTAGTCTAACCCCAACTTTGTGGGATACAGGGGGTCCCATGGGTACTATGACTTGCACCTATAAAGTTGTTCTTTCAATCAGATTCAAGCTTCGGCTAAATTTTCTCTCTAAAAAATCTTTTTTTTAATACAAAAGAGAGATTCAACCTAATGTGTTTCGGAGTGCGATCGTGATTAACAAGTCTCTTAGCTCCTCTCTCATCTACTTCTTGGCATGTTAGAGATCAAGCTACAAGAAGATGCTGAAGTTGGAAAGGAACTACAAAAACTTTCTTTGGATAGGGTGATCCCAATATAAGAGGAGTCCCAAAGATTAAATGGAAAATTTTCTATAGTCTGAAGGAGATGGGTGGGCTAGGCATTCTCGATGTGGAAGCCATGACTAACAAGATGGTGGTCAAATGGATGATTAAAGCTTGGAATAATGGACTACAAGGATTCTTCATGGGCCAAGTTGATTTTCAAACAAAGTGGCAACCTTGCCCTTCTCAAGATCTCCAATTGCAAAGGATTTGCTTTAATTACTCTTTTGTTCTTCCCCTTTCTAATTGTTCCCAAGGGTTCTGATCTTATGTGCTCCTTGTGGAAAGGTTGAAACTAGATCAAGTGAATGATTGGAAGTGGGTTATTGGGATTAGGCAAAATGACTCTGTCGTTCCTTATCACAGGTAACTCGATACTGGAGCTTAAAACCTTCTTATAGAACATCAAGCTCACACTATACTTGAGGTTGATTTGATCTATATCAAAGATCTATCACTTGGATTATGTCAAAAAATATCCATTCAAGAGTTCTTTTATTTATGCTCATTTATTATATTTTTTCTAAAGTTTCTTATGGGTAATTTACCAATGTAAAAGCCTAGAGCTTTACACATGTAAAAGAAAAAAAGAGGAGCTTGAATTCCACGAATTTGAGGTAGTTGAGCTTGACAATCAATCAATCAATTACTTAAAAGTAGATGAAATTAGATCTTCACTTTTCCTAGATTATAGAAAAGTGAATTGATTCGTCAACAACCTATCTCGTCTCTATTTGAATTAAAAATCAACTTGTAGAAGTCGTGGAGTACTTCAAGAATCTATATGAAGACTTAAAACCCCGTGTACATTACATGGAAGCAATATACATACACCTTTGGTCATCATTGTCTTGCTCCTTCATTTCTCTGTACCATCTTCTTCAACAGCAGTGAAATTACAGAGAATGTTGCTCTCTCTATAAAGCTCCAAATTTGATAGGTGAGCATTCATTTGAAAGCTATTAGTATCTAATTTATTTATATAAAATTTCAAATCATTTGACTCAGTAGAGTTATTGAGATATCAATTTTATTCTCTCAGGATCTATCTCTATATAGGCCTAAATAATAGGGGGTAGCTATAATAAGTGTCAAGTTCATTCTAGAAGTATATCTTGCTTATTAATAGTACTCTTGTGCATCTTAGAAAGTTGATTGTTTTATCCAAAGATAGCAAGTTTTTGAGCTAGTCAATGTGTAAACCTATCTCTTTTGTATCGACTCTTTCTCCTTGATGCTCCAAAGTACATAGTAGATTTTATTGCACTAATCACATGCCTATAATTTCTATTTGAGTCTCCATAAGCTCAAGGGCTAGTCCTCTGGTGGTTGGTTTGACCAAACTTTGTCACTTTGCAACTCACTTTTCTACCTCCTACAAGCTTCTTCAAGTTCGCTCAGTGGTATCATAGCTAGATCAAGGTGGATGATGGCTTTTTCTCAATGATTGAGAATATTGATAGATACAACTATGCGGCTTGGAAAATCAAAATGGAGACCTATTTACAAGGTAGAAATCTTTATGGAATTGTAGTAGGTGATGAAGCTATGCCTACTCCAAGATCCAAAGGAGGACCTATACAAGAGGAGATAGATAAGCTCACACTTTGGTGTGCAAGGGATGCTCAAGCAAGGTTATACATACTAAAATTTATCTCTAATTTTCTATTACTACATATTAGAGGATGCAAGATATCTCAAGAGACTTGGGATGCCCTGGAAACTTTCTTTTCTGTTACTATGAAAGCAAGAAAGAATTATCTTTGGAATGAGTCCAACCAAATGAAGAAGACACCTTAATAAAATATCATAGAATTTTTCATCAAGGGCAAGGAGGTTGCACATCAGTTAGCATGCATTGGAGAGCTGATTGAAGAAGAGGCCATCATGAGGCAGATTCTAAGTGGAATTAGAAGTGATAAGCAACGAAAATCTTTTACCACGGCTTATGATCTCATCATGGATGTGCAAAATCCACACTTCAACATCTTTCTTAGACAACTCTTCAATCAAGAGGTCAACAATAGCATCATAAGGAAGGTAGTCTTGTCATGGTAATTCAACTAGTACTCTATATGTAGATAAGAAGGACAAGAAACTGAAAGGTAAGAAGAAGGAAGAGGATAAAGAGGAGACTTTCCAAGCCAACTTTGCAAGCAAGAGCAAGTAGAAAGGAAAGAAGAAAGGACCAAAGCATCACAAAACTAAAGACGAGGATGTTCAACCTTGTGCTATATGATAAGACCAACCACATCACTCATAATTTTTGGTTCAATGGAAAGAACTAGAAAGGAGGTGCAAGAGGTGGATATGACAACACTAGAGGCAGAGGTGGATACAGCTTTAACAACAATAATACAAGTCACAATATAAGAGACTTCAATAATTATTGAGAAGATCAACCACATGAACACTCATTGCTTCTAATGAATCTAAGCCACAAAGAAGGTAAAGAAGATAATCATTTGCTCTACATAGGTTCGAGACGTTCAAACCATGTTGCAGGTAATATTACTTTCTATCTAACTTGGAAAGTCCAAAGCATAGACATGAAGTAAAAACAGGGGATGATACTTAGCACAATGTGGAGAAGATTGGTAATATCAGAGCTTCCAATGGTAGGGTAAATATTTTGAATAAGGTTCTCTATGTATCCACTATCACTAAAAACCTAATAAGTAGAGGCTAATTAGTTGAAAAAGGCTTGCAAGTTAGGTTCACCCAACATGGAGCTTTTATGGAAGATCCATTTCAAGGCTTCAAGAAGATAGATAGAGGTGAGAAGCATAGTAGGCTCTTTACTTTTGAAGTAGCAGAAACCAGGAACATAGCTTTATTAAACTTTTGGTCTCAAAGCCTAAGTGAGATTGAAGTGTGGCATAAGAGACTTGCTCATGTGAATGAAAGAACCTTGAAGGATATATGTATGGATAAAAGTGTCCTAGGATTGCCAAACATATCAAAGCAACAAATGATCAATAGATTTGATGCATGTCAGATTGGGAAGGCACAAAGACAACCATTCCATCACAAAGGCTACATCCACAATAACCTTTTGGACTTAGTATGCACTGATGTGTGGGGACCAAGTCAAGAATCTTTATTAGCAGGATCAAGGTACTATGTCTCATTTATTAATGAACATAGTAGATGGACTATTTTGTACTTTAATAAAAATAAGAATGAAGTGTTTGATTGCTTTAAGAAGTATTTAGCACATGTGGAGAACCATACATTTAGATCACTCAAGAAGCTCACATTGGATGAGGGAGGAGAAAATGTCTCCAAGTAATTTGATGAGTTCTTGTAGAATAAACGTATCAAGAGAAAAGTAACTACCAGATACTCTCCTCAACTAAATGGAATTGTAGAAAGAAGAAAAAAGACATTGGCTGGATCATCCAGAATAATGCTTGAAGAGAAGAGGTTGCAACATTATCTATGGGTAGAGGCTATTTCAATTGTTGTGTACCTTGTCAATACAATACCATCCAAATCACTTCAAGGTATGACTCCTTATGAAGCATGGCATGGAAGAAAAGCTAGTCTTGATCATTGAAAGGTGTATGTTTGTTTAGCTTATGTTCATGTACTATCACAAATAAGAGATAAGCTAGATGAAATGACAACAAAGGTAGTGTTCATTGGATATGAATAAACTCGGATGGTTTATAGGATCTAAAATCCTTCAACCAAGCAATTCACTACAAGTAGGGATGTTGTGTTTGAAGAATACAGGTCTTGCTATGATGAAAACAAACAAAAGATAACTCTACCATATGATCTTAATTCTGATTCTCATCAACTAGGAAGAAAACATGATACGCACGTCTGAGATCTAGAGAAGTGATACAAATGATGACTAAGATGAAAGGAAAAATCATTAAAAATTATGGAATTCAAGAGGCAAATCAAAGATGCTAGAGTATGAAGAATGCTCCAAGCAAGTCCCTAGAACATCAACAAGGGAGAGGAAACAACTAGAAAGGTATGGATATGATTCCACATTTATTACAAAGCATTGAATCTACTTGGCAAGAGACTCAATTTCAGAACAACCCTCAACCTAGGAAGAGGAAAAGGAAAATCCTAATTGAGAAAAGGCCATGGAAGAAGAAATAGATGCATTGAAGGAGATGGGCAGAGCTTGGAATTACAAGTTGTTTACATACCTTCAAGATCAAGGCTTTCGACCTAGCAACTCAGATCCTTCTCTATTCATCAAAAGGGATCACAATGAGGTTATATATATATATATATATATATATATATATATATATATATATATATATATATATATATATATATATATATATATATATATATATATATATATATATATATATATATATATATATATATATATAGTAATAGGTGATGATAAATGGCATTCAAAGGATCAAGAGATACATGCAAGAGGAGTTCAAAATCAATGATTTAGGTGAGGTCACATTCTTCCTAGGTATGCAGGTAATATACACGGATGAAGGAATGTATTTGACTTAGAAGAGATACATTCAGGATCTACTTCTCAAGTTCAAAATGGATAACACTAAACTTGTAGGTACACCTTTGGAGATAAATCATAAACTTAGTATATATGGAGGTGTAAAAATTGAAGATATTAAATAGTATCAAAGCTTCGTAGGTAGATTGGTATATTATATTCATACAAGGGTAGATATCTCATATACTATAGGAGTGCTAAGTTGATTCATGCACTCATCAAGAAGATCACACATGGATGTAGCTAAGAGAGTACTTAAGTACCTCAAAGGTAAAATCAATGAAGTTATATTCTATCCTTATTCTTCTGATTTGGATATCAAAATCTATTCAGATGTAGGGTTTCTTCCCATAATAAGCTTCCTAAGGTGCGATAACCATTAAAGGCTTTATGGAAGACCTATTCAAAATGTGATTAGTTGTATGTACTACATCAAATCAAAACTTGGGAGAAAGCATTTTGGATGACATCATACTACACATCGTCTCAACAAGTATCCTATTCTTTATCTCTACAACACCATTCTATTATGGAGTGTAAGCAATAGTGAGTTGATGAAAAATACCTTCAAGAAAAGAGTTAAAGTCTTTAGTCATGTAGTCTTCTTCTATATCACTTCTCAAAATCTAGATCTTTGATTGACTTTCATTTTCAACCATAGTTACGAATTTCTTAAAAGTAGGAAAAACCTCCAACTGCACTTTTAGATTTTAAATATAAAAATATCTTGAGAAATCATCAATAAAAGTAACAAAGTAGCTCACACCTTGAATAGAATATATTCTCATTGGACCATTCACATTTGAATGTATGATTTGCAACTTCCTTGTGGCCATGATGTATCCATGCTTCTTGAAAGGTAGTTTGTAAAACTTTCCTTCAAGACATCCTTCACATGACTCTGCATCATCTAGTAAAGCAAAAGTTGGTAAAATCTCTACCATACCTTGATCTTTTATATGCTTGAGAGTTGTGGAATTGATATGACCAAATCTAGCATGCCATAACTTCATGTTCTCTGGTCCTAGTGTGTTCACACACATCACTACCTAAATATATCAACAAATGGACCATGTAGAAGGTGCGTAGCAAGCCATGTAGGTCTTGTCTTGTCTTGTCTTGCTACAGCGTTTTGTACATGCTTAACTAAAGGTTTATGACCATCAAACAAGAAAGTAGAGATAGAGAGAAAATTCTTCATCATGTGTCAAACATAAAGAACATTGCACATTATGAAATTTCCACGTGATCTTCACTTACGGTTTACTTCTCCGAACACCAACAACATCCAAATCATGACCATCTACAATGGTCACTCTTCTACTTGAAGGGCTAGAAAGGGAAGAAATTACCTTTCTACAACCTATCATATGCTTAGTAGCTACAAAACAAAAAATCCAAGGATTATTTGATATTTAATTTAATGTATCCTGATCAAAAGCTACCTCTTCAATGGTAACACATGTATTTTAGGTTTTGGAATAATCTTCAACAGTATTACCTGATGTTATCTTCTTTTCATAAAAAATCCTTGTTCTACATTCTGCTATGAAATGACTTGGTTTCTTACAGTAATGGTATTCTCCTTTCTCTGAACTAGATGTAGTCAAAGACCTTTCTTTGGGTGTAGAGGAATCATTAGGGGAAGGACTAGATGACTTACGATTAGAAGACTTACTTTCCTTCTTGGATTGTTGACTCTTCTTCTTCTTCTTTGTCTCCTTCTCCTTCTTTCCCTTCGACGATGATAACAATAACATGGCTTCATCATTTTCTTTCATACTCTTTTGTTGCTAGGCACAATCACTCCTTTGTCAACACTCACGGTTTGCATGCAATTACCAATAGAAATAGATACACGACACTGGGAACCATTGGGCCCATATCTAGCTGACCAAAAGACCTCATTGTGTCTTTGAAAAAGTGGTCCACAATTTTGAGTGTGGCTTAAATAGAGATGGTGCTCTTGGATCATATAAATATCAATGGGCCCACCCACAAGGTAGTAGAGGAACTTCTTCCTCAATTGAGCTATACTGCAAGACATTTGTGCCTTGGAGCCTGTGAACCTTTCATGAAAGAAATATCATGGAGAGTGAGAGAACCAAGAAGCTGAAACAACAAAGAGTCCATCTTCAAGGCTAGATTGGATGGGGAATAGTCTGATTATAGATGTCCTCTACATGATGCCAAATTCTTTGTAAGCACTTAACAAAGGCTTAAGCATGTAGACTCGTCCAATGCAAGATCCCTTGCCTGAGAGTGTATCTCCTCATGAACATACATATAGCAAGGGGCAATGTGAGTATCCGCAACAACATACAAGATAAGCTTAATCATTTGAGGGCCAAGAATCAACATGAAATGTATTATATCCCATGAGCAGATGAATAAATCTATATGGTCAAGCTCTCAAAGGTGATGCAAACACTCAATCAATTAGGCACGTGCAAAATGCAATACCTTCCCAAAGGATTAATCAAGCTATGAGGCCTCACACAAGGGGAAGGAAAAAGAGACTATTGAGTCCAAAGGAGATTGGTTGTGGGAAGAAAGAGACACTCTATGAACTTGAATGGTAGAGTGGATATAGTCCTCCTATGCACCAAAGAAATGGGAGAACTCATAGCTGGACCATCCCCCTCATTGATGATAGTGAAAAGTCACTAGTTCTAGAGGAATAGTAGTCATGGTAGAGGTACTTACTACCACAAGGGACCTTGGAGTTGACCACCGGTCTTCAATTTCTTGAATAATCAAGAACTCACTATGAACTGAGGGCCAAGTACTAGGAGTCATAGAGTCAGGCAGACATGTGGGGATATGGGTAGAGTTGAAGTAGTAGTTGGGGGCTCTAGAACTATCTCACTATAGGGGTTAGTGGAGAGCTCCTCATGAAGTCCACTAAAGTTGTTCCCAATGGGAACAAAGACTTGTAGGGCCATTGGTCTTTGTTGCAGGCTCAACTGTTATCGTCAACCAAGTTGTTCCCAACCAGAGGAGGAGGAGAAAGGATCTACTAAGGCCGTTGGGGTAGAGGAAGTCTCTTGTCCAAATCCCTCCCTCGAATGCCAAGAGCAACTTGCTCAAGCTAGAGGGGGAGGATAGTGCTGAGCTGCTTGTAAGGGACACTGTTGGGGTGCTTGCTGAGAGTGGCATTGGGTTTGGTGTTGGGATTTCAAGGGGAAGGCTTTGTCAAGTTGAACAACATTATGAAAGCAAAACACTCATTTAGGAGGTTGGAATAGGGAATACTAGACCTACTTAATCAACCAATCCCCATATAAAAGTGAAAGCCCAATCTCAAAAGGTAACTAAGCTAGGTTAGAAATGAGAATTCGAATAGAAGCTAGACCCACTTTCTTGGCCACAATAGAGGCAACTGACTACTGCAATTGAGGAATGTGCAATCATTTGTGTAGTTGTCTTAAGAGTCTCTAGTTCCAATGGTAGAAAGTGTGACCTAGGTTTTGGATATCCACCAACTTGCCAAGTTCGACAAGTAGGCTACTTTGAAGGAGGTCCCTGAGTTCTCCATGACTAGGACGTGAATTGATGATCTTGTAGATGATTGAAGAGTCTTGAAGAGAATTACTCTGCCCTTATTGGTAAGGGAGAATCGAATGGACAATAGAAAAATTGTGGGCAAGGGGTCTTGAGAAGAGGCTCTCTAAGGGGCAAAATCTGAGTCCATTTGTGTCTTCCATGTATAAGGCAAGATAGGAGAGGCGGGATATGAGGCAGAATGTGCTCCTCCACAAAACCCTCTAGCCATAGGGAATGGTGAAGTGGGGAGAGGATGGGCGAGAACCGAGAGAGGGGAGGAGAGGGGGTAGGGGGGAGTGTGGGGGGAAGGTGGGTGGGGGGAAGGAGGAAAAGAAAAGAAAAGGGGGGAAGAAGGAGGATGGGGAAGGAGGAAGGAGGGGAGGAGGGAAGGCAAAAAGGGGGGCAGGGTAGCAGGTAGACTAGGGGAAAAAGGGGAGGAGGAAGGGGGCAAGTAGCCGAGGTGGTAGCACTGGAGACAAGGTCAAGAGAAGGCTGAGGTGAGAGGATGAGGGGAGGGCCAGCTGGGTGGTGCATGAGAAGAGGCACAAGAGCTAGGGGTGAAGGATAGGAGTAGGCAAAGGGGTTTAGTGGGGGTGTAGGTCATGGCAACAAGCATTGATGCAAAGACATGATGTAGCACTCTTTATAAGATGTTACTCCATAAGAAGTCCAATTGGGTGTATAGGTTGTTGATCATGTGTAGGATCACGTCCACATGTAGATGTGTAGACCCCAAATAGCATTGGATTCATGTGTGAATATGTACCAAACATAGAAAAAGGTCAATGAAAAGACGTACAAAAGAGTAGCAAGACGCATAGAAAGACATAGAAAGATTAACATGTAAGTGAGTGTGATATCCCCTCATGTGCTTTGTTAGAAAAATCTCAAAGTGTGTGTATTTTTACAAACAAAATCGTTTACAAATAAAGGAAAAAAGGTGGAAAAATGATACACTACTTTTTACAAATTCATCATATATATATATATATATATATCCCTTCATATATAAGGAATCTATTAAAAAGATCTAGATAGAATAATATTGAATTACTAATCAATGTTTATTTCTCCATCAACCTTGGCATGTGCAATAAGACTATAATTACGACCACCACGTGCTAGAGAGATGACTCTAGATCTCTTTGGGCAAAATACTCTCCCCATGTACCCCATGGGGGTTGAACCCAAGACCTCCTCCTTCACACCCATGAGACTTAACCACTAGGCTAAGTGGGTTACTTGTTCACAAGAGCACAAGACCTCCTAGTAAGTCCAAACTCGAAATCTTTGGTCATACACACGGATGACTAAACAATGTCAGACTTCAGATCTGTCTAAACCGGTCGGATCCTTGGATCATAAACTTACTTTATTACATTCTTCCCCCCTTGGAAAAATATTTTCGTCCTAGAAAATAGAGTTATATACATACTGTAGGCAACCCCCAAGCTGCATGTTCTAAAACTGAAAGAACATGGTCATGTTTTGGAACTAGAAGAACATGTCTCATCTCTATGGTGGCATCCCTGTCCAATTGATTCAAACCACTGTCCCATTTTGCACTTTGATGAATTGAACAAAGTACAAACTAGTGAAAGAATGATAAGGGTGGATCTAAAAAAATATTCCTGGCCAATTTAGAGTTTCTCGATGTGCGATCTAGGCACAAATATGTGAACTAGATGGATTCAAATTACTAGTCCATTTCTAGGCATGACTCGTGTATGGACTTAATAACAAAGGCGGGATTCTTATCCCTTACAAGACTTTGAGAACTCTTGATTCACTTGAATTTATTTTGGAGAACTTGAAGTCTAGTTGTCCCAAACATCTAACTTGGATGTTTATGCAATGGTTTACTCTTATCCAACAGTTACTTGATTTTTTCACCTGACTAGCAGACTACTTTTTCCTAATGAGTTTAAAAATCCTATGAAAACTATAGGAGAAATTTTACCATTTTCTTTGAGTCAACCATACTATAACTTGACCAATTTAAATTCAAAATGAAAATTGTCCAACTTAGGATACTTTTCTCAAAGATTTTAACTGAAAGTTCTTGGGAATTGTCAATCTGATGAGCAATTCCTAACTTGTCTATTCTAGAGTATATTGGACTCTAGGAAATCATTTATACTATAAATTGAAGCAAACTCAAATAAATAAGTCCACTTAGACTTATGATCTTTTGAAGATTGAAAAGGTTCTTATACAAAACATCTATTTAGGATGGTCAATTTAGTTATCTAGTTCTAACCGGCTAACCCTGGTCTTTTGCAAAAGGAATCAGATACCATATATGAGCCAATTCCAAAAGATTTGGAAAGGGGAAAGAAATAACTCAAATTATGTACAACCAATTCATACTTCGAAGATATGTAAACTTGCTATGAGTCAAAGTCTAGATGACTGAGGACTTTAACTTCTCAAAGATCTGTTTCAACAAGGTATTGAAGCATTTTTTCTATCTTTAAGAGAAATAAGTTGGATTCTCAAAAAGATTTAGAGCAAAACTAAAACATCATCCAACCACAAGATACTAGTGTGGTTTTATCAGTGTGTCTGTTGGTGCATTTTACCCAAGCCTACATGCTTGATATATTTGATATTATCCTCATTTGTAAGTCACATGAGTAGTCATGTGAACACCTCTTGTAAAAGAGTACATTTTATCTCTTGTATTTGGAAAAAGCAAAAAGAAAAAGAATGGCTTACCTCATCCATGATGTAAAAGCAAATTCGTGGTTCTAACTACCTGAAACCATGAAATTTAAAGCTGAGGGAATCTCTCCTAACTTTGGGGATCACTTTTAGGTGGAACCATTCGAATTCGAATTCAAAACTCCCTCCAAGAATAGCTATAAAAAGAGCAAGAAGGAAGAGGCGATTAGCAAGCCTTGTACGTGACCACTTCATGTCATTTTGTAGAGATTGAAGAGCTTACTCCATAGCTCTATCATTCTACTCCCATTGTGCAAAGATTCATTGCCAATGTGCTTGTAATCATATGTGAATCTATACATCTATCACCATTTACTTCTCTGTTTTGTTCTCTGCTATACTCGCTCAGAGCAGTACCTTCAGAAGGTCATATCTCGAGTTTTAATGAACCTTTTTCAGTTTTTTAAAGTGCGTTGGATAGCGCTTACTGTCTACTTTCCGCATATACATTTTCAAGGTCATTGAATTAATACTTTTGGAGATATCTGCATTTTACTGCTTACTGGTCTATCTCTGCAGTGCCCCGAGAATTGTGGGGAGGTTCCAGAAATTGTTGAAACTTGTTCTCAGTGCTCAGTCCATCATTTGAAGTGTTTTAACTTGGATTGGGAAGCTTGCTAAGTCTATTTGCTATGCCCAAAAGGAATTTTTCAAATTCTTACCAGGTTGAGAGCACTGTTCATTTTTTCCAGCAGGTGTATGTCCAAAAATAGCAAGTTTTGGGAGCTAGTCATTTCGCAACTAGTCTGTCTTGACTTAAACTTTTGGGATACATGTTCCAAAGTACTTGGCTGATATTTTGGTGGATTTAAGAAGCTCAAAGGGTCTACTAATCAACTCTGAAGTCTCAGTTGGCTGGTGTGAAGCTGGTTGTAGCAGCACCTACTCATCTTTGGATTGCATCCACCATCTCTCTTCACAGTGGTATCAGAGCATAGTCAAGCAACATGGGAGATGGATTTCCATCAACAATTGACAAATTGGATCGAAACAACTACCCGGCATGGTCTCTAAGGATGGAGGCTTACCTTCAAGGGAGGAATCTATATGGATTCATATCCGGAGATGAAGCAATGCCAACCATGAGGAACAAAGGGCAACCATCACATGAAGAAGTGGAAGGACTTTCGAATTGGTGTTCTAAGGATGCACTTGCAAGGTCCTATATTCTAAACTCAATCTCTGATTTTCTTTTACCTCATGTCAAGGGATGCAAGACATCAAGAGAAACGTGGAATGCACTTGCTTCTTTCTTCTCTTCCAACACTCGAGCAAGGAAGAACCAATTGTGGATGGAGTTCACAACAATGAAGAAAAGCCCGAAGCAAAATGTGACTGATTATGTCACAAAGATGAAGGAGATTTCCGACCAGCTTGGAAGCATTGGAGAGGTAATTGAAGAGGAGCAAATCATAAGACAAATCATGAATGGAATCAAAGCAGACGACAAGTGGGAGTCATTCACAACAGCCATGGATTTATACATGGATATGCATGTACCCGACCTCAACAATTCTGCCTTATATTCTCATAAAGCTAAGGTCAAAGACAAGTCAAAGAATAGGAAGAATGAAGATGAAGGTAGCTCTTTCCAAGCAAACTTTGCAGGTAGAGGAAGAGCTAGAGGAAGAGGCAGAAGTGGAAAGCAAGGCAGTGGGAGATTCCAATCATCTCAACCTTGCAACATATGTGGCTTATCTAACCATACTACTGAAGAATGTTTCAGGAATCCAAGGAACTCAAGAGGATTCAATAGAGGTGGCTATGGATCAAATAGAGGTAGATACAATGGAGGCTACAACAACAACAACTACTACAATAACAATTACAACAACAACAACAACTATCAAAGTGGCCATAGAGGAAGAAGAGATTACAATAACTATGCAGAGGACCAAAGTCAAGAAGATTCATTATTGATTATGAATCTATCAGCGAAGAAGGGTAAGGATGATGATCACATATTTTACATTGATTCGGGATGCTCGAACCATGTAGCAGGAAATGTGGCTTTACTTTCTGATCTGGAAGATCCTCATAACAAGCATGAAGTGCAGACAGGAGATGACACAAAGCACTCAGTGGAGAAGATAGGTAATGTGAAGACATCAGATGGGAATATGAACCTCTTAAGCAAAGCCTTGTATGTCCCTACAATTACCAAAAATTTAATAAGTGTTGGACAGATTGTTGAAAAAGGATTGCAGGTTAGGTTTAATCGATTTGGAGCATATGTTGAAGACCCAAGGCAAGGCTTTCGAAGGATTGCCAAAGGAGAAAAGATAGGAAGGCTTTTCACTTTTGAAGTGGAAGATACAAAGAACATAGCTTTGTTTAGCTATGGATCTCAAACTCTAACAGAGTTGGAGATATGGCACAAAAGGCTTGCTCACATTGGTGAGAGGACACTCAAACAGATTTGCAGAGAGCAAAGTGTACTTGGTTTGCCTAATATCACAAGGCAACACATGATTTATAAGTGTGAAGCTTGTCAACTCAGCAAGGCTCATAGACAACCTTTCAATAAGAAAGGATATATGTATCAAAATCCTTTGGATCTAGTGCACACAGATGTGTGGGGTCCAAGTAAGGAGCCATCTATATCAGGCTCAAGATATTATGTGTCTTTCATAGATGATTGTAGCAGGTGGACCATTCAGTTTTTCATGAAGCACAAGGATGAAGTGTTTAATTGCTTTAAGAAGTATATTGATCTTGTTGAAAATCAAACAGGTAGGACTTTGAAAAGACTCAGATCAGATGGTGGAGGAGAATACTTCTCTAAGACTTCTGAATTTGATGCCTTCTTGTATGAAAGAGGCATTAAAAGGGAAGTCACTACAAGGTATACACCCGAACTCAATGGTGTAGCAGAGAGGAGGAACAGAGCTATTGTCGAAGCTGCAAGGTCCATGCTCAACGAAAAGGGATTGCCAAACTACCTATGGGCAGAGGCTGTGTCTACAGCCACATATCTCATAAATAGACTTCCATCTAAGTCACTAGATGGAACCACTCCATATGAAGTGTGGAATGGAAGAAGACCTAGTCTAGAGCATTGCAAAATCTTTGGATGCTTAGCCTATGCTCACATTCCTTCTCAAGTAAGAGGAAATTGGATCCCAAGGCAGAGAAGTGTGTATTTATTGGTTATGACCAAAACCAAAAAGGATATAGATTGTACAATCCAACCAATAAAGGATTTTTTGTGAGTAGAGATGTAATTTTTGATGAAAACAAATCATGGTTTGATGATGACAGAAAAGTGAAGCTGCCATATGACTTGGATGAAGATTTTCCATCACTTCAACCAAAGGAGCCAAAGCAGATTGAAGAAAGTGATTCGGAGATTGACCTAGAAGACTTGGAAAGACTAAAGCTATGGAATAACAAAGGTAAAGCAAAGATGCAGGATGCTACATATGGACCCGAGAGCTCACATCAACCACTTAAAGGTCTTCGAGGGAGAAGAAGAAACCAGAGAGGTTTGGTTATGATACTTCTTTGGTCACCAAGCACTCAATCTACATTGCAAAGGATTCAACCAATGAAGAACCTACCACATTTGAAGAAGCACAAAGCAAGAAAGCTTGGAGAGATGCAATGGATGAAGAAATGGAAGCCTTGAAGGAGAATGACACCTGGGAGCTTGTACCTAACAAGCCATCTATGAAGGTAATTGGATCTCGATGGATATACAAAATCAAGAGGAATCCAGATGGAAGTATAAATAGACACAAAGCAAGGTTACTTGCTAAAGGGTTTGCTCAAACCCATGGTATTGATTATGAGGAGACTTTCTCTCCTGTTGCAAAAATGCCTACAATTAGGGTTCTCATAAGTCTTGCTGCATCTAGAAATTGGAATCTTTATCAACTTGATGTAAAGAATGCTTTCTTGAATGGATGGATTTCTGAGGAAGTGTATATGGCACAACCTCCTGGATATGAGGATGCACATCATCCTAACTATGTATGCAAACTAAAGAAAGCTTTGTATGGATTGAAGCAAGCTCCAAGAGCTTGGAATTTCAGATTGGTGACTTATTTGCAGGACCAAGGATTTAAAGCTAGCAAGGCGGATACCTCTTTGTTCATAAAGAGGAATGGATCTGAAGTGATCTATTTATGTGTGTATGTTGATGATATTATTATCACAGGCAATGATCTTGAAGGAATCAAACAAGTAAAGGCTCAAATGAAGGAGGAGTTCAAAATAAGTGACCTCGGACCACTCACTTATTTTCTTGGATTGGAGTTGATCTACACAGATTCAGGTATATACATCACACAAAGGAAGTATGTCCATGACATGCTCGTCAAGTTCAAGATGGAAAATACCAAGTGTGCAGGTACACCTATGGAGCAAAACCATAAGCTTAGTGCTTATGAAGGAGAGCCAATTGAAGACATCACAAGCTATCAAAGCTTGGTTGGAAGTTTGAACTATGCAACACTCACAAGGGTGGATATATGCTATAGTGTTAGCATATTGAGTCACTTTATGCATAAGCCGAGAAGACCACACATGGAAGCGGCCAAGAGAGTCCTCAAGTACCTAAAGGGGACTATGAATGAAGGTTTGTTTTATTCATTTACTTCAGATATTGAGCTAAAGGTCTACTCAGATGCAGATTGGGCTGGATCTAAAGATGATAGAAGAAGCACATCAGGGTATATATCATTTGCAGATTCAAAAATCATTTCTTGGTCATTGAAGAAGCAACCAACCGTGGCATTATCTTCTACTGAAGCAGAATATAGAGATTTGGCTAATGCAACTCAAGAAATCATGTGGTTAAAGTCTTTGTACACAGATCTTGGACTTCATTCTTCAACACCTCACATTTTTTGTGACAACACAAGCTCACTACATCTAGCAGCTAATCCGGTATACCATGCTAGAACCAAGCATATTGAAGTCCACTACCATTACGTAAGGGAGAAGCTAATGAGCAAGGATATTCAACTATCCTATGTCTCTACAGATATGCAATGTGCTGACATGTTGACTAAAGCTCTTGATGGTACAAAATTAAGTAGATTCAAGTTGATGATTGGCTTGCAGGAAATCAAGGACAATTGAAGACTTATTTGAAGGCAAAGCATGTTAGGCTTGAGGGGGAGCTGTTGGTGCATTTTACCCAAGCCTACATGCTTGATATATTTGATATTATCCTCATTTGTAAGTCACATGAGTAGTCATGTGAACACCTCTTGTAAAAGAGTACATTTTATCTCTTGTATTTGGAAAAAGCAAAAAGAAAAAGAATGGCTTACCTCATCCATGATGTAAAAGCAAATTCGTGGTTCTAACTACCTAAAACCATGAAATTTAGAGCTGAGGGAATCTCTCCTAACTTTGGGGATCACTTTTAGGTGGAACCATTCGAATTCGAATTCAAAACTCCCTCCAAGAATAGCTATAAAAAGAGCAAGAAGGAAGAGGCGATTAGCAAGCCTTGTACGTGACCACTTCATGTCATTTTGTAGAGATTGAAGAGCTTACTCCATAGCTCTATCATTCTACTCCCATTGTGCAAAGATTCATTGCCAATGTGCTTGTAATCATATGTGAATCTATACATCTATCACCATTTACTTCTCTGTTTTGTTCTCTGCTATACTCACTCAGAGCAGTACCTTCAGAAGGTCATATCTCGAGTTTTACTGAACCTTTTTCAGTGTTTTAAAGTGCGTTGGATAGCGCTTACTGTCTACTTTCCGATATAAATTTTCAAGGTCATTGAATTAATACTTTTGGAGATATCTGCATTTTACTGCTTACTGGTCTATCTCTGCAGTGCCCCGAGAATTGTGGGGAGGTTCCAGAAATTGTTGAAACTTGTTCTCAGTGCTCAGTCCATCATTTGAAGTGTTTTAACTTGGATTGAGAAGCTTGCTAAGTCTTTTTTCTATGCCCAAAAGGAATTTTTCAAATTCTTACCAGGTTGAGAGCACTGTTCATTTTTTCCAGCAGGTGTATGTCCAAAAATAGCAAGTTTTGGGAGCTAGTCATTTCGCAACTAGTCTGTCTTGACTTAAACTTTTGGGATACATGTTCCAAAGTACTTGGCTGATATTTTGGTGGATTTAAGAAGCTCAAAGGGTCTACTAATCAACTCTGAAGTCTCAGTTGGCTGGTGTGAAGCTAGTTGTAGCAGCACCTACTCATCTTTGGATTGCATCCACCATCTCTCTTCACAGTGTCGACCCACTGAAGTTCTGTTGATGAGTTTTTCTTCACTTAATGTTTTACTTGAGACTAAGTTCAGGTCATATTTAATCTTTTTGACTCCTTACTTAGAATACAATTCTTGTGCATTTCTTTGAGTCAAAAGAATGAATTTACCAAGTTATACTAGGAATTCGATGCTTGACTTAGTCAATAAAATCCTTGGTTGAGAAGATCAACTCAAATCAAAGTCCAACTATTTCAAAAATTTATGAAATATTTCTGAATTATCAACACTTTATCTTGAAGTGTTTCAAGAAGAATCCCACCTTCGTTATTAAGTCCATGCACAGTCATACCCAGAAATGGACTAGTAATTTGAATCCATCTAGTTCACATATTTGTGCCTAGATCGCACATCGAGAAACTGTGAATTGGCCAGAGATATGTTTTTGATCCACCCTTATCATTCTTTCACTAGTTTGTACTTTGTTTAGTTCATCAAAGTGCAAAATGAGGCAGTGTTTTGAATCATTTGGGAAGGGATGCCACCATAGAGATGAGACATGTTCTTCTAGTTCTAAAACATGACCATGATCTTTCAGTTTTAGAACATGAGGCTTGGGGGTTACTTACAGTATGTATATAGCTCTATTTTCGAGGACAAAAATATTTTTCCAAGGGGGGAAGAATGTAATAAAGTAATTCTATGATCCAAGGATCCGACCGGTTCAAACAGATTTGAAATCGGACATCGTTTGGTCATCCATGTGTATGACCAAAGATCTCGAGCTTAGACTTACTAGGAGGTCTTGTGCTCTTGTGAACAAGTAACCCATTAGCGTAGTGGTTAAGTCTCATGGGTGTGAAGGAGGAGGTCTTGGGTTCAAGTCTTGGAAGACGCTTGTGTGGAAAGCAAATACTCTTGTTATCTTCTCCGCTGGAGCATCCTTTTTCGTTGCCAAAACTTTGGATTAGACGCTCTATAGAAAGGATATTCTTCTTTTGTTCTACTCTAAGAGATTCAAACTACACCACCGAAAGAGTACAAAAAACATTACATCTTCCTTCGATTAGAATTCTACAACGCTTGACATTAGCTCCTTAATTTGCCAAAATGATGATGATGATGAATCCTACAAGGACTCCATGAATGCTCAAGAAAGATAATGAGCCCCCAAGGTCACCATGAATGAAACTGTGAATTGGCTAGAGATAGTTTTTTAGATCCACCCTTATCATTCTTTCACTAGTTTGTACTTTGTTTAGTTCATCAAAATGCAAAATGGGACAGTGTTTTGAATCATTTGGGCAAGGATGCCACCACAGAGATGAGACATGTTCTTCTAGTTCTAAAACATGACCATTTTCTTTCAGTTTTAGAACATGAGGCTCGGGGGTTGCCTACAATATGTATATAGCTCTATTTTTGAGGACAAAAATATTTTTCTAAGGGGGGAAGAATGTAATAAAGTAAGTCGATGATCCAAGGATCCGACCGGTTCAAACAGATCTAAAATCGGACATCGTTTGGTCATCTGTGTGTATGACCAAAGATCTTGAGTTTAGATCTATCTCAACCGGTCGGATCCTTGGATCATAGACTTACTTTATTACAACTTGCTAACCAAAATAAATACCACATTACGGTCCTCCATCTAGAAAGTATAGTATTTCTATTATCATATGTTTATAAGTGTAAAAGTTCTATGCTTTGTAGAAAATAAAATAAAATAAAAATCCAAGTGTTCCATAGAGTTTTCGAGTCAAGAATGAACAAGGTAATGTGAAGAGATATGCCGTAGTCATCACATTTCCCATACATTGAAGAGTTCCAAGAATGAGTAAGGCAATTCAAAGATCTATGCCTTTCTTTCCACCTTATTTGTAAGTCAAGGAGTGCCAATAATTGACTAAGAGAAAGTGCACAAGTGGAGGTCATTAGAGAAGTTGCTAGATGAGTAAGATAATAATTGGCCTATATTTTTTGGAAGTTGCTAGATCCATTGTTCTACCTCATCATAGATGAGTAAGATAACTTTGTTCTATCTCACCAACCCGCGTAAAGCATCAAAAAAGTTTAGTATATGAAAAGAGGGCAAGGTGTTTAGTCTGCATCGCATCAATCACAATCCTACACACATATTGAAGGACACATTGCTTACTCTCCTACCAAGTTGTAGAGGGGATCTCCTTGTGATACAATTGGGTGGCAATCTCCCTCATCTCAACACACTTAGAAGTCATGTGACCATCAGCCTAGTGGAACTAGCAGATTCCACTCCGGGAGTGACACAGATGATTAGCCGAGAAGAACTCTCTCAAAATAAGGCCCCAACCTGAGTCCACCAAGAAGCCTGTCTCTGATGGAAAATGGCAAAGCACGGATCCTCAACATCATGAAGCTCTTGCTCACAATGAGCAAGGTGAGCATCTTCCCACTCACAATCAGAGAGGTGCTCAAGGATATGTTGAAGGGAGGAAACCCCTCTATGAAGGCATCACTCACACTCCCGATCTGAGCAAGCCACAGAGTGCTCTCCTCATACAAGAAAGGATTAATTTTGTGGAGCCCATTAGAGCCAGCTCTAGATCTCAACAAGCTAGTCTACCAAGCTCTCATCAAGCTGAATGTGCACAAGAATATGCATGACAAGAGAACCTTGAGTAGCACCCTCCCCAAAGGAAACAACCACAGGGGTGTGATCTGACATGCAAGAGCCCGCCACAATACCAATCATACCCCCATAGTCAGCCCACACATCACTCACATATATCCAATAAATTTTAGAGAGGTTCATCCCATCAATGCATCAACTCAAGAGAAAAAAAAGGCGAGTCCCTCTCTCCAAAAAACCCTCAATATGCCATGATTAACCCTCAATGTTCAAAATAACCTCTCCCAAGCAACTAGGTTGGATGCATGAATCATGATCCGGCTATTGCCCAATCTGTCCTCAAGTGCCTCAATCATGTTGAAGTCACTAGCAACACAATAGGCATCCATACTATGTATTGTGTTAGTAATCTAAGACCACAATGTAGCATGCACACTCTAGTGACTCAGGGCATAAAGATTCATAAAGCCATACTTGAGTCCTTTCCACTGAAGAACCACCCAAATGGCCATGCTAGGCACAATCTCCCCTCTATCAAGAATCATAGTCTATATGGAATCGCCAATACAAATGCATACACAACCTTGAGAACCATTGGGCCCATATCTAGCTGACAAAAAGACCTCATTGTGCCTTTTCAAAAGTAGTCCACAATGTCAAGTGTGGCTTAAATAACGATGGTGCTCTTGCATCAGAAAAATATCAATGGGCCCACCCATAAGGCACTAGCAGAGCTCTTTCCTCAATCAAGTTATACTACAAGACGTTCATCCCTCCCAATCCATGAACCTTCCATGAGAGAACTCTCATGGAGAGTGCAATAACCAAGAAGCTGCAACAACAACAAACAAGCCATCTTTGAGGCTAGCTTGGATGGGGAGTAATCCGAGTCTAGGCATCTTCTACATGATGCCAACTTCTTAGCAAGTGCCCAACGAAGGCTAAACCAAGTAGAATCATCCAATGCAAGAAACCTTACCTAAGAGTGTATCTCCTCATGAACATACATATGGAAAGGAGCAATGTGAGTATTCACAACCACATACAAGATAAGATGAATCTTATGAGGGCCAAGAATGAACATGAAATGTATTATATGCCATGAGTAGATGAATAAATTTATATGGTCAAGCTTTAAAAAATGATGCAAAAATGCAACAATTAGGCATGTACAAAATGCAATGCCTCCCCCAAGTACTAATCAAGCTGTGAGGCCCCACATAAAGGGAAGGAAAAAGCAACTAATGAGTCAAGAGGAGTCTTCTTGTAGGAAGAAAAAACCAATATGTGAACCTGAATGGTAGAGGGGATCTAGTCCTCCTATGCACCTAAGAAATGGGAGAACGCATACCCAAACCACTCCCTATAGATGGTAGTGAAAACTCACTAGTTGTGGAGGAATAGCAGTAAAGGGAGAGGTACCAACTGCCATAAGGGGCCTTGGATTTGAACGCCCCTCTTGAATTGCCCGAATCATCAAGAATACACTATTAAGTGAGGGCTGAATACTAGGAGTCACAAAGTCAAGCGGATATGTGGGCCTAGGCATGGAGACCAATATAGGGGGGATTAGGGGTAAAGTTGCAGTAGTGGTTGGGGCTCCAAAACTCTCTCACTATAGGGGGTAGTGGAAAGCTCCTCATGAAGTGCACTAAAGTGGTTCCCAATGGGAACAAAGACTTGTAAGACCACTGCTCTCTGTTGTAGGCTCAACTGCTACTGTTGGCTAAGTTGTTCCCAGCTAGAGAAGGATGAGGAAGGATCTAACAAGGCCATTGGGATAGAGGAAGTCTCTTATCCAACACCTTCCCTCGGTTGTCAAGAGTATATTGCTCAAGTCAGAGGGTCAAGGTAGTGCTGAGCCAGATGTGGGAAAGGCTATTGCGATGCTTGCTGAGTGTGGCATTTGGTTTGGTGTTGGGATTTCAAGGGGCACACTTTCACAAGTTGATCAACCTTAAAAAAGCAAATCACTCATTTAGGAGGTTGGAATACTCGACCTACTTAATCAATCAATCCCAAGATAAAAGCAAAAGCTCAATCTCAAAAGGTAACTAAGCTGAGTTAGAAATGAGAATCAGAATAGAAGGTGGACCTTTATATATATATATATATATATATATTTGCAACCTTTATTTAAGAAATAAATGGACACACACACACATATACATACATACATACATACATACATACATACATACATACATACATACATACATACATACATACATATATATATATATATATATATATATATATATATATATATATATATATATATATATATATATATATATATATATATATATATATATATATATATATATACCCTTCATATACAATGAATCCATTAAAAAATCTAGATTGAATGATATTGAATTACTAAGAAATGTCTATTTCTTCATTAACCTTAACCTCCTAACTAAAATAAATACCACATTACGGTCCTCTATATAGAAAGTATAGTATTGCTAGTATCATATGTTTATACGTGTAAAAATTCAATGCTTTGTAGAAAATAAAATAAAATAAAAATCCAATTGTTCCTTAGAGTCTTGGAGTCAAGGATGAACAAGGTAATGTGAAGAGATATGTCCAAGGTCCAAGAATGAGCAAGGTACTTCAAAGATCTATGCCTTTCTTGCCACCTTATTTGTAAGTCAAGGAGTGCCAATAACTGACTAAGAGAAAGTGCACAAGTGGAGGTCATTTGAGAAGTTTCTAGATGAGTAAGATTACAATGGCTGCTAGATGATTAAGATAACAATTGGCCTATATTTTTTGGAAGTTGCTAGATCCATTGTTCTACCATGTAAGATGACGAGTTTAATCAAATGGTTGTATTCAGAGGTTGAGACAAGTGTGAATTGATACCGACGGTGAGTGACTAACCTTACTCAACCTCTTAATCACAATCTGATATCACTTAGACACATCCATAGGAAGACACACATGTCTTTTAGTTCGATGTAACAAATTACACAATCTTGGCACTGTTACATTGTATATTAGAGGTTAAAATTGGCCAAAAATGCAAAATAATTTTATTATAATTTTGAAATTGACCATTAAAAAACAAACACAAACTTTCATGCAGAAATGGTGCACAAATAAATTCAATTAGTGCATAGAATGATGCATACAAAAATGGATTAAGTTGGGAAAAACTCAAAATGAGATAAAAATATGCCAATGCTATGGAATCACCTAAGAAAATAAAGGAAAGAAGCAAACATGAATTTCCAAGAAGAGCTATCTATTCACTTCCAAAATTCCTCCACAAAGCTCTACAAATTGATAGAGATTGTTTTCTTATAGTGGCCCTTGTCTTGTTCCACTTTTGAAAGAAAATAATTGCAGGTAATAAGGTAGCTATATTACATGATCTCTTCTTTGATGTTTTCAAAGGTTTGTGATTAATTAGGATTTTTATTATTTATAACATATCCCCTTAAGAAGTTAGACATAAGCTTGCACTTCTTAAAAAAAAACATAAAAAATAGAAATTAGAAGGAAGACAAATATTGTGAATTCACAAGTGGAGCTTCATTGTCCATAGTTTTTTGTAATTTCTTCTAATATGAGTCTTGTGTGCAACATCCCCATCCTATACATTGTCATCCCTAGCAATGCTAAGAGTTATTAGTTTCTCTTAAAGTCTTGGGGTTGTGGCTGGCATCTTTAAGGATGGACATCTCCAAACACTGAAGTAAAATCTTCAATAAATTATTTTTTAGTTGATCATTCTTCATGCAGCTTATGCATCCAAGTGTTACCAATAGGACCTACCAAGAACATGCCACTCAATGTATTAATCCCTAAGACATTAACTCTTTTGGAATCCCAACCATGCATTGATACTGAATGAACCATAACAGTCCTTATTCTAAAACTAAGGGTTGGCCCACAAATATAGTACTCATTTATTAAACAAAGGCTATATGAAATGCCTCTTTGAATGTATGCTTGTAATGTGAATATAGGAAAGACAATCATATGTAATAGGCCCATAGATAATTTACAATCATATATAATAGGCTCATAGATAAAATGATGGTTTCTTTAGTGAGGCTAGCATCAGTGAGCATCTTTGCATATTTTCTATTAAAGGAAATGATACAACCTTGCAATATGTTAATGATCTTTAGGGTTTTTTTTAATTACAATGATCGAGGCTTTGTGTAACTCCCTTCAAGGGAAATTGAAAAACATCCAACATATATTTTTTGATTACTACAACCTTTGTTACTATAGGTAGAATTGGATAATTCAACCTTTTCTTGTCAATGCAGAAACCTTCCTTGTCAAGAATACAAAGGATGCTCTATGTTGTGTCACTGGGCATGGGTTTAATTGTTAAGTTCTTCAAGGAGATTAATATACAAGAAAGAGGGATATTCTCTAATAATCTTTATCTACCATCCATTATTTCTATTAGTTTACCTCTTCCAAATCTTCATCATGTAGAAGAACTTCATTGTTGTACTCACAATGTACTTTTCTAATCAAATATTCTCTCTTCTATCTACTATTGTGCAAGAATATGTAAGGTGTAGTCATAGGGTATAATTTGTGAGCAATTTTAGAATTTTTATTTATAGGGTTCAATTTTCAATTTTCTATAAAGCCCATTTACATGAATGTACAAAGCGCATTTTCTATAAATGAAGGAGACAAAGTTAAGCATGGCCCCTTCTCGGAAGCAGAGATGTAGATGAGGTTAGTGAAATTTTCTCCATAGAAATAATGGAAAAAAATAGGACCTCCTTTGGGGTGATGTCTACAAGCTGCTCACTAATTAGATTGTGGGATGATGTACAAGACAATATTCTATTATTTTTCATGCGTAGAGCCTTGTATCTCATATGCCTAGACATTAAGAAAATTATAATGTAAATGAATTGTTACTAATGATGCCAATGAAACATCAATATATTTCTTAGTTTGAGAAGTTTCACCTGTGACCACATTAATGGACACACTCATTGTTATGTAGATTGGATCAAAAGAATTACTTATTTTGGCTCCATGTAATGGACATCCATCCTAGTCTACACCATGTATTTGGAAACCCATGGCCTTGATTCTACTAGAGAGTTAAAAGTAGGCATTCGTTGCATTTCCTTTGGTGGTTCGTTTGAGGTAGTCTCTATGTCATTTTTTGATGTAATTTTCAATAGAATTCATTTATCTTGTTTTGGGACTTCTTTAAATATGATAGTGAGTTGCCTGTATCTCAAACTTCTCAATCCTATCAGAATCTATGGTTCATTAAAGACTAGTACTTATAAGGTTTGATTGTGAAAATTTCAATAATTTTTGTTTCTTTTGGCTCAGGAGTGTACAACAATAAGCATTTTGATAAAGATTCTAGTTTGAGGCCTTCTAAGTATAGGATGTGAAACTTCGTCAATGTCCATATCTTTGCCCTTATTAGGCTTTTATTCTATCCATTTTCTTTTACCTTCCGTTTGTTTAGCCTTAGTATGTGTCTTTGGAATTATTATGGAAAAGTTACTGTCATGGACTCTAAATCTTGATAAAGAAGGATGCAAAAATGAAAATGATATAGATTTAGAATGCAAATATTGCACATGAATCGTAAAAACATAAATGATGCCAATTGTGAGAAAATCCTTGTTGGCTTTTGGAAAAGCATATTCTTTATCATGTATTAGACTCTCTATCAGACATGTAGGTTCTTGTGATTGGGATTTTGGATTGATTAGACTTATTGGTCTCATCAAATGTGACCACATATTTATCCCTCCCTTGGGTAAAGGAAAGGTGGTTAGTGGACCAATCTTGCATATTTTTTTCTTTCTTAATACATTATTGCACAATAAGAAAAATGATAACTTACTTCTACCTTGGTGAAGTCTAGTACTACAAAAGTCATCCTAAAAGTAGTTGTTTGCATAGTGATTTTTACATGTCAAATTATTATCATGGATTATGTATGAGCTTGATCAGCCATCCTAACAAAAAATGGAACTAGATTGGCATTTTCCATCCTAGCATGTTACTAATTGTAAGGATGGAAATAATTACTCCTAATCCAAAATTTGTGACAACTTTTGTGTACTTGAGCCACGAAGACTCAAGGACTTGTGCCAATGAGACTATACCTCAATTGTCACACAAGTGCATATAGTGGGATCTTTAACACACATTTAAATGTCAATCTTAAGGAGAGACTAACCAAGTGAATGAAGACGTGTGCACACGTGATGGATAATGAAGTGGTTTAGCTAATCACGCATGAGAAAAGACTACTACCTCTCACACCTACTGAAATACTGAAAGTGTTGCCGCAAGCCTCTTTTCAGCAGTTTTGGTATTTTGAGGTTTTCTCCTAGCCCAGAACTCCGAACATAGGCAATAGGGTACTCGTTTCGAAGCTCTCGACGAGACGCATCTAACGGTGGTGGTTTCACTCAATTCTGACCACTCTGCTTCAAGTTATGGCAGAAACAGTGAATTATGGGAGTCACAAACACCCGCGCCACAGCTTCTCCTAGCTTACGCACGCACTACAACCGCTCAAAACAAAGGGGAAGGGGTAGACAACAGTCCTACACATGCATTTCAAGCATCACACACACATACAAGAGCAAAATGAAGATCAAAATCAGCAAGGAAGAGGCAAACTCGAAAATTCAGAAGTGCTCCTTCTTCACAATGGCAAAAAGTTCTTTACAAAGAGTCACTTTTGACTTATATACTAGTGCCCTAAGTTTGGTCCTTTCACACAAGAGACCGGCACTTTATTCACTAAAAGACTAATTTCCTACTATTGTACATGGGTAAATCACTAATCTTCTGTGGGGATGCATCTAGAGGACTCCTCTAGTGCATTTACAACGGAAATTATATACAAAAGTGGTTATGATACAAAAGTTGTGTGTCCAAATCGGAAAAATTTTGGGGCCCGTCTTTTTCTCTGCTTTGTGCGCTCTTTAGCTCTGCAACACTCTCCCCCTCTTCGTCTCTGTCGTCCCTTGACAGACTTTGCTTCGCGAATGCGTCCCGTGGTTAGTGTTGCCTGATTCTTGATCTTGCATTACGTTTTAGAGGCGCTCAGCTTTTCTCCGCACGCTCCCCTTGGTCAGTATTGTCTGCCGTTAAACAGACATGCAGATTCGATGGCCTTCTTGATTCAAGCTCTACTACTCGAGAGCTTGATGCACTTGTCTTGCCTGTTGACTTGGGTTGCCACGCACGCCACCAGTGACTAGGAATGTGCTGTTCTTAGTCACCCTCTTAAACTTTTCAGCCTCTACCCCTTTGTAACTTTTGGTCCTCTGATTTGTCCTCGTTGTACACATCTGACCCTGTTGTATTGCTTTGAGGCTGTTTACTTCTTTTCCACTGTGCATGACCTGGATAATTTCTCTTTTTGCCTGATGCGTGCCCCTGCGGGGCTCTCTGCAGAGATGGGTAATGCGCCCCTGCGGGGCTTCCTGCAGAGATATATTCTTTTTCCTTTCTTGATGAATCGTTCTGGACTTTGATTTTCTTCTTCTTTTCTTTTTGCTTGATTGGCCCTCTACACGTCCCTCCTCCTGAACTCTGTCGTCCTCGACAGGCTTTCTATGGCGACGTGTGTATGTTTGAATGGCGGTTTGCTCTCGTTGGTTCAGCAGATTTGCATGACATAACATGAATTCCTTCCATTGCTTTGACTTTACTCCGTCTTCTGGCGCCTGTCTATGATCAGCAAAGAAACTTGTTTCATAGGCCACCAGCCTTGCATTTAAATTGGAAGTCATTTTCACGAAAATTTCTGAATCCATTTCAAAGAAGCCGGTAAAGAATGCTTCTTCGAAAGTTTGCATATATGTCGATGGCAAAAACATAAGGCGAGAATAATATGCCATAATGGTGAGTCGGCTCGGAATGGTTGATAAATAAAAAATAAGAGCCTCAGACCCTTGCGTAATGCCGATGAAATTCAAAAATGTATATTTAGCATGCTGGAACACCTTCAACACTGTAATGAGCATGCTAAATATTTTGTTGGTCATCTTGACGGCTAAGTCCGGAACTGTAGCATACCTTGCAATCCAAAATTCCATTGTCTTCACCATATATTCTTCTGTAGGTAAGTAATTATGTGGCGGACTAGGTAGTAACGGATAGTTAAGCCACTGATTATTGATATTGCCTTGACGCTGTCCTTCCCAAAATTGCGTCCAAGAGCGTCTGCGGGGTAGAGGACAAAAAGATGGATTTACCTGAAGTGCATATGGTGATGCTTCCCACTGTACCCGCAATGTCGGATTCTTCTCCAAAATTTTTCTTCGCCATATCGGATCCGCCTTCTCAAATTCCTCTTGAGTATAATTGAAAGTGTCATGCTGGAATTGAAGGTTGTGATCCGGATCTTTGTTTGTTGCAGACTTTATATACATCCGCGTCTGTTCTTTAAGTAGACCATATGGTACATTGAATGGCTTCAAAATTTGATCTAATTGTTTGTTTTCTATTCGAGCTTCTTTCATTATCTGTATAATTTGATCTTCAAAATCAGCAGTGAGCTGGGACACCAGTAGTGCCCTTTCTGGTCTGCTCAGTTCTGCAATTTCTCGTGTGTTAGGTTCTAATGGAACCTCCTTTTCCGCCCTTATTGGTGAATGATACAAGGGGGGAGAGAGAGGACGTACCTCTTCCTCCACAGTAGCCGTGGTCTCTGGTGGAACTACTGGTGTCCCCTGCTTTCCTGTTAGCTCTATCTGCTCCTGAAGCCGTTTGATGATTTCATCTTTATTTTTAAGTTCTTCTTCAACCTTTGTAATCTTTTCTTGATGTTTGATTAATTCCTGTGCAACTATGTTCATGTGATCTGTGTCTTCTTTGCACTGTCGGAAATAATCTTTCTCTGCTTTTTTCCATTTCTTGCGTAGAGCTGCAGTGTCATTCATATATCTTTGTTCCCATTCTGCAATTGTCTCTTGCTCCTGTTTGAGCTGATCTGCCATCTTGGTCAACTTTTCTTCCATGTCTTTTATATCCTCGTTTGATTTGTCAGTATCTGTCGGTGGTTGATCACTGAGGAGAGCTGTCATGAGCTCTTTGTTCCTGTCCCTTAAGTGGTCTGCTTCCTCCATGCTCACCTTGAGCTGTGATTCAAGTACCTTGCTACGAGCATGGATCCTTGTTTTCTCTTTTTCGGTCATGTCTAGTTTCTTTGTGAGCTCCGAAACTTGCTCCTTTAGTTTGGCATTTTCCGTTTCTAATACTCTGTACTGTGTTTTGGTTGTTTTTATTTCTTCGTGTTTCTTCAAAACTTGAGCTTCTGCCTTGGATAATTTTTTAGCCAGATTCGTACCTTCTTTTCGAAGCTCCTCCTTTTCCAGCATGGCTTGGTCGTAATCTTCATCAGCATCAAGCATCAATTGTTGAGTGTCTAGTGCAGTGCGAATCATATCCTGCACCACAGGCTTGAGCTAAGCTATATCAACATTCAGCCATGTCTTTGGTATGTCTGGGGTTTCTCCTGTATGTACATCTTGTCCCTTTGTGACGTGGATCATTTCGTTATATGGTTGTCGGACCTGTAGTTGTACTTGCAATTCTGCGTCATCTTCCACCACCTTACGAACCTTCGTGGCACTCCCTTGAAATGTGACATCCATTGGGGACAGTTCTGCCACAACCCTTAGTGGGGTGAAGGGTTCTTCGTCTTCTTGTCCTTCTTCCTGAGGCTTATCCTCTGATATCATTAAATGCTCCTCATCATCAGATTTACCCTCCTTGTTGTGTGTGGTGGAGGCATCTTTCGGTTGAATGGGGTGTTGCCCTTCTTCTTCTGCCTGCTTTTTGGTGGTACTTTGGTCTACCAGTGGTGATTGAGCTTTTTCCTTGTGGCCTGCTTGGTCTTCGCCATAGTCTACTTCATTTAATTCGGCCCACTGGCCATCATCCTTCGATTCACTTTGAATATCTACATCCAATAATGATGTATTGGGCTTCTCTGGGCCGTCGGATCCAGAACTAGAGTTGTCTAGCCCAATTTCCCGATATCTATGTACCTTAGTAAGTTTGCCTTTTGGTTCTTTAGCTTTTGCGGACTGTTGATAATGATGACCCTGCACTGGCAGATTAATTTGTCCTTCTGTATATTTGTGAGTCTCCTCCAGTGCTTGAGTCAATTCTTCTTCCGTGATCTTTTTAGTCCCTTGAGTGGTGGTTGTAGGAAGTAAATGTACTCTCTTGGTTTTTGGTACTTCCTCTTCTGCTTGTTGGACTTCTCGAGGTCGTTTTGTGCCTCTCATTGTGCCTCTCATTCGGGGTTGCGAGCTTGTTTCTGCTTCTTCTACTTGCTTGCTTCCTTTCTTCTGTTTCGGTACAGTAGCTGCTTTGACGAATTGAGCCAACTCCATTGAAGATGGCATTTCCCGTAAGAACTCGCGCATGCCCAATGCGTGGTAAATCATAATTGTTAGGGCAGTGGTCCCATTGAGGAATTTCTTATTTTCCCATTTCTTCTTCGCCTCGAACAATCTTTCTTGCACATAGGGTGTAAGGTTTACCTGGTTGCCGATCTGTTTTATGGCATGAGACAATAATTGCACAATGATCTTTTGAGGGGCCGTGTATCTATTCATACTCGGAAAGCAAAAGTGTTGGTGAATCAATCTGACTTCTTCTTCGATGTCCACCCTATTGATGTCGACGAAAGTTCTTGTTTTGGCTCCACGACTCTCTTCCTTGACCGTGTTGACACCATCCTTTTCCCATCCAAATGCTTCTTTGATTAAGTCGTGGGAAAATTGAATGACCACCCATTCTCCATTCTTGTCCATCACATTGGCTTCTGGTACCAATGGATCATGTAGTGCTGGTCGTAGAGTGTTCATGACTTGTGTACAGCGTTGGAAATCCGGTTTATAGATAGGTAGCTCAAAATATTTATGAATTCCTGCTTTCTTCATGATATCGATTGTGGATGGCAGTCCATGTAAAACTTTGAAGTCCTGGGACATGATCGGAAAGTGATGCTCTGTGTCCATGATCTTTATGTTGGCCAAGAAGAGATATTCCTCAACTGGTTGTTCATCTCTGAACCAATGCCCTTTTGCCTTCGTAAGACATTGGGGAGGAAATTCCTGGACCTCCTCTTGGATTGTAGCTTCAGAGTCTTCAGAAGCCATCTGCACTTACAAGGAAAAGTGCATTAGCTTGAAAGGCTTTCATGAGACCATACAGTGAATTGTTGTGATTATGATCACTCGTCACTCCGTTCCCCATTATTGCAAGAGTGGGATTTCTTACCGCCTCTTTATATATATATATATATATATATATATATATATATATATATATATATATATATATATATTTTTTTTTTTTTTTTTTTTTTTTTTTTTTTTTTTTTTCTGAAAGAAGACAATCATTAGTATCGCCGAAGCATAGTTTATGTACATAGTGTGTCCATTCCTATCAGGTTAAAGCTAAGATCTAGTCTCACTTGGAGATCGTGCACCACTAGTTTGATAATGTACATCCTGTGCCGAATGCTTGGCCTTGTATTGCGGCCCTATCATGCTCACTTGAGGTGCATCAGACACTACATGAGTGCAATCGGGTGCTTTATCTCCTCGATCATCCGCTCCTCGTGGTAGCTTTGGTTTCCAGATCCATTTTGAGAACACTGAGAGAGGTCGCTGGGTTTTCTCGATTTGTGCAGCTGCTCGTGTTCCATTTGCTTTATCCATTGTCCGAGTGTATTTGGCATTGCTTTGCGATTTTCTCTGATGACTCTTATGTTTTGTTGACTTTTGCCTTGTCTGATGTGGTATTTCCTCCTTTGTCCTTACATTATGTTTAGCTGCTTGTATGACCTTTTGGGAATCCATATCTGATGTCGCGATCTTTGAGCTTCAAGCAAGGGCTTGGCAAGCCATACTTGCACTGATTCTTTTCGTCTGTAGTTCTTTATAGCGGGTTTGGTGATGCCTGTTTCCTTCTTCAGAGCGCTTGTGGACATTTCTTGACTCTGTATTTGATCCTTGCGTACCCACATATATTTGGGTGGTTCTTGATTCGAGTATCTGTTTATTGGTTTCCAATAGTGCGATCTTTGGATGTTTTGAGCCTGTTTAGGAGAACGCGTCCCCTCAATGATTGACTTTTCCACAATTGCATCAGATAACTTCGACTCTATGGTGGACGTCGCTAAGTTTGAAGTTTCAGCTTCTATGCATTTGCTTTCTGAGTGATGAGCATGGTTGCTACTTTCAGTTGTCGTTGTTTGAACCTCCACTGATCTTGGCATTAACATGGTTTGGTTACATGGTTTCTCTTCAAGCAAGCTGAAAATCTCTTTATGCCCTATCGTGGCTGAAATATATCCTTGAGCTAGATGGATACATGCTTCTGTCTCAATGATCCAGTCATGTCCTAGAATGAAGTCTTCTATCAAATCGTCATCCTCACATACTAGGACACTTTGTTCCATGGAGGAATTTCCTAGGTGGAGGGATACATTCGTGGTTCCAATGCATTCTATGGTGTGACCTCCAATTCGTATTAATTGAGCTTTTGTGGGATTCAATTCTAATTGTAGCTCGTCTGCTATTCTCTTTCGCATGCAGCTAAGGCCTGCTCCTGAGTCTATCAATGCATCTATCAATTTATACTCTGTCTTGCCAATCCCTAGGTTTAGGTAAGGTTGCGTTTTACACATACCCGTTGAATCCTGATTTTTGACCTGATAGTTTGCCATAGGGATGGGCTCTTCTCCTAGGAGATAACGTTCATCTCTTTGCCTGATCCACTCTTTCCGTTTCCTAATGCGTTCTAGTGCTTCTTGTCGGGCTTCCTCTCGAATTCGTTCTTCTTCCTTTTTCCTATTTTGAGCTCCTAACAGTCGCGCTAGCATTTGATCAGTCAAGGGCTCCATGAATCGTCTTACTCTGCATCCACTGATGTAGTTGGGAAGAATGTCTCCGTCTAGTGTAGCGAGATTGACTGCACCACTAGTAGAGATTCGATTTATAATCAAAGGTCCATATCCGCGTTTTTGTAGCTTCTTTGCATGTTGTTTTAGGGTGTATACTAGGACTAAGTCGCCTTCTTTTAGTCCCTTGTCTTTTATATGTGAATCATAATATGCCTTTTGTCTCCGTTTAGCGGCAAAGATGCCTGCTACAGCTTGCAATCTAGTCTCGTGCAACTTTTCAATTTGATCTAGTTGCTGGGACAGTTCATGATTGTTCCACTCATAGTGCTGGGCCACTTTCAATGTAGGTACTAAGAAGTCAATTGGCAAAATTGCATTTTGCCCATACACTAGATTGAAAGGTGTGGTTCCAATGGCCATTTTATATGCCACTCGGAAGGCCCAAATTGCGTGATGCAATTGTTTGTCCCAATCTGACCTTCCATTATTGACAATCTTTGTCAATACAGTGCATAGTACCTTGTTGGAACTCTCAGCTTGTCCGTTAGCTTGAGGATGGTATGGGGCTGATTTTTTATGAATCACTAGAAAGTCATTCATTAGCGACTCAATGACTTCGTTTAGGAAATGCGTTCCTCTATCACTCACTATCTCAATTGGTAGTCCAAAGCGTGTGAAGATGTGCTCAAAGAGAAATTTTGCTGTAGTTTGAGCATCATTCTTTCTAGTGGCTTTTGCTTCTACCCACTTGGTTAAGTAGTCGGTGGCTACTATGATGTATTCCGCATGTGATCCTTTAGCCGGTGGATTGATAGGTCCTATGAAATCAATACCCCACTTGGTAAATGCTCTTGCACAAACCATGGGTCTTAAAGGCATGTCGTCTCTTCGAATGGGATATTTCGCTCTCTGGCATGTTTCGCAGCTTCTCACATATGTCTCCGCATCCATATATAGAGTTGGCCACCACAAGCCTGCAAAGAGAATCATCTTGACCGTTCTGTCTGCTGAAAAATGTCCTCCCGCAGCTCCTGCGTGTGCCATTTCTAATATGGGAAGATATTCTCCTTCATGCACGCACAATCTGAGTTGATTGTCTTTTCCTCTTCTAAACAATTGTTTTCCCATTATCACATAATCCTTGCTCATTTCTTCTAGGGATCTCTTTCTTGCTAAGCTAGCTCCTATTTCGTGCTCTTTCGTTTTGAGGAATTGTACTAATGTTTTACTCCAATTAGGCGCTATGGTCGAAAAAGGTAAGGACACGTGATCCTCCGGGATAGTTTCTCGGCATTCCACACAATTACTTACATAATCGTGAACATCTTTTGACATGTCAGGCCAATATACGCCTAACCTTTTTAATTCTCGAATTGTTCCATGCATCCCTTGATGGGTCTTCCACTTGTTTACGTGCGCTTGCTGAATTAGTTGCTTCTGTTCGTCCTCTTCGACACATCTTAATAAGACACCGTTGGGTTCCTTATAATACATGCTTCCAGCAACAATGTGTAAATTTCTTGTTTGAAGAATTTCTTTTTTGCTATCCGTATTTATTGGGTGTTGAGGGCCATGGGTGAGTATGGGAATTAGTCGTTCCGCCAACTTTGGACATACTTCAAGACTAAACAAATACGTATCTGGTAAATCATCCGGTACTCCGCTAGGTGGTTCTCCATGCGTTAGCCTTGAAAGATGATCTGCTCTTACATGTGTGTTTCCTTTTTTGACTATTACCTCAAAGTCGAACTCCATTAATAACAAGAACCATCGCACCAATCTTCCTGTATTGCAAGGCTTATTGACTAAATACAACAAAGCCTGATGGTCTATGAAGAACTTGAATTTGTTGGCTAAGAGGTAGTGTCTAAACTTCTTCACTGCATAAACCATTCTTAAGCCTTCCCTTTCAGTAGTCGTATAATTTCTTTCTGCTTGGTTTAAATGTCTACTCGCATAAGCGATTGGATGGTCAAGCTTCCCTTCGTCAGCCGGTTGAGCTAGGATACATCCAATGGCATAGTTCGAAGCATCAACATGAATATGAAAAGGCTTGCTCCAGTTGGGTGATTTTAGAATTGGGGCTGTACTCAGCCGCTTCTTAAGCTCGTTGAAGGCCTTCTCACACTCGTCTGTCCAAGTGAACTGAGTCAATAGACCATATAAAGGCTTAGCTATTATGGCATACATGTGAATAAACCTACGGTAATATCCACAGTGTCCCATAAAGGCTTGTACTTCCTTTGCATTCCTGGGTCTTGGTAGCTCTAAGATAACTTTAATCTTTTCTTCGTCCGTGGATATTCCATTCCTTGAAACGATGTGTCCTAGGATTTTTCCTTGTCGCACCATGAAGACACATTTCTCAGGGTTCAAACAAACTCTATACTGTCTACATTTATTGAATATTTTTCTCAATTCCGGTATATGGTCTGGTCGTTGATTTGAGTATGTACACAGATCATCTACGTATACTTCCATACTTTTTCTCAGAAACTCTTTGAATACATGACACATCAGTCGTTGGAAGGTGGCTGGCGCATTAGTGAGCCCGAAAGGCATTACTCTAAATGCATAGATTCCCCATTCAGTCGCGAATGCGGTTTTATGCTGGTCCTCAGTTGCAATAGCTACTTGGTTGTAACCAGAGAATCCATCCAAGAAGCTATAGACCTCCTTGCCGGCAACTCTTTCCAAAAGATGGTCTGTGATGGGTAATGGGAAACTATCACGTATAGTTGCTGCATTTACTTTTTTCAAGTTGATACACACCCTTAGTTTTCCGTTTTTCTTGGGCACTACTACTAGTGGCGATACCCATTCTGTGTGTTCAATCTCATAAATGAATCCTGCCGCTAGTAATTTGTCAATTTCTTCCTTTATTTTTGCTGCATAAACTTCATTATACGTATAAGGGCGTTGTTTCGAAGGTTTTGCATCTGATGTCATAGGGATTCGATGAGCGCATATGCTGGGTTCTACACCCTTGAGGTCTTTGTACGTCCAAGCAAACACGTCTCGATATTCTCGGATGAGTCGTATGAGATCCTCTTCTTCCTCCTCCGATACATCTTTCCCAATATATATGCACCTCTCTTCTCCGTCTTCTATCGTTACAACAACTTTCTTGGTTTGTTCCTTGTTGTCATAGGCTTCTCCATCCCGGGCCTCTCGTTTAGGCATTTGAGTGGCTATCTTTCTTTCTTCCACTTCGTATCTTTTAAAATGCTCTGGAACTTCGAAATGGTCTGGTTCCGGTTCCACTTTACTCGTGTCCTCTCTATGCTCGTGTATTATTGGGATGGTTTCGATTGCTAAGACTTTTGTTGGTCTTTCTTTTGATTCTTTTTGCATGGTCTCTAAATATTGTTCCTCAGAGTCAAACTCTGGTTCCATTTCTATGCTTTCATACTCTTCTTTCCATTCTTCCTCTACCATTTCCCCTGCTTCTACTTCTTGGAGGACAACCATGTAGAGGTTCACGTCATATCCTTCCTCGTCTATACAATCGTTCATCGTCAATACTTCCTCATTCACACACACGTCTAATGTGGCTAGGATTTCCATCCAGCCATGTGGTTCGAAGAGTTCATCTGAAAAAATTTTAGGCATGTAATCGGGGTCTTCTATCGATCGATAGTTAGGGTGCCCTATTGGCCACATTTGTTTTTTACACTCCTCCTTCTTTGCTTCTTTGCACATCCACAACTGGGCATCCTCGTGCATCCAAGATTGGTCACTTGATCCAGCACTGTGAATGGATAGGTCATCTTCTTCTTTGTGGACTGGATTCCATTGTAATGGAGGGACATCCCGATAAGTGAATGTGTGCCAATTTATCTTGGTAGTGTTCCCTTGATGTTGGAGATATAATGAATCTCTGCCCCAATCTTGTACTACTCGCATCTGTCTCATGAAGGGTCGTCCTAATATCATCTCATAATTGTTTGCTTTTTCGAACTTACATATGGCTAGTGTGTGTTCAAATTCCACTCCACACGTGGTTAATTTAATTCCTTCCAGTATTCCTAGGGGTCTCTCCACATGACTGTCTGCTAACTGGAGTTTCATGCGAGTGGGTCGTAAGGCTGGTTTTCCCCACTTTTCCCAAATCTCCTTCGTTGCAATTCCTACCCCAGCTCCTGTGTCTAAGATAGCTTTGGTCATGTACCCATTGTAGATGACAAGTAAACAGGTATTCCCTTCATCCCCTTCACTGAACTCTCCTACTTTATCGACTGGAACCTGTATTGTGGACTTATTTTCCATTTCCTTTTCTTTTGATCCTCCATTCTTTGGCAGTGGTTTCAATTGATCTGCCATTTGCTTCCATAACTGGGGTTTAAGTCGAAGCAAATCTTCCACCGTTAATTGGCATTGTACTTTTGTTTTCTTTAACTCGGTTAAGTTATGTGAACTCTCTTTTCCCTTTCCTGTTCCTTTTCCATGCACCGTGGGTGCTCGTATTATCATTGACTCTCTTTCGTACTCTCCCATATAGTTAGGCAATGTTGAAATGCTTATGGTCTCCTCTCTACCTCTATCGAGTCTTGAGATCTCCTCGTAGACCTCCTCGAGGTTAGGATGGGGTTGACAGTCTTCCACATCTATTTCATCAAATGGTGGTGGATCGACACCATTCTTCTTCCATTGTTCCTCTCTGATTCTATTCCATAAGTCCTTGGGCCATTCTGCTTCTAAGTCTGGTATGGCTGATACAGGGCCATCTTGTGCTGTCTCTTGTTCACCTTGAGAATCTTCTTTTCTCAATTCTTTAACCTTTGGTTTGATGTATTCTTCATAAGGTTCCTGTGCAATCCTTGTTTCTGGTAGAGTTGGGATAGTCTTTTCTAGGGTTGTTTGTGCTACTTCTATGAGTTTTCTGCATATGGCTAGTCTTTCCTTTTCTAATTCCCCTCTAGGGTAGATTTTTTCATGTTGCTCTATGTTCGGTCCCATTTTGATTCTAGCTTGGTACGCTTTTAGCCACATATCCAAGTCGTCTGGCTTTGGGTCTGCTAGAATTGATCCGGGCTTCTCCCTATCTGAGCTAGGTTCGATTAGCTCAGGAGTCTCCTTAGACTTCCCTTGTTCTTTGCGTTTGCTTGATTTTTCAATTTGCTTTTTACTGTTTGTACTCTTGTTCTTTGCCCATTTATCCTTGAGTTTCTCTCGTCTTTCTTTCCATTTCTGAGCTTTTGTGTTGCGGGAATTTTCACATGGGTCCTCGGAATCTTCCACTATCTGAGTTGAAGGGCTTATTTTCGTGTTGTTTTTTTGTTCCTCTTCTGATTGTTGTTCTTTTTGTTGTTTTGTTTGGGCTCTAGTGATGGCTTTTAGTGGTACTGTGTACTCCTTATCACTTCCCGATTCTTCTATGACCTCTATTACATTGATTGGTGCAGAACCTTGGTTTTTTACCGGATTCTTAGGGCAATCCCTAAAAAGATGTTCCTTTCCGCAATCACTGCAATATCCTTCCCAGATTTTAGGTGGTGGAGGGTTGTATGGTCGAGGGCACTCTCTAATGAAATGGTCTCCTCCACATCTATAGCATGGTCCTCTCTGTACTGGTGGTCTACTGGGTGGTCTCATGGGTTGTGGAGCTTTAGGAGCTGTATACATTAGAGTGGAAGTCTCTGCTCCATAAGTCTGATCATAGCCTTCATACCCATAGTATGTAGTCTCACATGCCGGTTCGTATTCCATCATCTAGGCTTCATACGGATAGTACCCACTTGGTAGGGTTTCGTATCCAAGGTTTGTGGATTCTATCTGGGTCATTGTCGTGGCTGGTACTATAGCTCTTTCTAGATTTTCTTCTGGTTGCGCATACTTTACTGGTACTACTTGTTGAGGTTGCGACGGTTGGGGTCCTAGCACTGGTTGTGGTGGTGGGTATGGTATCTGTTCAATTGGTCTAGGTACTCCCGTCTGTGTTGGATAAGGGTTGTATCTTGGGATCTCTCTGTTCGGGTCTCTAGGTGGATATCCATACGGTCGATACTGAGGTGGTTGGAAAGGGCGTGTTTGCCTATTAAATGGACAGTTCTCAGTAGTGTGATTAGTGTATTTCTGTTCTATGTGACAGTACCAAGAAGTCCCTTGTTGTTGCTGCCTGTTGTATGGATAAGCTGGTTGTGCACCGCCCCCTCCTCGAACACACAGGTGAGTGGGGTGATCTCCTCCACATAAGCTACATCTCCGTAGCATAGGCAATCTTTGAGCTGGGTGTTGATAAGCTCTTTGCCCCTGTGCCCCTAATTTCTTGGCTAATAGCTCTGCTAATTCTTCCACGTGACTGGGGTTGGAAGAAATGGCACTCCTTGAATCGTCCGATTTAGCGTGGCTGGACTTGCTGTTGAGGTCCTCAGCTAAGTTATCCTCCAAATCAATACACTCCTGAAGACACTCACTCAAGGTTTGTAGTCTTTTCACGTACACTAGTGTTCTTAAGGTTCCGTTAGTGAGCCCATCTAAAAATAGTGAAATCATCTTTTGTTGAGTCGGTCTCTCTGTCACTGGGCATCTATCCACGTACTGGTTGAACCTTCTGGCGGCATTCTTCACCGTTTCATTAGGATTTTGTTTGAAGCTGTGAATTAGCGAGGCTGAATTGTGTTTGATTCCCCTCTTAGTGAATTCTCCTATGAATTCTTGAAAAAATTGTTCCATGTTTCCAAACTGATTGGGATCTAAGGGTTGGAACCAGGTCAGAGTTGTTCCTATGAGGGTGAGTTCAAACGCCTCGTACTGTACAAAGAAGTCGTCCACTTGTTCCGCTCTTAGGACTTGTTTGAATTCAGCAATGTGATCATATGGTTCTCCTGATCCATCATAAGGGTTTCTTACACACTTAGCCACTTGAATATGCCTCAGCCTTCTAACCGGTTCAGGTGGTCTGGGCATCACAGGAAGAATAGGGACAGCTGGTCGTATTGGTGGCATTCCAGGCTGTCTTCCTATCGGTGGTTGTGGTCTTACTGGTGGTCTGTACTGGTTTCCTATCCCTTGTTGGGTCTGATAGTGTGCTTGTACTCCTGGCGTGGCAAATTGTACGTGAGCATGATTTGGTACGCTCCTATGGCTGGTCTGTCCTGACGCAGTATTTTCTGTTTCTTCTTGATTTCCAAATGGATTTTGTGAGGTTGTTGCCTTCTCTCTCTGAGGAAACACAGGTGTACCCATATATCTTAATCGAGACCTGTCTAAGATACTCACAGGCCAATACCTTCTTTGATCTTTATCCAGGTATGTGAGTCTAGTCTCATCATCCGGGTCTTTCAGTTCATAGAATGTCATGGGGTTCTCTTCTCTCCCTGGAACAGGTGAATCGGTTTGCAACAGTAAGTTTGATCCGTGAATCATATAGACTTCTAACAAATAGTCGTCTTGAGGTATCAAGTCACCTCTTAAGACTCGTGACACTCGGGATCTGCCTCTAGGGGTGGTCACAAACTCTTCTGGTTGTGTCCTTCCTAGGTTTTCAGGGTCTGAGAGTTCCCCTCTTTCATTGATCCTTTCCGGGAATTCGGTTACAATGTAGATGTGGCCAACTTTGTCAACATATGCACCTCCTTCGTATTTGACAGCTGGTCGGGGTACAATTGTGGCATTCTGGGAAGTTACCATCCTGGCCACAGACCTATTTAAGCCATCCAGGTAGATTGGAATCTCTTGGGCATTGGTGAACACATACTGTAAGGAAGTACGGTAGTCCCCCTCCACAGTAGTCATGAAGCTTCTAGTTGGTGTGGGACCTTGCATGTCTTCCGAAGCCATGTGTAATTCCTCTTCCGAGTCACTAGAAGTTTCTAAGTAAACAGAGTGGTGACTAGCCTGGGCAGTACTTCCTACTGAAGATATGATAATCCTTCGACTACTTAGAACTCTTCCTGACCTCAAGTTCATCCACTCTCCCAAACCTCTCTTTATGCTTCTTAGATTCTCCTTGGGTAGCTCTCCCAAAGACTCAATTTGTCTGCCAAAAGAAGGGGTCAATCTGGGCGATACCACTTCCTGACGATACCACTCTCGGCGATACTGCACTGACCGCGATACGATACCAGACACTCAGAGGATACGATATCAATCTGGTGTCGCGATACTATCCCAGAAAACAAACGATACGACACCTCAGCTATGCACGATACGATACCTGAGAACCTCGGCGATACGATACTAATGACAGTGTCGCGATACTGTCCTAATGAATAGACGATACGATACCACAGTGGTGTCGCGATATCGGAATTCTTGAGACACGATACGATCTCAAAAGACCGACGATACGATACCAGATATAATATCGCGATACCTCACTAGGAAACACCACGATACGATACTGGCAAAATCGACGATACGATACCAGAGGCCACAGGCGATACGATCTCACCGTGATGAGTGCGATCGCGATACCAATCTTGGCGACACGATACCACTACGGTGTCGCGATACCAAGATAAGCCATCAACGATACGCCACTTGGGGAGGGCCCGATCGCGATACCAAAGTAGTGTCGTGATACCAAAGTATTAAGCGATACGATACCACCCGGTAAAGTGAGGTCGCGGTAAAAAACTTAGGCGATACGACACCACAATGGTGTCGCGATACCAAGTGTTAGTACCAGACGATACGATACCAGGGATCGGACACGATCGCGATACCAACTCAGTGTCGCGATACCGAAATAGTGTCGCGATACCAAGGCTGGTATCCAACGATACGACACCTCTGGCGAGTGTCGCGATACAAGGGAATTTTGGTATCGCGATACCAAAACTCAACCGATCGCGATACTCAAGCCAAAAGGTCTCCAAACTTGAAAATTTTTGCGACCCCTTGCACCTCTCACCCTTCTCCTCACTCCTAAGCCTCTGTCTCTCACAAAATATGCAATTACTCAAAAATTTTCCCCCCCGCGATACTGCGCATTCCTTTTAATCATTTGTTTGTGCAAGTTTGGAGAGTTTCAGGTATTAAATCTTAATGGGGACTCACCTTGGGTCTATCTAGTTTGCTTCTTGATCTTCTGCACAAGCTTTGAAGCTCTCTTTTGCACGATACCAACCTGACGATACCAATCGCTGCTCGCCACGATACTGAAACACTGGGAAGTGTCGTTTGAAATGAAAATTTTTTGGTTTTTATAGTTTTTTGAACAGAACTTGAATTTTGGGTATTTTTGGTGATTTTTGGGGATTTTGGCCTACTCCTACTCCTCTTCTCCTTACTTCTCCTCTCCTTCTAACGTAACCCTAACTCCTTCTTCTCTTCCCTCCTCCTAAACCTAAACCTAAAACTTATCACACACACCTAGAAGATGAGAAGTGACAAGTGCTGAAATGGTGGACTACTTGCCAATGGACAAATTTGCGTCTACAAGTACGATTCGATCACACTCCGTCTATAACCATCACGAAGGCACCTCGGTTAAGTGACTCCCCGGCAACGGCGCCAAAAACGTGTGTACTTGAGCCACGAAGACTCAAGGACTTGTGCCAATGAGACTATACCTCAATTGTCACACAAGTGCATATAGTGGGATCTTTAACACACATTTAAATGTCAATCCTAAGGAGAGACTAACCAAGTGTATGAAGACGTGTGCACACGTGATGGATAATGAAGTGGTTTAGCTAATCACGCATGAGAAAAGACTACTACCTCTCACACCTACTGAAATACTGAAAGTGTTGCCGCAAGCCTCTTTTCAGCAGTTTTGGTATTTTGAGGTTTTCTCCCAGCCCAGAACTCCGAACATAGGCAATAGGGTACTCGTTTCGAAGCTCTCGACGAGACGCATCTAATGGTGGTGGTTTCACTCAATTCTGACCACTCTGCTTCAAGTTATGGCAGAAACAGTGAATTACGGGAGTCACAAACACCCGCGCCACAGCTTCTCCTAGCTTACGCACGCACTACAGCCGCTCAAAACAAAGGGGAAGGGGTAGACAACAGTCCTACACATGCATTTCAAGCATCACACACACATACAAGAGCAAAATGAAGATCAAAATCAGCAAGGAAGAGGCAAACTCGAAAATTCAGAAGTGCTCCTTCTTCACAATGGCAAAAAGTTCTTTACAAAGAGTCACTTTTGACTTATATACTAGTGCCCTAAGTTTGGTCCTTTCACACAAGAGACCGGCACTTTATTCACTAAAAGACTAATTTCCTACTATTGTACATGGGTAAATCACTAATCTTCTGTGGGGATGCATCTAGAGGACTCCTCTAGTGCATTTACAACGGAAATTATATACAAAAGTGGTTATGATACAAAAGTTGTGTGTCCAAATCGGAAAAATTTTGGGGCCCGTCTTTTTCTCTGCTTTGTGCGCTCTTTAGCTCTGCAACAACTTTGTTCATAGATGATTTTTGTAAAAGAAAGTAATAAGAAGAACCTCATGATTGAAGAATCCAATTTTTTTGGTTACCACATTATGCACTAGAGTAGATATGAATAACCCACTTGTCCTTTTAAATGCCTTAATGGTTTTTTGATAAAAATGGGGCATAGAGAGAGAGAGAGAGAGAAAATATCCTAAAGCATTCATGATAGAACCATTGAGAGTGTTCTATAGAGGGAGAGAGGGCTTCTCTAAGGCTTTTTGGTCAATTTCAGTGTTTATCAGCATAGTTTTGTACTAGAATTTGGGGAATTGATTGCTTCTTGTTCATAATTAACAATACCTTCATTCTCTTTGTCACTTCCTTGAGTGGTATAAGCTTCTCTTGGCAATACATCTGGTAACAAAATGTGTAGGTTCTATTTGTAACCACTTGGTAGCATTTTTTCCATAATGCTTCTTGCTCTTCCATGATTGGTTTTAGTTCATCTTTTACTTCAATCATAGCATTTTTGGATCATATATAAATTTAAGAGTATTTTTTTGTTGTGGAAATATTATTTTTTTTAATATTAGCACCAAGGTCTTTCTCTTATCATTGACTTTGATCAAATTCCTAGGCATGTGTGTAGTTGGCCCTAATACACCCTTCCTCCACATAGAAATTGCATCATGGGGTCATTTTTACTATTGACTAATATTATGTGGGTTGTATCTATTCTTGAAGTCTTAATTATGATTTTTCTTAAAGAAGAAAATAGGAAAATTCATCCATTTACCCCTATGCTACTGTTGTCTGTGTTTTTGGTGGCTGAACTAGTCAATTTGGAGGTGATTTCCTATAGCACGTTTGTTCATTGATTGGAGGATATTTTAGTTCAAGTGCTCATTAGAAATATTATGGAAGAGGCATTTGATTTTGATAAGTATTTTATGTTGGGTAAGTATGGGAGAAGATAATATAAAAATAGAATTCCTTGAGGATATTACAAGGGTGTTTACAGAATGCTTTGGTTTCTCTATGTTGTGATTGAGCTTGCCAACTAGAATAATGAAACAATAAAATTTAATACCTATGTAATGAGTAGTAGATGATTGCGTTTGCACACATCTATTGTGAATAAAGTTATTTGTGGAGTGAGCCTAGGTATCAAAATTGCACAACATATCTATTTTAGGAATATGAAGCCATATCGTGCCCCATATTTTTGCATTAAGCATACTATGCCTATCATAAGTGTTATGCACATTCCATTTGCACATTTAGTAGCTACCTTTTGAGAGGATCCAAATGATTCATTAATTCACTAGTTTCACTCTTTGCAATTGATATCCTACTTTCTAGCTTCAAAGCAATGGGGATGGAAACATCTAACCTAATCGCTCCTACTTCATAAATCCATATTTTATCTCATAATCTCCAAGAAAGGCCATCATTCAACTATCCAACAGCCACATCTCATAGGGGTGAGCTATCGATAGCGATTTGCTTGTAGGTACTCCAAAATTCTCTATCATATATCTATATAAGTTGGTGGGTCTACTACCTAATAGCTTGCAAAATATCATATAGTTGTGAGGCAATTTTGTATGCCTAAATCAGTTTAAGAATTCCTTGGTCAGTTCTTATTTCTCTTGTTTTGAGTTTGAGTTGCCTAAACATCCCTTGAATGTTTCTTTTGGGACTCTCATCTCAAGGAGGTTTGGTGTTGACTATTCTAGTGTAGTTTGAGCAATTTTGAACATTTTTTACGTATTTCTAACCTTTCTTTTTCTAGGTCTCCTCTTGGGTAATTATAGTCATGTTTCTTTAGACTAGGTCCTATCTCTATTCTAGAACGATAGACTTTTAACCACATTTGTAAGTCTTCAGGCATAAGATCCACTAGAACAGATCCTGCCCATTCTCTTATTCCTTCTCTTTTCACCACATTTGTATTCTGATTGAATAGACTAGTTGGTTTAGATTCGATATCTTGCACAAATTTTTCTTTTTCTTCAGCCGACTTCTTCATTCACTTGTTTTTCATTTTCTCCTATCTCATTTTTCATTTTTGGGCTTTCTTTTTTTTAGATATTTTTTGTGGTTCTTCTGAATATTTTTCTTCTTAGGGTAAGGATTATGCTTGCATTTCACTCCTAGGACTATCCAGTTGATGATTTTCTAGGTTTTCCTTAGCTCTAGCTCTCATGATAGCTTTTAGCGATACTATGTATTCCTTGTCATTGCTAATCATGTTAATCTGAGCAATGGAATGTGCTTTAGAGGGGTTCTTGGAATAATCCCAGAAAAAATGTTCTTTTCAACAATCAATACAATATCCTTCCCATACCCCCTAAGGTGATGGATGGTAAGGCATTGTTAATGCCTAATGAATTTGTCTCGTTCGCACCTATAACGTAGTCCTCTAGGAGCAGGTGGTCTAGTTGTAGGTCTATTTGGGGCTTGAGCTCTTGGTGTTGCATACATTAGGTTTCCATATTCAGATCCATATGCATTTCCATAGCCATCTTGTTCATAATATTCTTGTTCATAAGAAGATTCATACTTTATGAGATTATGGTCATAGGTTTAACAATCTCCATATATTTGTTCATAGCCTTGATTTAGGTTTTCTTTGCTAATCAAAGGGGTCAGGTACTATCGCTCTTTCTAAGTTTTCTTCTAGTTGTGTATACTTGACTAGTACTACGTTTTGAGGATGTGGTGCCTACTGTCCTAGCACTAATTGAGGTTGAGTGTATCCTTGGTGCTCAAAAGGCATTGGGACCACATGTGGTCCTTTGTATGGAATGTATCTTAGAGCCTCCTTGGCTTGCTCTCTAGGTTAATATCCATAAGGCCCGAATAGGGTGGTTGAAATGGTCTAGACTGTCTGTTATAGAGACAATTTTTAGTAATGTATTGGTGTATCTCCCCTCAATATGATAGTAGTGATTTGGTCCCTATGTTGGTTGTCTATAATATTGGTATGGCTATGGGGGGACAGGTCCTCCTCTTGCACAAACATGAGGTGGGTGGTCTCCTCCACAATGCATGCATCTTCTTAACATTAGCATTCTCATAGGTTGGCTTGGATAGGGTCTTTGCACTTGCTTATTTTGAAATCCTAGATTTTTAGCCTCTAATTCTGCCAATTCCTCAACATTGTTAGGTTGGGAAGATACACTACTAGATGTATTATCAGACTTGGTTGGATTCTGGGGAATCTTCAATTCATGTGCTAAGTTATCTTCCAGATCTATGCACTCTCATAGGCACTCATCTAATGTTTGTAAGAGTTTCACATACACGAAGGTTCTCAAGTTTCGATCGATTAAACCATCCAAGAATAATGATATCATTATTTGTTGAGTAGGTATCTCAGCCATAGTACATGGATCCACATATTCATTTAATCTCCTAGACACCAATCTTACAATTCCATTAGAAGCTTGCTTAAAGCCATGATTCAATGAAGTGTTATTATGTTTAGTTTATCTTTTAGTGAACTCATGAATGAATTCCTCTTAGAGTTTCCCTATATCAATGAATTGGTTAGGATCCAAGGGTTTAAACCAAGCTAAGGTTGTTCCATTCAATGTGAATCCAAAATATTCATATTGAATAAAAGAAATCATCTACCTGTTCTGATCGCAATACTTGTTTGAACTTTGCCATGTGATCACATGGATCTGCTGACCCATCATAATGGCTTTTGAGGCACTTTTCCACCTAGTAAGGTCTTAATCTTCTAGGCACCTCAAGAGGTTGAGAAATGTCTTGAACCATAGGATGCACACCTTGGCCTTTTTCTTGTGGGGTTCTCAGAGGAAAGGGTGGTGAGTTCATCGTCTCACTACCCAAGTGAGAATCAGATATAGTAGTGGTATTTGGCATAGGGAAGCGGATATGCAATCTCATTGGAATGCTTAGCTTGCTATTTTGCCCTATGAAAGAGTTTTCATGGCCCTGTTACTACCCTTCAAGATTTTGGGATCTAGTTTCTTGATCCCTTGGGGAGAATACTCACAAAACCATGTATTGCAACCTAAATCTATCTGGATCAATAAATGACCAATATCTTCATTTGTTTTGATCCAAATAAGTGACTCTAGAAGAGCCTTCTGGATCATGCAATTCATATATTTTAGTTAAGTTAATGTTAATTTCCATTATGGGTGAAGTGGCTTGGAACAATTTGTGAGTTCTCACTATTAGATAAAACTCCATCAAGCCCTCATCTTGAGACATCCTATCTCCTCTCCAAATATTCACTACTACCAATCTTCCTCTTTGAGTAGTCACAACCTCTCCATTGTCAAACCAATTTGGATTATTTGGTTTCTTAATTTCTCCTTTTTCAGTGATCTTATGAAGATGCTCAGTCACTAAGTATAATTGTTGTACTTTGTCCATGTAAAATCCTCCATCAAATTTCACAATTGGTTATTGCAAAACTTTAGTCAATTGAATTCCTAATTATTGCCACCGATCTATTGAGACCATCTAAGTAAATGGGAACTCCATGCAAGTTTGTAGAGACATACTACACTGAAGTCCTATATTCGTCTTCTATCATAGACATGAGATCCGCTGAATGGATATAGTTGTGAATGTCTTCAAAAGCCATGATTAATTCACCCTCTAAATCATTAGAAGTGTCATTGTAAGAAGATTGAATGCTTCTTCACGTTACACTCCCTACTAATGATATCACCCTTTTTTGACTCCCTAGGACACATCTAGATCATAGGTTCATTGGTCTTTGGGCTTTTTTGAGTTTTTGAGATCCTAACACCTCTACTTTTATCCTTGAGTATCATCTCAAGTCTTCAAAATAGCTTTGATTGATGTTTGATTGATGAAATTCCTCAAAAATTTCAATTTAGAGCCAATTAGGGATTGTTCATTAATTTTCCATGATACATGATACTAATACTTGATGATATGGTATTGAGACACTCAGGGGATCTCACGATACACTATACTTGATGTTTGCATGCCTAAGGCTAGGCAATACATGATATGATACTAGACACTTCAGGATACACAATACTAGGGATCGCATGATACATGATACCTCATATCAAAATGATACACGATGCACCTCCCAAATCCATGACACATGATACTTGGAATATTGGTGATATAGAATACTTTGGATGGTGATACTTGACTAGGTGATACATGATATCTGGGTATTGTGATACATGCTAGGAGTAAGTTATTTGGGATATACGATACTTGGCAAGTATTTTTCACACATGAGAATTTGGTATCACAATACCAAACTCAACCGGTCGTGATACTTGGACTTTTCTAAGTCCAAATTAAGCTTTTCTTATTTTCTAGGTTCCTTGTGCTCTCCTTGTCACTGTTATGTGCATGTAGCTAGAAAACCCCTCAAAATGCACCCAAAATGTACCTCACAATACTCGATGGATGTTGTTTCACCTCATATGAGTTATCAAGCAAGACGATGATATGTTAAAAGTGAAGTGCTCACCTCAAAGAGTATCTTCCTAAATGTTGATCACTAGAATCCAACTATTCTCTCAATTATAAGCGATACAAGTTTAGTGATACCAATCTTCTAGCATGCTTGATGTGTTATTTGCCCTATCCTACTTTTCAACTCCTTTACCTACCTCCTAACCCTAACTTCTCCACTCCTAACCTAATCTTAAAAACTTTTCACACGCATCCATACACACACTAGGTGTATGAAGTAACAAGTGCAAGTGAATTGTGACTTGCCAAGCTACTAAATTTTACTTCCTTACAATGAGTACCTTCACAACTGCACTTTAACCATCAGGTAGGCACCTTGAATTTGGCCTTCATCCTTGGCGATTGCACCAAAAATGTGTGTACCTAAACGCACAAAGTCTTAGGTATTTTTGATGAAAGGGACTATACCTCAATCATCTAGCAAAAGCATATAGCATGATTTGATTAAATTATTAAACTGAGAGTGTGATATGGTCAAGTTTATGGAAGTGTGTGCTTAAATGATGGCTAATATGAGAAAGGGAGAAGTAATGAATGCAAAAAGGGAACATCCACCTCACACAACACCTCTTATGCCCAAGTGTGTATCATGATACTTGGTGCACCAACATACACAAATCATGCAATATCTCCTAGCTTCAATAGCCGAATATGGTCAATACTACATTAAATTTGAAGATCTCAATGAGAGTCAAACAATGGTTGTATTTTTAGCTTGATTGGACTTTTGTGCTTCAAGTAATGGCCAAAAAATAGAGTGGTGGGAATCACCTACTCTCACTTCAAAACTTCCTACACTTCACAGACACAATAACAGCAAAAAGAGATGGGGAAGGTGTAGAGAACACCTCTAGACATACATTTCAAGCCTCAAGCACACATAGAAGCTCATGAAGAAAGAGGTACATGGGAAAGAAGAAGCAAGTTCAAAATTTGAAAGTTAGCTCTTGATTATGGAAAAATGTATTTACAAAAGATTCACAAGTGGCTTATATACATGTGCCATAATTTTGGTCCTTTCACATAAAAGACATGCAACTTCTCTAAAAATCACTAAGTTCCTCCTATTGTCTCTTGCGCATCACTTACGCTATGTCCTATGTACATACATCTATCCTCACCATCTTCTATTGTTACAATGGCCTTCTTCGTCTTTTCTTTGTTATCATAGGCTTCACCTAACAGTGCATCCAGTTTAGTCATTCTTATCATTATTTTCCTATCCTCAATCTCATATTTCTTGAAGTTTTCTAACTTCAAACAAAGATTCTTCTTGATGTGTGGGTAACTTTTTCTTTTTGTCATTCTTTTCACTCTTGCCATCTTTTGGCTTTGTTAACTTCTCCTTAGGTTTACTTATTTCTAGTTCTTAAGTCCTAACATCTCTCAAATAAAGATACTCTTCATATGTGTCACAAAAAGGTTCCATAATGATGGATTCTTCATCCTCATCACTAACTTTCATGAGTGCAAGTGTGCCGCGCTTACACTCTTCTATAATCAAGTCAAACACAACTTATTCTATTGTGAAGACTGAGATGTCATAGCCATCTTCATCACAATGGGGTGTCCACTTCTCATTGTTGACAACTATGCCCATCGTGGCTAGGATTTCTACCCAACCATGGGTTCCGAATTCCTCAGCAAGGAATATCATAAGTACATAGGCTGGGTCTTCAATAGATCTAGGATTCTCCTTAGCACCTATGTTTCTCACATATACTCTCTTTTTTCCCTCCATTGCAATTTTACACATCCATAAGTTCATGTCTTCATGCATCCATGAAGATTTTGATATTGAGGAGTGCACTGACTCTGCCTCATCTAAAGTCTTGTGGACTAAGTTCCATTGCAATGGTGGTACATCTTTGTACATTAGTCTTTGAGATTGACTTGGTTACACCTATATGTTGTACGTAGAAGGAGTTGGTTCCCTAATCTTGCACTATCTATGTTTCATAAATAGTCTTCCTAAAATCATCTCATAAACATGATTTTTACCAAAATTACATATGGCAAGCATGTGTTCAAACTCTACACCACAAGTGGTGAGAGTTATCCCTTCTAGTAATCATATGGTTTTCTAAATATGCCCATCTACCATTTGCAATTTGATCCTATTTGGTCTTAGAGCTAGCTTTCCCCAACAATTCCATAGGGAAGTGGTAGCAATCACAACTTGTGCTCTCGAATCTAGAATAGCCTTTGTTGTGTAATATTGATAAGTGATGGGGAGATAGGTATTTCCTTCTTCTCCTTCACTCATATCTCCTATCTTATCCAAGGGTATCCCTAGCACTATCTTATGTGATCATAGATGAGATGGGAACTTAGTTGCACTTGGTTACCTATATATTTCCATAACTCAAGTTTAATTTTAAGTAGCTCCTCTAAAGTGAAATGGCACTGCACTTCAAAGTTCCACACTACTTCCATGTTCCTTGGTAGAAGGGATTCATCATTCCTTACCACAAGTGTGGGGATCCTCATGTGAATAGACTTAGACTCCCAAGGTCCTGTAAAGTGAGGCAATTCTTGTAGGGAGTTGGATTCCGAGTCGAATCATTCACTTGAGTGCATATCTTCTTGTTGTCCATATATGGAGGGAATGACGTGAGGTAATTGACCATATTCAATAATTCAATAAGAGCAAGATTCTCGCTCTCTTTGGCCCATTTCCTCTCTTGTATCTCTCTCAAGAACTCTTGAATTTAATTATTTATAGAGGAAGGAATTCCATCATCCGTAGAATTAGGAGCATAATCTTTGTGTGGTGGTAAGCTTATTTTTGCACTTCCACTACTTTGAGCCCTTAGAGTAGCTACAGTGTTGGGTCTACCCTACTAACTACTCTATCCTCTCCAAATATCTTTTGAAATGTAATTGTGGCCTCACTAAGTTCATCGAATTGAAAAGAGGGCTTACCCCAAACATACCCTAAATTAATTCCACCATGTTTGCACAAATCTTAGTCCTTTTCATCTCTAGATCTACTCTCGGATAACATTTGTCTAAGTATACCACATTAGGCCCTTCTTGAATTCATGTCTTATAAGGCTTAAACATCATGTCCAAGTTTTCAAGAGTAGGATATGCTAAGAGTGACCTTGCTCTATGTGGTAGTGGGATGGATGGTGGGTTTTGATGAAATGGTGGTGGCGTGTGAGAGTGTGTATGGTATGTGATCTTGATTAGTTTTGTCTTTTTCTCTTTTAGAATTTCTTCTAGTTTGCTCATCTTTCTATCCCATTGTCTCTTCATTCTTTCTGGACTATCCTTCCAAGGTCTAGTTCATTTTCTAGCTACTCTTTCTGGCTCACTAGCATCTAGATTTTTCCTAATCCAAGCCTAGAGTACGTGCCCTAGTAACTACTTGTACAAGGGTTGTAGTTATCACATTTCCATTGGATTCAATGACTAATCCAATAACATTCATCGTGGTAGTCTTCTATGTATTGGATGGATTCGTAGGACAATCTCTCAAGAGGTTTCTTTCCACAATTGGGACAAAATCCTTGAATGAATACAGGTTAAGGTTGCCCTTGTGGAGCGGGTGGACAATCACAAATGAAGTGATCTCCATCACATTGATAGCAAGTTCCTCTAGGTGCTTGGGGTCTCATCTTCCTTGATTGGGGCCTAGGGTTCAAATTTGTATACATTGAAATAACTTGGAGAAGCTTGTAGAAGGTAGAAAAGTGCATTTCGAAGCGACGAAGTTTGGTCAAGCCAACGGCACAAGACCTGCCCTTGAACTTATGGAGACTCAAAAAGACCTTATAGGCATGCTATAAGTGCAAAGAAACACACTATGTACTTTGGAGCATCAAGGAGAATGAATCGATACAAAACAGATAGGTTCGCGGGTCGACTAGCTCAAAAAACTTACTATCTATGGAAGAGACAATGAACTTCAAATGTCCATAGCGACCAGCGTGATTACAATTAGCATCTTGGTAGTCTTCTATGTATTGGATGGATTCGTAGGACAATCTCTCAAGAGGTTTCTTTCCACAATTGGGACAAAATCCTTGAATGAATACAGGTTAAGGTTGCCCTTGTGGAGCGGGTGGACAATCACAAATGAAGTGATCTCCATCACATTGATAGCAAGTTCCTCTACGTGCTTGGGGTCTCATCTTCCTTGATTGGGGCCTAGGGTTCAGATTTGTATACATTGAAATAACTTGGAGAAGCTTGTAGAAGGTAGAAAAGTGCGTTTCGAAGCGACGAAGTTTCGTCAAGCCAACCGGCACAAGACCTGCCCTTGAACTTATGGAGAATCAAAAAGACCTTATAGGCATGCTATAAGTGCAAAGAAAGACACTATGTACTTTGGAGCATCAAGGAGAATGAATCGATACAAAACAGATAGGTTTGCGGGTCGACTAGCTCAAAAAACTTACTATCTATGGAAGAGACAATGAACTTCAAATGTCCACAGCGACCAGCGTGATTACAATTAGAAAAAATCCTTTTATGGGAGTGATACACATAGGGTCGAGTGTATAGAATGCACAAAAGTATAAGGAATAAGCAAAATATGCTATAGGAATGAATGCGACATTCACTGGTGGTACTTCCTATTTTTCAAGAATATGTAGAGATTGATCGTGAGACAAAAAAACTCAAGTTTCTCCCAATCTACAAAACCAAATGCTATGAAAACTTATAAGCATAGACTGTACACTACTAGCTTTCCAATGAGCCATCTTGCACTCAATTTGAAGCTCTGGGGAGAGAGCAGCAGCCTCTACAAGATTACTGTTGGTGAAGAAGATGATGCATAGAATCGATGGAGCAAGACAATGATGGTCACAAGTGTATGTATATTGCTTCCATGTATTGTACAAGTGACTTCAAGTCTTTACGTAGAGTCTAGGAGTGTTCCACGACTTCTACAAGTGGATTTTGAATTCAAATGAAGGTGGGAATGGTTGTTGGAGGGAATCAATTCACTTTCCTACAATCTAGGAAAAGTGAAGATCTAGTTTGATCTACTTTTAGGTGATTGATTGCTTGATTGAATGCAACTTCAACCACCACAAATTCGTGGGATTTGGGCTCTATCTTTGTACCTTTACATGTGTAAAGCTCAAGGCTTTTACAATGGTAAATGAACCATCAAAAAATCTCTCAAAAAAATACAATAAATGAGCATATGAAAAAGAACTCTCCACTGGATATTCCTTCGATGTGATAGCCTTTGATGTAGATCAAATCCACCTCAAGCATAGTGTAAGCTTGATGTTCCAACAGCCCTCCCTCAAGCTAAAGTATGCTTGAGTCTTCATTCTCTGATAAGTTGAATACCTGCCATAGCTTTGAATCTACAAAGCTTTATTCCATCAAGTGCCTTCATCATCATATCTGCTACTTGCTTTTCAGTTGGAACAAAAGAAATGTCAATCTCATTTGCCATGAGCTTCTCCTTGATGAAGTGGTAATGGACTTCTATGTGCTTGGTTCTCGCATGGAAAATAGGATTTGCCGCTAGATGCATAGAGCTTACAATATCTCCAAATATGTGAGGTTTGGAACTCACAAGTCCCAAATCTGTATACAATGCTTTTAACCATATTGCCTCTTGAGTTGCTATGGTCAAGCCTCTATACTCTGCTTGAGTTGAGGATAAAGCAACTGTTGGTTGCTTCTTGGAACTCCATGACACTAGCTTCGAACTTGCAAATGCTAAGTAACCAAAAGTATTTTTTCTATCATCCTTAGCTCCTCCCAATTTGCATCTGAGTAGATTTTGATATCCAAATGTGAAGAGTAAGGATAGAATATACCTTCGTTGATTGTACCTTTGAGATACTTAGTCTCTTAGCCGCATCCATGTGTGACCTTCTTGGTGAGTGCATGAACTGACTAAGCACTCCCACACTATATGAGATGTCTACCCTTGTATGAGTAGCATATATCAAGCTACCTACCAAGCTTTGATAATCTTTAATGTCTTCAATTTTCTCACCTTCATAAACACTAAGTTTATGATTCATCTCCAAAGGTGTACCTGCAGGTTTAGTGTTCTCCATTTTGAACTTGAGAAGAAGACCCTGAATGTATCTTCTTTGAGTCAAATACATTCCTTCATCTGTGTATATCACCTGCATACCTAGGAAATATGTGAGCTCACCTAGGTCACTGATTTTGAACTCCTCTTGCATGTGTCTCTTGATCCTTTGAATTCCATTTAGATCATCACCTGTCACAATAATATCATCTACATATACACATAGATAGATAACCTCATTGTGATCCCTTTTGATGAATAGAGAAGGATCTGAGGTGCTAGCTTTGAACCCTTGATCTTGAAGATATGTAACCAACCTGTAATTCCAAGCTCTAGGAGCTTGTTTCAATCCATACAATTCTTTCTTAAGTCTGCAAACATAAGATGGATGATTAGGGTTTTCAAAACCGGGTGGTTGTGACATGTATACCTCTTCACTTATCCAACCATTTAAGAATGCATTTTTCACATCAAGTTGGAGGAGTCTCCAATTCCTTGCAACAGCTACACTTATCAATGTCCTGATTGCAATCATCTTTGCAACTGGTGAGAATGTTTCCTCATAGTCTATACCATGAGTTTGTGAGCATCCTTTGGCAACAAATCTTGCCTTGTACCTGCAAACTGATCCATCTGAATTTCTTTTAACTTTATATACCCATTTGCAACCAATTACCTTTTGAGTCGGCGACATTGGAACCAAATCCCAAGTGTCCATCTCCTTCAATGCATCTATCTCTTCTTTCATGGCCTTTTCCCAATTAGGGTTTCCCTTTGCCTCTTCATAGGTTGAGGGTTCCTCTGAAATAGAGTCTTTGGCCAAGTATATTATATGCTTCGTAACAAATGTGGAATCATATCCATACCTTTCTGGTTGTTTCTTCTCTCTTGCTGATCTTCTAGGTGCTTGTTTGGAGCATTCTCCAACCTCTTGCATCTTTGCTTTGCCTCTTGACTTCCATAGCTTGTAATCCTTTTCCCTTTCATCTTGGTCAGCGTCTGTATCACTTCTTGGATCCTGGACCTGTGTATCATACTTGCTTCCTAATTGATGAGAGTCAGAATCAAGATCATATGGTAGTGTTACCTTTTGTTTGTCTTCATCACACCAAGACCTGTGTTCTTCAAACACAACATCTCTGCTTGTAGTGAATTGCTTGGTTGAAGGATTGAAGAACCTGTAACCCATCTGAGTTGAATCATATCCAATAAACACTGCCTTTGTTGCCCTTTCATCTAGCTTACCTCTTATTTGTGATGGTACATGAACATAAGCTAAACAACCAAAAATCTTGCAATGTCCAAGACTAGGTTTTCTTCCATGCCATGCTTCATAAGGAGTCATACCTTGAAGTGATTTGGATGGTAGACGATTGACAAGGTACATAGCAGTTGAAATAGCTTCTGCCCATAGATAATGTGGCAACTTCTTCTCTTCAAGCATTGTTCGGGCTGATCCAACCAATGTCTTGTTTCTCCTCTCTGGGAATCCATTTAGTTTAGGAGAGTACCTAGTAGTCACTTCCCTTTTGATACCTTTTTCCTGCAAGAACTCATCAAACTCTTTGGAGAAGTATTGTCCACCTCCATCAGATCTGAGCTTCTTTAGTGATCTACCTGTATGATTCTCCACATGTGCAAGATACTTCTTGAAGCAATCAAACACTTCATTCTTACTCTTGATAAATTATAGAACAGCCCATCTGCTACGGTCATCAATAAATAAGACATAATACCTTGATCCTGCCTTGGTCCCCATACATCTGTATGTACTAAGTCCAATAAGTTGTTGTGGATGTAGCCTTTGTGGTTGAATGGTTGTCTTTGTGCCTTCCCAATGTGACATGCATCACACTTGTTGATCATGTGTTGCTTTAATATGTTCGGCAGTCCTAGAACACTTTGATCCCTACCTATATCCTTCACGGTTCTTTCATTCACATGAGCAAGTCTCTTATGCCACACTTCAAGCTCACTTAGGGTTTGAGACCTAGAGTTGAATAGAGCTATGTTCCTGGTTTCTCCTACTTCAAAAGTAAAGAGCCTACCATGCTTCTCACCTCGAGCTATCTTTTTGAAGCCTTGACATGGATCTTCTACCAAAGCTCCATGTTGGATGAACCTAACTTGCAAGCCTTTTTCAACTATTTGGCCTACACTTATTAGGTTTTTAGTGATAGTGGGTACATAGAGAACCTTACTTAGAATGTTTGTCCTGCCATTGGAAGCTTTGACATTACCAATCTTCTCCACATTGTGTTTTGTGTCATCCCCTCTTTGCACTTCATTTCTATGCTTTGGACTTTCCAAATCAGATAGAAGAGCAATATTGCCTGCAACATGATTCGAACATCCTGAATCTATGTAGAACAAATGATAATCTTCTTAACCTTCTTTGTGGCTTAGATTCATGAGAAGCAATGATTCTTCATGTGGTTGATCTTCTGAATAATTGTTGTAGTCCCTTCTGTTATAGCTTCTATTGTTATTGTTGAAGTTGTGTCCACCTCTGCCTCTATTGCTTCCATATGCACCTCTTCCACTTCCTTTCTGGGTCTTCCCAATAAACCAATAATTCTGAGTGGTGTGGTTGGTCTTATCGCATATGGCACAAGGTTGAACATTCTGACCTTTGGCTTTATCTTGCTTTGGTCCTTTCTTCTTCCCTTTCCACTTGCTCTTGCTTGCGAAGTTGGCTTGGGAAGTCTCTTCTTCATCTTTTTCCTTCTTCTTGCCTTTCTACTTCTTATCCTTCTTATCTGTATATAGAGCACTAGTTGAATTACCATGATAAGAGTTAACTTCCTTTATGCTATTGTTGGCTTCTTGATTGAAGAGTTGTCCAAGAAAGATGTTGAAGTTTGGAGTTTGCACATCCATGATGAGATCATAAGCTGTCGTGAAGGATTTCCATTGCTTATCACCTCGAATGCCATTGAGAATTTGCTTCATCATGAACCTTTCTGCAATCAGCTCTCCAATGGATGCTAACTGATCCGCAACCTCCTTGACCTTGGTAACAAACTCTGTGATGTTTTGTTTAGGTGTCTTCTTCATTTGGTTGAACTCGTTCCAAAGATGATTCTTTCTTGCTTTGGTACTAGCAGAAAAGAAAGTCTCGAGGGCATCCCAAGTCTCTTGGGATGTCTTGCATCCTCTAATATGTGGTAATAGAAAGTCAGAGATAGAGTTTAGTATGTACAACCTTGCTTGAGCATCCCTTGCGCACCAAAGTGTGACCTTATCTATCTCCTCTTGTGTAGGTCCTCCTTTAGATCTTGGAATAGGCATAGATTCATCACCTACTACAATTCCATAAAAATTTCTACCTTGCAAATAGGCCTCCATCCTGATTTGGCAAGCCGCGTAGTTGTGTCGATCAAGCTTCTCGATCATTGAGGGAAAGCCGTCACCCATCTTGATCTAGCTCTGATACCACTCAAATAACTTGGAGAAGCTTGTAGAAGGTAGAAAAGTGCGTTTCGAAGCGACGAACTTTGGTCAAGCCAACCGGCACAAGACCAGCCCTTGAACTTATGGAGACTCAAATAGACCTTATAGGCATGCTACAAGTGCAAAGTAACACACTATGTACTATGAAGCATCAAGGAGAATGAATCGATACAAAACAGATAGGTTCCCGGGTCGACTAGCTCAAAAAACTTACTATCTATGGAAGGGACAATGAGCTTCAAATGCCCATAGCGACCAGCGTGATTACAATTAGAAAAAATCCTTTTATGGGAGTGATACACATAGGGTTGAGTGTATAGAATACACAAAACTATAAGGAATAAGCAAAATATGCTATAGGAATGAATGCGACATTCACCGGTGGTACTTCCTATTTTTTAGGAATACGCAAAGATTGACCCCGAGACAGAAAAACTCAGATTTCTCCCAATCTACTGAACCAAATGCTATGAAGATTTATAGTCATAAATTAGACACTAATAGCTTTCCAATGAACCATCTTTCACTCAATTTGAAGCTCTGGAGAGAGAGGAGCAGCCTCTGCAAGATTACTGTTGGCAAAGAAGATGATGCAGAGAATTGAAGGAGCAAGACAATGATGGTCACAAGTGTATGTATATTGCTTCCATGTATTGTACAAGTGATTTCAAGTCTTTATATAGACTCTAGGAGTGTTCCAAGACTTCTACAAGTGGATTTTGAATTCAAATGGTGGGAATGGTTGTTGGAGGGAATCAATTCACTTTCCTACAATCTAGGAAAAGTGAAGATCTAGTTTGATCTACTTTTAGGTGATTGATTGCTTGATTGAATGCAACTTCAACCACCACAAATTCGTGGGATTTGGGCTCTATCTTTCTACCTTTACATGTTTAAAGTTGAAGGCTTTTACCACAGTAAATGAACCATCAAAAATCTCTCAAGAAAATACAATAAATGAGCATATGAAAAAGAACTCTCCAACGGATATTCTTTCGATGTGATAGCATTGGATGTAGATCAAATCCACCTCAAGCATAGTGTAAGCTTGATGTTCCAACATACATCACATTGGAGTATTTTTGCTCCCAATTAGGTTCTAATGTCGTTTTGTAGGGATAGAGCTTGTTATGAATAGGTGACTCCATGTAGTAGGTGGGTAGGCTATCCACATAGGTCAAGTCAAAACTTTGAGCATTGGAATCATTTTCTAAGATCATTGGGGATGTTGGAACTAAGGCTCAGTTCAAGTTATCTTCTACCACCACATATTTCACAAAATAACATTGGCAGGGGTTGGAGGCTATTGACCTAACATGAATTGAGGTCTCTGTTGAACTAGATACTATGGCTAGTATGGTTGTTGTGGCCTATAGTATGGTTTCTATTGGTACTCGTGTTGATATTTTTATGGCTCCATTCAAGGCAAAGGATCAACCACAAGATCTCATCACAAACTTAGAGGAAGCACATAGGCCATCTCATAACCTAAATAGTGATTTTTATCACTAAAATAGTGTAACATATGTATATACATCCGATTACTGCATGTACGACTCCATTTTGTGCAAGCCAAGGAGTCCTCAAGCTTGAGGGGTCCAAGTAGGTAGCTCATACCAATTTTCATAAATTTTGTAAGCCGTTAGGTGTTGGTGCAAAATGATCAAGGCTACACATTTGGCTTAGAAGACAATGTGTGCAACTATCACTTGATGAGACATGTGAATCTTGGCTTGTAACCACTTGATCATTTACCATTGTAAAAGATTAAATCTTTGAAGAATCTTGCAAAAGCTTGTATCTCGTGGAGTTAGGAGGAATATTAGTTACAAGTTTCAAATGATGGAATAAATCCTAAATCTAGGGAGTCACTTTTAGTTGGAGCCAAGTTTGAATTCAAATTCAAACCTAGAAGAAACTTCTTATAAAAGGCTTTTGTAAATCTCGCGGCCATGTGGCCTCATCCAGATCTCTCTCCTTGATCATTTGTAGAAGCTGAGTGAGTCACACCATAGCCCACTTAGTCCATCATCATTGAGCATCACTACAATGCCAATGATCTTGTACAATCATGTTTTATAATACACATAGTTCATTGAACATCTCTGTCCACTTCTCTACTATGACTACTCAAAACAATCAACTTTCTCTGGTCAAATCTTAGTGAATACTCAACCATTTTTTTATATCTTTGGCTTGTTGGAACTAGCTTGAAGTATACTTTGTGCTATCCAAATCTCAAAGCATTTGGTTTAGCCATCTAAGAGAAATCATCTTCGAAGTGCTCACTGGTCATCTACTGGTTAGTCCCTAAAAAATCAGGAGTAAGCGTTGGATTGCTAAACTTATTTCTCAAAGCATAGTTTATCATTTTAGATGATTCCACTTGCAATCATTAGCTATCTAAGCTAACTGAATTCCCTCAAAAGGAATTTCATCAATTGTTACTGTATTGTGAGCTTTGAGCAAAAGAACCAACATGTGTATGGACTAAAATAGCAAGTTTTGTGACACTAGTTATTCATGAAGCAGTATCTTTTGATTCAATTGTTTCAAGCATCAACTCCAAAGTACATAGGTACTTTCTTGGTGTCATTTGCAAGGTAAAAGGGCCTTCTATATAACTTTGAAGTGTATTAGGGCAGGTACAAAGCAGGTTTTAGTAGTACTACCTCACTTCCTTGAGGTATCCATCCATCTCTTCCAACAGTGGTATCGGAGCAAGTTGAGGTAAAATGGGAGATGGTTTCCCTTCTTTCATTGACAAATTGGACAAGAATAATTATCCAGCATGGTCCTTGAGGATGAAGACCTATCTACAAGGAAGGAGTCTCTATGGATACATATCAAGAGATGCCCATATTTAGAAGCAAAGATCAACCTACAAGAGAGGAGCAAGAAAGACTCAACTCATGGTGTGCCAAAGATGCTTTAGCCAGGTCATATCTACTTAACTCATTTCTAACTTCCTTCTTCCTCATATTAGGAATTGCAAAACTTCCCAAGAGACTTGGGATACTCTATCTTCATGTTTTTCCTCTGATACAAGAGCTAGGAAAAATCAATTGTGGATGGGGTTTACTACTCAAAAGAAGCAACCTAAGCAAAATTTTTTAGAGTTTGTGACTAAGTTGAAGGATGTAGTTGATCAGTTGGCAAGCATAGGAGAGGAGATTGAAGAAGAGCAAATAGTGAGACAGATAATCAATGGCATCAAGGAAGATGATAAGTGGGAATCTTTCACAACTGCAATGGATCTTTATATGGATATGCAAATCCCTGATCTAACCACTCACTCTCATGGGAAAACTCTTCACCCATGAGGCCAAGCTCAACAAAAATGTGTTGCAGCAAGTCTATGACAAGCCTAAGTATTGGCTTGAGTCTCACAAAGTCATAGAAAAAGCCTTAAAATGAAGACTATGTAAAGTTCACTTGTGAACTACCTCTTGTAACTTTTGAAGAGTTTACTTAATGTAAAAGTGAAAGAATCTTAAGTGGTTGAGTCCACTTGAACAAGAATGGAAAGAGGAGCCACGAATTCGTGATTTGTGGTAGGTAGAGAATCAAATCAATCATTGATTGATTGGAGAGTGATTGAGGGAAGTTAGCCCCCCAAACTCAACTATAAATAGATGGCAGTTTTAGTCGTGGTTAGAGAGACCTATGTGAAGACCTCCAAGAGCTGAGCTTTATGCCATATCAAGGTGTGATTACAAGGCACACATATGAATCAGTAAGTCCATTGTACTTTACAAGCAATATACTTTCATTTTCATTTGGGTTCATATTTCCATGTTCTTGTGAAGTGTACTACTCACTGCCATATCTCTCAGTTTTCTCAGTCAACTTGCAGAGATGTTTTCTCTGAGCTTCGTGCATCATTTTCAGTGATTTAACTTGGTAAAGTTAGCTCTATAAGTCTACTATATGCTCACAAATTTTCATGTCATTTAAATGTTGCAGTCTTCAGTTATGTTCATTTGAAGACAAGAGGGTATGTTCATCTTCACTTCTCTGTCAGGTACCCGACTTTTTCACGCATCTTGTCAGAGGTGTTTCTCAGTGGTTACTCATCCAAATTCAATGGTTTAAAGCTTTTTGCATTCAGCTTACTGTCTAGTATAACCATACCAATTTTCATAATCATTGAATTCCTACATTGTGAGTTATATTGATTTTTCTGCTCACTGGTCTCAAACTCTAGCAGCCCGTGAAAATCGGGATGATGTCATCAATTATTTAAAACTCATTCTCACTGTGTGGTTCATTATTTTTGCTGAGATTATTCTTGAAAGTTAGCTCTTTAAGTTAACTAGACTTCCCCAAGAGGAATTAAGCTAATTGCTACTGTGCTCAGAGAATTATGTAAAACACTAGACAAATGTATGAACCAAGAATAGCAAGTTTTCACCTCTGAGCTAACTCCAACTTATATGTTTTGATCTATCTTTTTGAGAGTGATCTTCCAAGGTACATAGGGTGTCTAATACATCCATTGGCAAGCTAAAAGGGCCCACCATATACTTCTGGAGTTCATTTGGCTGGTGTAGATCAAGGATTTTGCAACACCTCTTCATCTTCAAGCACATACCTATCCATCTCTTCACAGTGGTATCAGAGCAAGGTTGGACAACATCGCAGATGCATTTCCTTCATCAATTGACAAATTAGACAGAGGTAACTACTCAGCTTGGTCATTAAGAATGGAAGCCTATCTCCAAGGTAGAAGTTTATATGGTTATGTGGCTGGAGATGAAGTTATGCCAAGTTTCAGGAACAAAAGTCAACCAACACAAGAAGAGCAAGAAAGATTGAGCACATGGTGGTCCAAGGATGCACTTGCAAGGTCTTATCTCCTCAACTCTATCTCAGATTTTTTGTCGCCTCACATTAGAAGTTGTAAGACATCTCAGGAAGTGTGGGATGCACTTGAAGCTTTCTTTTCTTCAAGTACTAAAGCTAGGAAGCATCAACTATGGCTGGATTTCACAACTCTCAAGAAGGCTCCCAAACAAAATGTGACTGATTTTGTCACAAAGCTCAAGGACATAGCGGATCAGTTGGGAAGCATTGGAGAGGTAATAGATGAAGAGCAAATTGTAAGGCAGGTCATCAATGGCTTGAAGGCAGATGACAAGTGGGAAACATTCACCACAGCTATGGATTTGTACATGGACATGCATGTACCTGATTTCAACACACTCATTGGACAACTACTTACTCAAGAGGCAAAGCTTATCAAAAATGGGGAAAGCTCTAAAGGTAATCAATCTTCAGCTTTATACACGGATAAAAGCAAGTCTAAAGATAACAAAGGAAAGGCAAAGAAAGTGGATGATGAAGCAGGTACATATCAAGCTAACTATGCAGGTAGAGGAAGACATGGCAGAGGTAGAGGAAGAGGAGGTAGACAAGGCAGGGGGAGATCCCAAGACTCCAACTCATGTTCTATTTGTGGATTAACTAATCATACAACTGAAAATTGCTTTAGGAATTCCAGGAATCAAAGAGGCAGAGGATACAATAGAGGAAGTTATGGCTACTCAAGAGGAAGGTTCAACAACTACCATGGCAACTACAACAACTACAATCATTCAAACTATCAAGGAGGCTACAAAGGAAGGAGAGACTACAATAACTACACAGAAGACTCAAACAAAGAGGATTCATTATTGATCATGAACATGGCTATGCCAAAAGGTAAATCTGATGAGCATGTTTTCTACATAGATTCAGGTTGTTCAAATCATGTGGAAAGAAATGTGGCACTCCTATCAGATTTAGAAGATCCAAGGAATAAGCATGAGGTACAAAGAGGAGATGATACAAAACATCGTGTGGAGAAAATAGGCAATGTCAAAGCACCTGATGGAAACATCAACCTACTCAGTAAGGTACTCTATGTCCCTACCATTACAAAGAATTTGATAAGTGTTGGGCAGATAGTAGAGAAAGGGTTGCAAGTCAGGTTCACAAAGGCAGGAGCATTTGTTGAAGATCCAAGTCAAGGATTCATAAAAATTGCAAAAGGTGAAAAGACAGGCAGATTGTTCACATTTGAATTATAGGACACTAGAAACATTGCTCTCTTTAATTATGGTAGTCAGACACTCACAAAATTGGAAGTATGGCACAAAAGGTTAGCACATATTGGTGAAAGGTCATTAAAGCAAATCTGCAGAGACCAAAGTGTACGTGGACTTCCTAATTTGTCAAAACAACATATGATTTATAAGTGTAGTGCATGTCAATTTGGAAAGTCTCACAGGTTACCATTCATGAAGAAAGGTTATATGCATGGAGATCTCTTGGAGTTGGTTCATATAGATGTATGGGGACCTAGCAAGGAAGCTTCAATATCTGGATCAAGGTATTATGTTTCCTTTATTGATGATTGCAGCAGATGGACTATCCTATTCTTTATGAAACACAAAGATGAAGTTTTTTCATGTTTCAAAAGATATTTGGCTCTTGTGGAGAATCAAACAGGTAAATCACTAAAAAGGCTAAGATCAGATGGAGGGGGAGAATACTTCTCCCATGAGTTTGATTCTTTTCTTCAAGAAAGAGGAATCAAAAGAGAGGTAACTACAAGGTACACTCATGAGCAAAATGGAGTGGCAGAAAGAAGGAATAGGACAATTGTTGAAGCTGCAAGGTCTATGTTAAATGAAAAGCATTTACCTAATTACTTATGGGCTGAGGTTGTATCTACAACCACTTACTTGATTAACAGGTTGCCTTCAAAATCCCTTGATGGGATGACTCCATTTGAGGCTTGGAATGGAAGAAGACCAAGCTTAGATCATTGTAAAATTTTTGGATGTATTGCTTTTGCTCATGTTCCTTCACAGGTTAGAGGCAAGATGGATCCAAAGGCAGAAAGGTGTGTATTTATTGGATATGACAACAATCAAAAGGGCTACAGGTTATACAACCCTACCAACAAAGGATTCTTGGTAAGCAGAGATGTAGTTTTTGATGAGAACAATTCATGGTATGAAGATTCATGCAAGAAGGTCAATTTACCATATAATCTTGAAGAAGATTTTCCAAAGCTTGGTAGAGAACAACCGAAGATTGAAGAACAAGACACCTCAGAGGATGATGAAGAATCTCACATGGAAAAGATCAAAGCATGGAAGTCTAAAGGTAAAACAAAATTGCAGGAACTTGGACATGAGGCAGAATCATCACATCATGGCCTAAGAAGATCTATGAGGGAAAAGAAAAAACCAGAAAGGTATGGGTTTGACACCTCATTAGTAACTAAACACTCTATCTACATAGCACAGGATATAAACCAAGAGGAGCCATCATCATTTGAAGAGGCCAAAGCAAAATCAGAATGGAAGCATGCAATGAAGGAAGAGATTGAAGCACTTAAGGAAAACAACGCTTGGGATTTGGTGCCCAAGACTTCATCCATGAAGGTAATAGGCTCAAGATGGGTCTATAAACTCAAGAAGAATTCTGATGGTTCCATTAACAGGTATAAGGCAAGGCTTGTAGCAAAAGGCTTTGCACAAACTGAGGGAATTGATTATGAGGAGACCTTCTCTCCTGTGGCAAAGATGCCTACTATTAGGGTTTTGCTTAGTATTGCCTCTTCCAAAAATTGGAAGATACTTCAACTAGATGTAAAGAATGCATTTTTGAATGGTTGGATAACAGAAGAGGTATATATGGCACAACCACCTGGTTTTGAGAATCAAGTTTATCCTGATTATGTGTGTAAACTTAACCAAGCATTGTATGGTCTCAAGCAAGCTCCAAGAGCTTGGAATTTCAGGCTTGTTTCATTCTTGCAGGACAAAGGCTTTCAACCAAGCAAGGCAGATCCTTCACTCTTTATTAAAAAGAGTAATTCCGAGGTCATCTACCTATGTGTATATGTAGATGATATTATATTGACAGGAAATGATGCAGATGGTATGAAGAAGATTAAAGATCAGATGAGAGAAGAGTTCAAGATAAGTGATTTGGGTTCACTTACCTACTTCCTAGGTTTGGAAGTTGTCTACAAAGATCATGGTTTGTTTCTCACTCAAAGGAAGTACATTAAGGACATGTTGGCAAAATTCAAGATGCAAGATTGTAAGACTGCAGGTACTCCAATGGAGGTCAATCACAAATTGAGCTCACATGAAGGTGAACTCATAGAGGACATCACATCATATCAAAGTCTAGTGGGTAGTCTCAACTATGCCACATTGACAAGAGTAGATATATGTTACAGTGTGAGTGTGCTAAGTCAATTTATGCACACACCAAGGAAACCACATATGGATGCTGCCAAAAGGATTCTCAAGTATCTCAAAGGAACCATAAATGAAGGACTTTATTATCCTTATGTATCTGATTTAGGTTTGAAGCTATTTTCTGATGCAGATTGGGCTGGCTCCAAGGAAGATAGAAGGAGCACTTCAGGTTATCTTACCTTTGCAGGTTCAAAGCTTATTTTGTGGTCATCCAAGAAGCAACCCACAGTTGCTCTCTCTTCTACTGAAGCTGAATACAGAGGTCTTGCCATAGCTACACAAGAAGCTATGTGGATGAAGACATTATTCAAAGATCTTGGATTCGAGTTTGGAACTCCAACTATTTTTGGTGACAATATGAGTTCTATTCATTTGGCTGCTAATCCTATTTTTCATGCAAGGACTAAACATATTGAAGTTCATTATCACTATGTACGAGAAAAGGTTCTAAGCAAAGAGATTCAAATATCATATGTGTCCACTCATCAACAATGTGCAGATATTCTAACCAAAGCATTGGATGGTACAAAGCTTTGCAAATTCAAGGCTATGATTGGTTTGCAGGTAATCTTGGAAGATTGAAGACCTCAAGCATACTTGGCTTGAGGGGGAGCTGTTGGAGCAAGTCTATGACAAGCCTAAGTATTGGCTTGAGTCTCACAAAGTCATAGAAAAAGCCTTAAAATGAAGACTATGTAAAGTTCACTTGTGAACTACCTCTTGTAACTTTTGAAGAGTTTACTTAATGTAAAAGTGAAAGAATCTTAAGTGGTTGAGTCCACTTGATCAAGAATGGAAAGAGGAGCCACGAATTCCTGATTTGTGGTAGGTAGAGAATCAAATCAATTGGAGAGTGATTGAGGGAAGTTAGCCCCCCAAACTCAACTATAAATAGATGGCAGTTTTAGTCGTGGTTAGAGAGACCTATATGAAGACCTCCAAGAGCTGAGCTTTATGCCATATCAAGGTGTGATTACAAGGCACACATATGTATCAGTAAGTCCATTGTATTTTACAAGCAATATACTTTCATTTTCATTATCATTTGGGTTCATATTTCCATGTTCTTGTGAAGTGTACTACTCACTGCCATATCTCTCAGTTTTCTCAGTCAACTTGCAGAGATGTTTTCTGTGAGCTTGGTGCATCATTTTCCGTGATTTAACTTGGTAAAGTTAGCTCTATAACTCTACGATATGCTCACAAATTATCATGTCATTTGAATGTTGCAATCTTCAGTTATGTGCATTTGAACTCAAGAGGGTCTGTTCATCTTCACTTCTCTGTCAGGTACCCGACTTTTTCACTCATCTTGTCAGAGGTGTTTCTCAGTGGTTACTCCTTCAAATTCAATGATTTAAAGCTTTTTGCATTCAGCTTACTGTCTAGTATAACCATAAAAATTTTCATAATCATTGGATTCCTACATTTTGAGTTATGTTGATTTTTCTGCTCACTGGTCTCAAACTATAGCAGCCCGTGAAAATCGGGATGATGTCATCAATTGTTAAAACTCATTCTTAGTGTGTGGTTCATTATTTTTGATGAGATTACTCTTGAAAGTTAGCTCTTTAAGTTAACTAGACTCCCCCAAGAGGAATTAAGCTAATTGCTGTTGTGCTCAGAGAATTATGTAAAACACTGGATAGGTGTATGAACCAAGAATAGCAAGTTTTCACCTCTGAGCTAACTCCAACTTATCTGTTTTGATCTATCTTTTTGAGAGTGATCTTCCAAGGTACATAGGGTGTCTAATACATCCATTGGCAAGCTGAAAGGGCCCACCATATACTTCAGGAGTTCATTTGGCTGGTGTAGATCAAGGATTTTGCAACACCTCTTCATCTTCAAGCACATACCTATCCATCTCTTCACAAAATGGTGAACCATCAGGAGGTAACAGTTCTTCTGCCCTCTATAGAGATAAAGGAAAGTCTAAGGATAAAGGAAAGAGGAAGAAACTTGAAGATGAAGGTGCTACTTCTGAAGGTAACTATGCAGGGAGAGGTAGGAATTCATGAGGAAGGGGCAGAGGAGGTAAGCAAGGTAGGGGAAAACCTTTCAAATCTTCCCCATGAAATATATGTGGACTGTCTAATCACACAATAGATATGCGCAATAGGAACTTCAAGAACCAGAAAGGAAGAAGATTTCAAAGAGGTGGCTACTCAAAATCAAGAGGAAGATTCAACCATAATCAAGGATACAACCATGGCCACAACAACAATTACAACAAAAATTATCAAGGAGTATACAAATCAAGAAAAGACTTCAACAACTATACAAAGGATCAAGAGGATTCTCTTCTTATTATGAACATGACTTCAAAACAAGATATGAATGATGAGCACCTCTTCTATATTGACTCAGGTTGTTCAAATCATGTAGCAGGCAATGTAGCTCTCCTTCTTGATCTCGAAGAGCCCAAGGGAAAGCACCAAGTGCAGACAACTGATGATACAAAGCATTCAGTTGTCAAAGTAGGAAATGTAAAACTTCTAATGGGAATAGGAATTTGTTGAGCAGAGTTCTTTATGAACCTACTATCACAAAGAATTTGATGAGTGTTGGACAGATAGTGGAAAAGGGTTTGTAAGTTAGGCTCAATAAATTTGGAGCTTTTGTGGAGGACCCCCAACATGGATTCAGAAGAATTGCCAAGGGAGAAAAAACAGGTAGATTGTTTACATTTGAGCTTGAGGATACTATAGACATTGTACTTTATAATTATAAGGATCAGACTTTGTTTGAGTTAGCGATATGGCACAAAAGATTAGGGCACATTGGCGAGAGAACATTGAAGCAGATATGTAGAGATCAATGTGTACTTGGGATACCTAATGTATCCAAGCAACATATGATCTATAAATGTGGTGCATGTCAGTTTGGTATATCACACAGGTTAACCTTTACAAAGAAAGGCTATATGCATGAGGATTATTTGGAACTTGTCCACATAGATGTGTGGGGACCAAGGAAGTGTTGATATATTTAGGTAGTGATGTGTGAGAACACTCTAGGACCACCGGGGCACTTTTTTCCCTCTTTAGGAGGTTTTTTTCCCCTGGCTTGTATATACGCCTATTGCCCTAATGGGCTACTTATCTTTGTACATTCTCTAGTAATACATTCAGTCTTGTGTGTTGTGCTCCAAGCTTCTTCTTCTTCCTTGTGCTATTCACGTGCTTCCACAGACATCTATCTCCAACAATTGGTATCAGAGCAGGTCCTCGCTTCATCTAGGGCGTCGTCGACACTCCTCCGTTTGCAGTCTCAGATTCACATGAATTTTGGTGAGCATACTCACGGTGTTTCCAAATCAAAATAGCTTCGCTTTGTGGTGTCGAAATCATGATCTTAGCTCGTTTCGGCCTCCGAACACACTATCGCAGCGCTTGTGTAGGCTATTTCATCTTTTTGTGCCAAAGGTATATACATGTTTTTGTTCGCCAATATAAGCGTCTCAAAGTCTGCTACAGGTTTAGCAGAACTCGTCTGGGCAGTTCTGTTCAACTTTTTGAGATACAATCAATTTTCTACATCAAGGTATTTTAGTCACCGACCATGGCTGAAAGCAGTGATGTATTCCGTATGTTGGCTGTCGAGGATAAGTTGGATGGTACCAACTACCCATTATGGGCTTATATGATGCGACATGTATTGGTTGCAAAAGGATTGTGGAACATTGTGCAGGGTGTTGAAAGACGTCGTGTTCCACCCCTGACTAGAGGTACTGCAAATACAGGTGTTGGAGCTGATGAAGATGGTGTCGAAGATGATATTCCGCAGATTCCTGTTCGTGCTGCTATTTCTACTGCACCTAGTACAGAGTAGATTTCCCAGGCACATGTATTGATAGCTTTGTCTGTCAAACGTGCCATTATTCCTCACATTCACTCTTGCAAAATAGCTAAGGATGCTTGGGATACACTTACCACATTGTACCAAGCTAGGAATGAGGCTCGTGTTGCTTACCTTCGAAAACAGTTGGAGAGTGAGCACATGAATGAAGGTGATTCTATGGACAATTTCCTAACGAAGATCAAAGACTTGAAGGAACAGTTGATTTCTGTTGATGAGGTTATACTAGATAGCTCACTTGTGCAGACCGTTCTGAATGGTCTTCCTGATTCATATAAGAGTTTTGCTTCTACTCTTCGGTTGATGATGAAAGGAAATCCAAATGCCTTATCATTTGAGGAGTTAGTCTCTATTCTGTTGCAGGAAGATCAGTCCAGCAAAACAGGTCCATTATGCGAGTTGTAGATCAAGCTTTCCTGGCTAGTCAGTAAGGGCAAAGGAAAATGGAGCTCTTCAACTAGTAAGCAGAAATTTGCTAATTCTGCATATTCGAAGAAGGAAGATAAAGATGAGAAGAAATCATAAAAGCAGAAATTGTTTTGGAAGTAATGTAAAGGGAATGATCATATCATAAAGAACTGGCCAAAACTGGCTGCAAAAGAGGCAAAGAAGAAAGAGGCTGGAATGGTTGTTGCAAACGCCTCTACACCAAAAGCAGAGTCTGCAAATCTTGTGTAGGAAGAAGAATGGGCATTTACTACTGTCTTCAGTTTTGACCCATCTTCTCATGATCAATGCATGTTTGCAGTAGACTCAGATGTTTGGTATTTTGAGAGTGGGGCAACTAAACATATTACCTCGCAGTGCAGTTTCTTCTCTTCACTCGAGCCTGCCCCTACAGGGAATACTGTCACATGCGCCAACAGCTCCTCTTATCCTGTTATGGGAGTTGGTAAGATCATTCTAACTACTGATGATGGTAGTTCTTTCACCTTGTCAGATGCTTTATTTGTGCTAGGGATCAAGAAGAATCTGTTATCAGTTTCTGTATTAGCCAAGATTGGCTTGGTTGTGAAATTTGTTGATGACAGATGTACAATTCATGATCTTTCAAATGGCGATGTGATTATTGTTTCTGGCATTTTATGTCGTGGGCTATATAAGCTCATAGACTATGAAAGATCTGTAAATGATTTGGCATGTGCAGTAAATGATTCTCAGGCTATGTCAGATGCAAAGCTTTGGCATGCACGCTTTGGTCATCTGAATTTTGCTAGTTTGCTACGCATGCAGAAATCTAAAATGGTGTCCTCTTTGCCCAAACTTGAGGCACCTGGAAAACATGTTTGTGAAGGCTGTAGTTTGGGCAAAATGTAGCATTCGTCCTTTCCAAAAGATGGTTCAGTTCGGTTTACTTAAAAATTGCAGCTTGTACATAGTGATGTCTGTGGTCTTATGCAGACACCTTCTTTTGGAAATTACCTTTACTTCATGACTTTCATTGATGATTTTTCCAGGCATGCATGGGTATATCCACTCAAAGAAAAGTTGGAAGTTTTCATGTGCTTTAAACAGTTTTTGCTTTTGGCTGAAAATTTGTCAGCATGTAAAATGGGCACCCTCCGTTCTGATCGAGGGAGGGAATATATGTCTTCTGATTTTAATGCATTTCTGGCTGAACGTGGGATAAAACACCAGTGTACAATGCTGTATACACCTCAACAAAATGGAGTTGCTGAACGAAAGAACAGGTCACTCATGGAGATGGTGAGGTGTATGGTCAAGAGTCAGTCTTTACCTCATAGTTTCTCGCTTGAGGCTGTCATGTGTACATCATATTTACTGAACAGGGGTCCCACTAAAGCGCTACAGTCTATCACTCCATCTGAGGCTTGGCATGACCGCAAGCCATTTGTTGCTCATCTACGTGTTTTTGGTTGTTTGGCATATGCACTAGTGCCTGAACAACATCCCAGAAAATTGGATGATAAGGCAGTAAACTGTATTTTTGTTGGGTACAGTTCTGAAAGTAAAGGCTATCGTCTGTATCATCCACAGACTAAACACATTCTGGTTAGCCATGATGTTGTCTTTGTGGAAGATGCTATTCAGCCATTGCTTTCATGTACTAAGGAGACATTTGTTAGCTCCAAAGACATGTATGATACTTTGATGCCTCTTTTTAGAGGTGGACAGTCTAGTGCTGGTCCTAATGAGGCAACTTCTCAGCCTTTGCAGCTTTCATATGATGATGTAGATCATTCCATTTCTGATGCAGATTTACATGATGCACTTGTTGATGAGAGAGCTGATATTGAGGAGGTAAAGACTATGCTAAAATGGCTAGTGCAGACTTTGCGTGATAGCAAATTAGATGCACCTTTGTCATATCGTACTCGTTCAGGCTCTAGTAGTGCCTCCTTTGCATCAGCTTGCTATGTTATGGCTGCGCCTAGTCTCTGTGATGAGAATGAGCCTGTTTCTTTTGATGAAGCACAGCATTCAGAAAATTGGATGATTGCTATGCAATCTGAATATGATGCTATAATGAAAAATGGTACATGGTGTTTATGTGACTTGCCTCCTGGCAAGAAGGCCATTGGCACTAAGTGGGTAATACAAGCTGAAGCGTAAACCTCATGGTACAGTTGATAGGTATAAGGCTAGGCTTGTTGCAAAGGGTTATGCACAGGAAAGAGGCATTGATTTTGATGAGACCTTTGCACCTACAGGCCGTTTGACTACTGTTCGGAGCATTTGTGCACTTGCAGCCCATCATGGTTGGAATGTACATCAGTTGGACATTAAAACAGCATTTCTGAATGGTGACTTGCATGAAGAAGTGTATGTTTTTCAGCCCTGTGGCTTTGTGCCGAAAGGCCATGCAAACCATGTGTGCAGGTTAAAGAAGGCATTATATGGTTTGAAGCAAGCACCACGTGCTTGGTATGAGAAGATACATGCCTATCTGGTTGCACATGGTTTTGAGAACAGTCCAACTGAAAGCACCTTATATGTTAAGCATGCAAATCATGTGCTTCTGATCATTGTTGTCTATGTTGACGACATGCTGCTCACTGGTCCTATTGAGAAGCATAATGCTGATTTTAAGGTTGATTTGCATGCCTCATTTGAGATGTCTAATTTGGGGTATTTGCATCACTATTTGGGCATTCAGTTTATGCAAGTTGATGATGGAATGGCTTTGTGTCAAACGAAATATATTGACACATTATTGCAGCGTTTTGGGCTTAAAGACTGTAAGCCTATTGCCAATCCTATGGAGACAGGTTTACAATTGATTCTTCATGATGCTCGAGATGCATCTGATGCTGTTCTCTACTAGCAGGCTGTTGGATGCTTGATTTACTTATGCATTACTCGGCCAGATATTCAGTTTGCTGTCTCATAGATGAGCACGTTTATGCATTACCTAGGAGTCACGCATTGGAAGGCGGTTAAGTGCATCTTTCGCTACTTGTGGTACTCAGCTACTTGGGTTATTTTATCCCAAGGGGGGTTCACTACCGCCACATTTGCATGCTTTTTCTAACTCTGATTGGGCTGGTTGCTATGACACTCATGTGTCCACTAGTGGCTTTTGCTTTATGCTTGGTAGCTCATGTATATCTTGGTTGAGCAAGAAGCAGCCTACTGTGGCCACTTCTAGTTGTGAGGCTGAGTATAGGGCAGCTTTCACAGCTTCTGTTGAGTGTGTGTGGCTTAGACGCCTTATGGCTGATTTGGGTGTTGGTCAGTCTTCTGCCACCACCATCTTCACTGACAGTCAGAGCGCATTGGCAGTTGCGAGGAACCCTGTGTTTCATGCTCGCACTAAGAACATTGAGGTGCATTATCATTATGTCAAGGAGAGGTTCTTTGCTGGGGAGATCAGCTTGGCATATGTGCCCACGCAGGAGAACATTGCAGACCTTTTCACGAAGGCTCTGCCTAGGTAGAAGTTTGAAGCTTTCCGCAAAGCTTTGGGCTTACTTCCATTTGTGGAGTGATTTCCACATAGCTTGGCACTTCCTTATACATGAGTGCCAGCTCCTTGTTCACCGCATCACTCCCAGGGGGGATTTGTTGATATATTTAGGTAGTGATGTGTGTGAGCACTCTAGGACCGTCGGGGCACTTTTTTCCCTCTTTAGGAGGTTTTTTCCCCTGGCTTGTATATACGCCTATTGCCCTAATGGGCTACTTATCTTTGTACATTCTCTAGTAATACATTCAGTCTTGTGTGTTGTGCTCCAAGCTTCTTCTTATTCCTTGTGCTGTTCATGTGCTTCCGCAGACATCTATCTCCAACAGGAAGGACCCTTGAATTTCAGGCTCAACGTAGTATGTGTCATTTACTGATGATTTCAGTAGGTGGACTATCTTGTATTTCATGAAACATAAGGATGAAGTATTGAATTGTTTCAAGAAGTATCTTGCACTTGTGGAAAACCAAACAGGAAAAAGCTTAAAGAGGATAAGGTGAGATGGAGGAGGTGAGTACTTATCCAGTGATTTTGATGCATTTTTGCACAATAGAGGTATCAAAAGGGAGATCACTACTAGATATACTCTTGAGAAAAATTGAGTAGGAGATGGGAGGAACAGATTGATTGTGGAAGCAGATAGATCTATGCTAAATGAAAAGAAGTTGCCTAATTACTTGTGGGCAGAGAGTGTTTCTACTGCCACTTATCTTATTAACAGGTTACCTTCTAAGTCCCTTGATGGGATGACCCCCTATGAGGCATGGCAGGTAGGCCATCACTTGAACATTGCACAATATTTGGTTGTATTGCTTATGTGCATGTTCCATCTCAAATGAGAGGTAAGTTAGACCCTAAGTAGAGAAATGCATCTTCATAGGATATGCTATAAATAAAAAAGGATATAGGTTTTATAATCCATCCAACAAAGGATTTATGGTCAGTAGAGATGTTGTGTTTGATGAGAATGATTCTTGGTTTGAAAGTGAATGCAGGAAAGTCAAATTTCCATATGACTTGGAAGAAGAATTTCCAAGCCTCACCAAGGAGGAGCCAAGCACAATTGAAGACATCAAATCAGATGATGAGGACACCATCAACTTGGAAGAATTTAAAGCATGGAAATCAAAAGGCAAGGTCAAGATGAAGAGGTTGGAAGACATACCTGAGTCATCCAACCAAGCCTTAAGGAGATCACAAAGAGAGAGTAAGAAGTCAATTAGATATGGTTATTATACTTCATTAGTCACTAAGCATTCTATTAATCTTGCTAAGGATTTACCACTTGAAGAACCTTCTTCATATGAAGAAGCAAGTAGGAAAGAAGAATGGAAGGAGGCTATGGATGAAGAAATAGAAGCACTCCAAGAGAATGACACTTGGAAGTTAGTACCCAAGAAAGCACCAATGAATTAATTGGTTGTAGGTGGATTTACAAAATGAAAGGAAACTCGGATGGATCCATAAAGAGGTACAAAGCTAGGCTTGTGGCTAAGTGTTTTGCACAAACTGAAGGAGTAGATTATGAAGAAATATTTTCACTTGTGGCTAAGATGCCAACCATGAGAGTATTGGTAAGTGTAGTTGCATCTAGGAATTGGAATATGTATCAACTAGATGTGAAAAATGCTTTTCTCAATGGGCGGATTTTAGAGGAGGTTTACATGGCTCAACCTCCAGGCTATGAAGATCAAAACAAGGTAAATCATGTATGCAAATTAAACAAAACTCTTTATGGTTTGAAGCAGACACCTAGGGCATGGAACCATAGGTTAACAACCTATCTTCAAGACCAAGGGTTCATGATGAGCTAGGAAAATTCTTCTCTATTTATCAATAGGAGTAATTCAAAAATGATATATTTATGTGTATATGTGGATGACATCATTGGTACAAGTAGTGATGCCAATGACATAAAACAAATCAAAAACCAGAATATGCAGGAGTTTAAGATCAGTGACCTAGGGGTTTTTTTGAAATATTTTCTTGGACTGAGTTAGTATACACTAAATCTCGAATCTACATCACTCAAAGGAAATATGTGCAGGACATGTTGAAGAAGTTCCACATGGAGGATGCAAAAGTAGCTAGCACCCCTATGGAGGTAAATCATAAATTGAGTGCTCATGAAGGTGATTTTCTTGAAGACATTGCATGTTATCAAAGCATAGTTGGGAGTCTAAACTATGCAACATTAACAAGGATTGACATATGTTATGCAGTAAGTATTCTGAGTCAATTCATGCACAAACCTAGAGCATCTCACTTGGAAGCTGCTAAAAGAATTTTGAAGTACCTCAAAGGTACTCAAAATCAAGGTCTTTACTCCTCATACACATCATATTTGGATATAAAATTGTACTCAGATGTAGATTGGGCAGGATGTAAGGATGATAGAAGAAGTACTTCTGGATATTTATCTTTTGCATGTGATAAACCTATCTCATGGTCTTCTAAGAAGCAACCAACTGTTGCTCTATCTTCAACAGAGGCTGAATATAGGGGATTAGCAAATGCTACACAAGAAGCTATTTGGATTAGGTTACTCTAGTCAGATCTGGGACTTCACACTCATTTACCAATGATCTTTGGTGATAACACTAGTTCTTTGCATCTTGCAGCCAACCCTATTTATCATGCAAAAACCAAGCATACCAAAGTGCACTATCATTATGTTAGAGAGAAACTCTTGAGCAAAGAGATTCAAATAGAATATGTATGTACAAATATGCAATGTGCATATTTGTTAACCAAAGCACTTGATGGTACTAAGCTTTGCAGGTTTAAAACCATGATTGGATTGCAGGATATTCAAGAAGATTGATGAAGCAATGTCAGCCAAGACGTTTGGATTGAGGGGGAGCTATTGGTGCAAAATGATCAAGCCTACACATTTGGCTTAGAAGATAATGTGTGCAAATATCACTTGATGATACATGTGAATCTTGGCTTGTAACCACTTGATCATTTACCATTCTAAAAGTTTAAATCTTTGAAGAATCTTGCAAAAGCTTGTATCTCGTGGAGTTAGGAGGAATATTGGTTACGAGTTTCAAATGATGGAATAACTCCTAAATCAAGGGAGTCACTTTCAGTTGGAGCCAAGTTTGAATTCAAATTCAAACCTAGAAGAAACTTCTTATAAAAGGCTTTTGTAAATCTCGCGACTATGTGGCCTCATCCAGAGCTCTCTCCTTGATCATTTGTAGAAGTTGAGTGACTCACACCATAGCCCACTCAGTCCATCATCATTGAGCATCATTACAATGCCAATGATCTTGTACAATCATGTTTTATAATATATATAAATCATTGAACATCTCTATCCACTTCTCTGCTGACTACTCAGAACAATCAACTTTATCTAGTCATATCTTAGTGAATACTCAACCATTTTTTATGTCTTTGGCTTGTTGGAACCAACTTGAAGCCTACTTTGTGTTATCAAAATCTCAATGCATTTGGTTCGTCCATCTGGGAGAAATCCTCTTGGAATTGCACCTATTTTTTAACTATGCCAGTCACTAGACGTAAAATCGTCAAAACTAGGCAAAAACTATAAATAGAGTTAGATAGCTCATTTTGTGTGAGTTGAAATTCTAGAACTAGTGAAGATTAAGCTAGTAAACCTATTGTAATTGGTGATGAATATGATATGAGTTCTTTTCTTGCCTTCCATTGATCTCCATTGCCACTCTCCTTGTGTGTGTGTGTGTAAGCTTTTGCATTTGTCACCATCACCTTCGTGCACTTCACTTGCTCTTGATCTTCATATCTGTCTACACTCTTTGTGGATTGACAATTACAAGGTGGAACTCCTCATGTTGGTACTTGCAATTGTACTAGAGTGACACCAAATTTGACGCCATTGCCGGGGACGAGCTTTAGGTTGAGCATGTGATGGTAAGTGTGTTGGAGAAAATCATTGGAATGTAAAATTTTCTTGTTGTATTGTCCTTTGTAGTTAGCTTTTGCACACTTTTACTCCACTTTTCCTCTAGTTTCATCCCCCATCATCATCTCAACCTCCAAAAAGTACCAAAAATCTATCATATTCCCTCTTTCTCTTCAATTTTCCTCATTTGCATATGTGCGAGAGTGAGTTTAAAGGTGATTGTTCGTGTTTTTTGGTGCACTAACATTGTAGGGCAGCCTCTGGACATCACGGAGCTACAATAAAAACAGGTAAAAGCTCCATTTTTCTATCAAAAGCTGCCGTAGAAGTTGACCATCGCGACTCTCAGACAAAGGTGAGTATTTGGGTAAACTCTTTGCATGAAAGAGAAGCTCAGGTAAGTGCTTGCACAGATCTACATTCTATTTTTTGAAATCACATATTTAGCTAACCATTGCGATGGTGACTCATCATCGCGACTATGTCTGACCATTGCGACGGTCACTGACCATCGTGGCGATTGGCTCACGCCATCGCGATCACATCACATCATCGCGATGTGGAGGTGATCGCAATCCGGGTGGATCGGGTCCGGTCGTGGCACACACAGGGTGTATGAAGCTAATGAATGTTGGAAGGTTTAAGGACATGAAAGTGAAATTAATGTTGAGTATGGAGAAGAGAGAGATGTTGAAATGATTATGGGAATAGGAATGTAGGAGTGCAAGTTAGATTTATGAACATGAATGATAAGAATGAAAGAGAACCATACATACGAATGAAATTTGGAAGGAAGAATGGTCCATTGAAGGAGCTTCTTAAACACTTCCTATTTCCAATCCATATGCATAGTCTTCTTTGGATGATATGTATGCATGACGAGAATAGATGGAACCCTTACACATAAACCAGTTTCGAAAGGAAGAATGGTCCAATATTGGAGCTTCTTATACACTTTCAGAAACTAATCAATATGTATGGGTATGTATGGATTATATGCATGCAAGTGAATTATGATGATAGAGTTTACTCACAAGCTCAAAGAAACATCCTCACTGGTTCAACGCAATACTGCGGAGCCTTCTCACACATAGAAGAAATAGAAGACATGTAAAAATACTTAAGAGACTGAGAGAGGAGACAAGAGACAAGTGACAAGTGACATGAATTAAAAGAATTTGAATTAAGTTACATGTAAAATATCGTCGTGGTACGTCATGCTAAGCAGTCTACTGATCAAAGGTGGTTCCGACCCTCAAACCATGACAGTTCAACCGAATGTCACACGTAAGAAGGTGAGTTCCACTCCAGTGACCCTATGTCTGTCTAGGCTCGTAACGTCTAACTAAAGAAGTCTAAGACTCATTAAAATCAGCTCTAACTCACTCACACGCTCCACCGAGGGTGAGTCAAGATAGAGATGCTGGTTTCAAGAGCCTATCCTAGATTGGAGTTCTAACTTAAATTTGAAACTAGGTTCTATACTCATACTAGCTCACCTTGGATCCTCACTCGCTCAACCGAGGGTGATCGTCTCAAGGAAACCGTAAGCTAGCATGAGCCCTATGGATGCGTAACAATGATGCTCTAGGAGTTTGGAGGGGGGTTTATATAGTTTTTTGAATGAATTTGGGCCCTTGGATCTAGAGAAATCAACTCTCAACTCTAGGATCACTACTTTTGATTACAACCATTTGATTAATCAAATCAATGGCTTGGAATTGTTCTTTCTATCAAATCTAGTGTAAAGGAGTGAAATTTAGGCGCCCTCATTCTCCACCATTGGATCTGGGGATGATCTGGACCGTCGGATGAGTGCTGACATCAATTCGGATAAGATAAGCCACTATTTTTGGAGAAATGCTGCATTATTGATCTTTGATTGTAAAAAAGGTCTTCTTTTATGGAGAAAATTCGTGGATCCTCCTTCCTTTATGCTTTAGTGCATCTCCACCCTTGAATATGAGCTCATCTTGACCGTACAACATGGTTCAATCATATTTTGACATGTGGCAGACATTCAAGCCTTCAATTTTCTTATTCTAGAAAACTGCGGTGACCTTGAAAACTGGACTTTGTGCTCTTTGACCCTCCAAAAAGTCTTTGATGAAGATGAAACATTGTAGGACTATGTTTCCAAAGATCTCCTTCAGGAATATGCAGAAAAAAATTCCCATCTGAATCTAACTTGTACAAGTTTGACTACATTTGGAAGCTTGCAAGGTGGCATTAAGGTGTCTAGGAAGCTCGGATAGCCTTGAAACTTTATACAAATATGTAGCCACATATGGTCTTTATACATGCCAAACCATATGGCTAACATAAATTTCTATACAAGAATCTGTAGGGTCAAACTAGAAAAAATACATTTTTACAAAATGAACATAGCATATCAATGTGCTACCAAATCCATTTTCTGCTGAAATTTGGGCTATAGACTGCCTTTGACAATCTTTACAAGTATATGGATTTTCATCTAATTTGGTGACAATGAAATTTTTGCCCTAATTTCCCAACTTTGACCAGCTTTGACCAACTTTGACCGCTACCATGGACTTTCTTGATTTCTTTGAAACTTTGTATGTGACCTTCCTTTGACATCCTTGATGCATCCTGGACTTCTCGGGGAATTCTGGCTACCTTCACCAAATATGTTTTTTGTAGGCCTTCACAAGTGAGAGAGGAGAGAAAATCTTGACGACATTCGCCCCCACTAAACCTGCGATTCCTCCGGAAGCGCCACTCTAGCATCTGTGAAAAACAAAATGTTCCAGGCATCAAATTCTTTTATAGGCAACATAAGAAACATGGAAGGAAAATTGATTATATGCATGAATTAGTAGGTAATGTGACATGAAGCAAAATTTGCATGAAAGAAAGAATTGAAACAGGCAACATGAATATGCATGAACAAATAGGCAACATATATGCAAATGAACAAGCAACATTGGCAACAAGAAAGAAAAAAACAAGCATCAATATGAAGTGGAAGTGGATGTATTGAGTCGTTTTACGCATCAGTTCCTCTCATCTTGAAGAAAATTTTGTACCTTTTTCATAAAGCAATCTACCTTAAATATGATTATAAACAAATATTTAGGATTTTCAAGAGACATCTTTCATCTTTAGCTTATTTTAGATCAAATCCTTTCCTACATAAATATGAATATGCTCTTTCTCTAATAACATGCAAGGAAATCTAACTAAACTCCACTAATGCATAAATCTGCTTATATAGCCCGTGATTTATTCTACTATGCCTCTTTATCCTCCTTTGGCTTGCTCTTTTTTTTTTTTCTGATGATGATGATGATTCGGCAACTTTATGGTTACGATCACTTTTTTGGGGTGGAAGAAAGTGTAAACTTCTTGGTAACATGTAGCTTTTTTTTTTTTTTTTTTTTTTGACGAGGAAAAATTAAGCCCCGATACAAGGTACAACCATTTTTGATGACGGAGAACAGTCGTTTAAACTCCGACTCCTACTTCAATTGGCTTAGGACGCAATCGATGAGTTTTATCAAAATAATGCTTGTTCTTCATTCTAGATTCTCTTAATTTTTCAACAGCATCATCAAGTCTTAATTTACCTTGTTCTAACTGTTTAATACGCAAACTCAAAAAATCATCAGTAGACATGTTTTCAGACCAAGGAAAATTTGACCATGCAGAAATATGAGACTGAATTGGAAACAATGGTTTTTGACAGTACATGAGTTCAGCAGGCATATATCCAGTAGTACGTGTGCATGTCATTCTATCTGCCCAAAGTGCAAAAGGTAAGAATTTAGGCCATTGTTTGATGTCACCATTACATGCTTTAGATATGGCTTTCACAATAGGTGGATGCCCTCTCTCTATTTTACCATTGGCCTCTGGGTTATATGCAGTAGTGAGAGACAAACGAATACCGTGACGCTCAAAGAACTCTTTAGCTTCTCTCGCATTTAACTCTCCACGATCGGCAACTACTTTCTCTATGTACCCAAAGCGACTTATGACATCTTCAAGCAAGAATTTGCAAACATTGTAAGTGGTCTTAGATCGTAGTGCACGTCCCTCTACATGATTAGTTAAGTCTTCTCTTGCAAGTACAATGTAACGCATTTTGTCGATACCTTTAGGCATAGTTACAAGATCTACTACCCACTTGTAGTGAATACAAGGTGGATAAGTAGGATGCAACGGATCTCTATGTTTGACTGATGAATGAAGTTGACAAGTAGAACATGTAGAAACATAGCTATTAATGTCAACATACATCCTAGGCCAATAATAGGTACTTCTAATTTTTTCATATGTTCCAAAAAATCCTTTATGACCGGCCCATAATGTCTCATGCATTTCCTTCATTACTTGCAATTGAAGACCTCGTTTTCCCAGGACTCGTTGTGGATTCTTAACCTTACCCTTAGCATGTCTCCAAAGATAACCATTACATAGGAAAAAGTTATAAGCTCATTTCCTAATGTTACAGAATCTATTCGTAGTCCAGCTAGGTAATGGTTGTAGTGTACTGAGATACTTTCCTATGTCTCTCCATTCATCTTCGTACTCAGACTCATGAAATTTCTCATACTCATATATATGTGGAACATAGTCAACTAAATTCACATTCTTTATTAGATCACTTTCAAGATCATCATCAAATCTAGCTCTCGATAACATATCAGCAACTGAGTTTGACTTACCTGAAATATGAACTAACTCAGGATTTATGAACTTAATATATGAGATCCATCTAAGCATGGCTATATCAGGAGATGAACAATTGGTTATCATTCCAATGAGAGGCAAACAATCAGTCTCAACTTTGACATTTGCACCAATGAAATATTCTTTGTCTATTTTCAAAGTTGTTACCATACCCCATAGTTCTCGTTTGATCTGTGGATATTTTCGTTGTGTTTCATGTAGAATTTTGGCACCAAACCTAATTGCATATCTATTCCCTTCACTATCGTCTTGACTTATGACCCAACCTATACCAATAGGACTAGTATCAACAGTCAATATAATAGGTTTGTTAGCAGAATAGTCTACACGCTTAAGGATGGGAGCTTCAAGCAATAATTTCTTCAATTTATGCATAGCTTGAGTGTGTTTGTCAGTCCAAATAAATTTTCGTTTCTTCCTCAACAAGTCATAAAGACAATCAACAACATGAGCAAAGTGTGGGATCCAAATAACATAAAAGATACAAGCACCAAGAAATCTACGTACCTCACTCACGTTGTTACATGTTTCAGAAATCTTGCTAATGGCATCAACTTTTTGTGGGTATGGCTTTCGACCATAATGGCCACATAAATGTCCAACAATAAGCACCTCGTTCACACCAAAAACAGATTTCTCTATGGAAAATGTGAGACCTACCTCTTCAAATCGTTGAAATATTCTTTCACAATCAGAGATATGGTCAAGAACAAATTTACGACATCCAGATGAATCTAAAGTAATGTCCTTTACACGTTCCTCACTCCCTTTAATTGGAATATCATCAATGAATGGCATAGTTATATGAGGGATAAAATCATGTAAGACCATATTCATAGCACTCATCATATGAGCCACAGAATTAGTCGCTCCTTGAGGTAAAGTACACATTCGCACTAAGCCTAAAGGAGTTTTCATTGTGGTTATGTCACGACTATCAATTGCTAACTGGAATTGGTCATATCCAGAATATAAATCACCCATCGAATAGATAGAATGTCCTGAAAATGATTCAACAAACTCATCTACAATGGGTCATGTTCCTACATTCCTTATGGTGACTTTATTGACGGGTTGGAGATCTTGAATAAAACGTAGTTTCCCATTCTTTTTAGGCACAGTGAACCATCTGTTTGAGTAAGGTGCAAAAGATGGCTCTAAAATTCTCATGTTTATCTTCTCCTTAAGTAATTTCATTAGCTCAGGTAAGTGAGCCTTTGGAACAGGTATAGGACGAAGATTCCATGGAATATGTGGAATAGTAAAGATTATCATGGGTGCAACTAGCTTAGGATCTACACAACCAATCTCATGAGGATACATAGTAAAGGCTTTTCCATGGCTACGTATGACTCTCTCAAATTTATCTCTCTCTGCTGGCAAAAGAAAGTCATCATCTCTACCAATTTTCACCTGTTTGATTGTCTCATCCGTGAATGTATGTCCTATGTTTTTCTTATCCCGAAGAATTGGATCATTTTTCACATCAATAATTTTTTCATTACTTCCTTGAGGTAATGGTTGAGCTATGGGTTTGATTTTTTTGTCTGTAGTTTTGTACTTTGTTTCAACTAAGGCATCATGTGTTTGGTTAAATTTCGAGCACTTGTCAATATTGAGAGCATACTCTTGGATTAGAGCATACTCATCAAGGGAAGAAATAAGAATAATATGGGAATTAGAATTTTGTTGAAGACATAACTCTAACTCCTTAAGAGTAGAGAAACAATGAGATGTCTCAATCACATGCTCAATGTTCTCATCATGTTCCATGATTTTGTTGTTTTTATAATTTTTTTGGGTTTTTTGGATAAAAGACTTGGACAATTGACTCTTATGAAGAAAATCTAATCTAGAATGTGGAAAACAAAGTGACAAACTATTGTACATGTTGGTTGGATGCGAGATGTCAAACCAATATCCACTGTTGTCCCGCTCAACAATGGATTCTATCCGAAATTTTGATCATATGTAGCTCCAAACATGAATCGAGGTGCACAATCACTACAAGCATGCTCATGACCCTGAGTAACAATAGGTTTCTTTCTAATTGACAATCGATTCCTAGGATGATTCACTCCTACTGTCATGACTTGAAGTGATTGCATTCCATCCTTAGACTTAAATCTAGCATAGGTAGACCCATCATCCATGGCTTTAGTTTCCATACGACTCTCACAAATAAAGGGTTGACCTAAGAGAACTTCATAGGAGCAATTATCTTGAATAAAAAAGTGAAACTCTTCTGTGATTCCTCCTATGGATATGGGCACACTAGCACAAGCTCCATACAGGGTACCTACACCATTATCTGCAGTTCTCATACGCCATCCACAATCTTTATCTATGGGCCATCGAAACTTATCATAGACTTCTCTTGAAATCACATTGATTTCGGAGCCGGAATCTACTAATGCATTTACAGTGATAGTGTTCTTATCATTTCCTATTTTAACATGCATCTCTGATGTACCTCTAGACCAAAATGTTCTTTTAAAGTGACTTTCAGGATTGTTTTCATGATTTTCATGGTCAGGTTGAATAGGTCCTAAGAAATTTTTATTAACATTTACTTCATCATCATCAAAGTCCTCTTCATCAGATTCATCAAAGTTTAAGGCTTCATTCATAGCTTGATCTTGATCTACAGAATCTTGCATCTCATTATCTAGATTAAGTGGAAACTTCTTCCTTTTAATTAGTCCAATAAAGTTATCTTTAAAAACAGGCTTTGCAATAGAGAAAACTTGTTCTAAAGACATAGTCACTTGACTCTTAAGCAAAATGTCATCTAAAATCTCCATAGGATCTATTTTTCTCTCAATTTCTGAAATCAAGATGGCTTTAGGTTTTCTCTTTGGTTTCTTTTGTTTTTGCTCAGGGTCTTGTTTTTGTTCATGTTCTCGTGTTTGTTCTTCAGTTTGTTTTGATTGTTCTTGTTTATCCAAAGGCTTTGGTTCTGTTTTTCTTTGCTTTGTCTTCTTCCCTTTTTGTTTCTCCTCTTGTTTTTGTTCATTGGGTTGTGCTTCTTGTTTTTTATCTTTGGATTGTGATGTTTCTCCCTGCTCTATGATTGTTTCTATTCCCTCTGAGGTTTGTTTTCGTGTTACTCTTCTTTCACTAGGCTCAGCTTCATCTCTTTTTCGTTTTTCTTCTACATTGGATATGTGAGAAATAAGAGATTGATCTTCTATTGGTGACTCCCAAGCCGTTATTCTCCTAATCTCATCCCGTGCTCTTACTAAAGCCTCTATAGAAAAATCACCTTCCTTTGTGGGTTTACTTGATTCTACTTGTTGTTCATCAAGAGCTTCTAGTTTCACTCCTCTAGTTCCTACGTCCATTATGGTTATATTTTCATAATGTTTTTTCATTCCTCCCTTACCATAATTTCCTTGCAAAGGTAGCCTAGATCGATAGTCACAGATTTTTCTTGTCTATGTCTATTACTAGTTGTTGCTCCTTAGCAGCCTTCAATAATTCACAATCTCTCAAAAAGTGCTCTAACGAATCACACCAAGGACACCTACGAGGGCCACACACAAAACCATTTTGATTTTGAGGATTTTGATTAACTTGTGGTGGGAAATTTTGAAATTGAGGATTTTGTTGATAAGGTATTGCTTGAACAGGATAATTAGGATTTTGAAAATGCAATTGATGTATTTGAGGAGCTTGGGGAGCAACATGTGGTACTTGAGGTGCAAGAGGAGCTTCCATATTATACAGTTGATGATTTTGAAAATTTTGATTTTGAGGATTTTGAAAAGCTATTTGAGAAGCTTGAGGATACAGGTTTTGATACATTTGAGGATTTTGCACATGAGGATGAGGATTTTGCATTGAAGGATTATGCATTGGAGGAACTTGATATGCTTGAGTAGGAGCTACTTGTGGATTTTGATTGGTAGCTATAACATGTTGATTAGGCTCTTGAAAAGTCATTGGGTTCATTTGATTTTGGAAAGTTTTGGTGTAATTAGATTGTAAAGCATCTATAGTCTTGGCCAAATTGGATTGCGTAGCAATAAGACTTTCCATTTGCTTAGTGAGAATTTCCACTTGAGATTGTTCAACTACACTTTTATTTGGCTCTACTTTAAAACCTTGAGTAGGCTCCATCATTTGAGGAATAGGAGTAGAGTCAAAAAGCATAGCATGAGATTGTTCTCTAACTTGCTCCTTAGTTTGTGGAAGGCTAGCTTGAGGAAGACTGGTTTGCTCATAAAGCATGGATTGCCTTTGATGTCTATGGGCTACAGCCTCTACTACTTTACGCACTTTCTGCCAATTGTCAGTAAGACCATAGCGCTTATCTGGTTCTTCTAATCGCCGTTCAACTTCCCTACGAGTTTCAGGATGAAGAAGCTTAAGAAAATTGATCACAAGATCAGGTTCCAAAGTTATCTTATCCTCATCAGGAAGTTGTTCATAGCGTCTAATATACTCATTTTGTAAGTGAGTAATAGAGCTACTAGGCTTTGGAGAATTGACCCATCGTAAGAATCCATCCCGATTATGTTGGCTATAATCTTCAAGATAGAATTCTTTGAGCATCTCCTTTCTAAAATCACTCCAAGGAAGACTATCATATTGAGTGACACGGTTTATGATAGAGCTATCAACAATTCGTTCAAAGAATGATATCAAAAGATCTTCGGGAAGACCAAAAATCATAGCTTGCTCTTCAAACAAATCTAAGTAGCTTGTGATGTTGATGCCATTGAATTCTCCCTTCTCTCTCAACATAGAAGAGACTATTCTTTGGCCTTGTTTCTCAACAATAAGGGATTTGAATCCTTCCTCCATCTTGTGTGAATAAGCAAGTGATGCACGATGCTCTAGATCTCTCACAAATGCGTTTACTTCACGACGAAGATGTGCACGATATTGTGAGAAATCCAGTGCAACACTCAAGACTGATGATGATGATATGATGAGGATGAAAAATATGAAACAAAGGGATATGGATCACAACCTCCCAACAAGATCAGAAGCAAATGCCACGAAGCGTTTCACGTCGGGTTCAAATGTGGAGGTGATCGCAATCCGGGTGGATCGGGTCCGGTCGTGGCACACACAGGGTGTATGAAGCTAATGAATGTTGGAAGGTTTAAGGACATGAAAGTGAAATTAATGTTGAGTATGGAGAAGAGAGAGATGTTGAAATGATTATGGGAATAGGAATGTAGGAGTGCAAGTTAGATTTATGAACATGAATGATAAGAATGAAAGAGAACCATACATACGAATGAAATTTGGAAGGAAGAATGGTCCATTGAAGGAGCTTCTTAAACACTTCCTAATTCCAATCCATATGCATAGTCTTCTTTGGATGATATGTATGCATGACGAGAATAGATGGAACCCTTACACATAAACCAGTTTCGAAAGGAAGAATGGTCCAATATTGGAGCTTCTTATACACTTTCAGAAACTAATCAATATGTATGGGTATGTATGGATTATATGCATGCAAGTGAATTATGATGATAGAGTTTACTCACAAGCTCAAAGAAACATCCTCACTGGTTCAACGCAATACTGCGGAGCCTTCTCACACATAGAAGATTAGAAGACATGTAAAAATACTTAAGAGACTGAGAGAGGAGACAAGAGACAAGTGACAAGTGACATGAATTAAAAGAATTTGAATTAAGTTACATGTAAAATATCGTCGTGGTACGTCATGCTAAGCAGTCTACTGATCAAAGGTGGTTCCGACCCTCAAACCATGACAGTTCAACCGAATGTCACATGTAAGAAGGTGAGTTCCACTCCAGTGACCCTATGTCTGTCTAGGCTCGTAACGTCTAACTAAAGAAGTCTAAGACTCATTAAAATCAGCTCTAACTCACTCACACGCTCCACCGAGGGTGAGTCAAGATAGAGATGCTGGTTTCAAGAGCCTATCCTAGATTGGAGTTCTAACTTAAATTTGAAACTAGGTTCTATACTCATACTAGCTCACCTTGGATCCTCACTCGCTCAACCGAGGGTGATCGTCTCAAGGAAACCGTAAGCTAGCATGAGCCCTATGGATGCGTAACAATGATGCTCTAGGAGTTTGGAGGGGGGTTTATATAGTTTTTTGAATGAATTTGGGCCCTTGGATCTAGAGAAATCAACTCTCAACTCTAGGATCACTACTTTTGGTTACAACCATTTGATTGATCAAATCAATGGCTTGGAATTGTTCTTTCTATCAAATCTAGTGTAAAGGAGTGAAATTTAGGCGCCCTCATTCTCCACCATTGGATATGGGGATGATCTGGACCGTCGGATGAGTGCTGACATCAATTCGGATAAGATAAGCCACTATTTTTGGAGAAATGCTGCATTATTGATCTTTGATTGTAAAAAAGGTCTTCTTTTATGGAAAAAATTCGTGGATCCTCCTTCCTTTATGCTTTAGTGCATCTCCACCCTTGAATATGAGCTCATCTTGACCGTACAACATGGTTCAATCATATTTTGACATGTGGCAGACATTCAAGCCTTCAATTTTCTTATTCTAGAAAACTGCGGTGACCTTGAAAACTGGACTTTGTGCTCTTTGACCCTCCAAAAAGTCTTTGATGAAGATGAAACATTGTAGGACTATGTTTCCAAAGATCTCCTTAAGGAATATGCAGAAAAAATTCCCATCTGAATCTAACTTGTACAAGTTTGACTACATTTGGAAGCTTGCAAGGTGGCATTAAGGTGTCTAGGAAGCTCGGATAGCCTTGAAACTTTATACAAATATGTAGCCACATATGGTCTTTATACATGCCAAACCATATGGCTAACATAAATTTCTATACAAGAATCTGTAGGGTCAAACTAGAAAAAATACATTTTTACAAAATGAACATAGCATATCAATGTGCTACCAAATCCATTTTCTGCTAAAATTTGGGCTATAGACTTCCTTTGACAATCTTTACAAGTATATGGATTTTCATCTAATTTGGTGACAATGAAATTTTTGCCCTAATCTCCCAACTTTGACCAGCTTTGACCAACTTTGACCGCTACCATGGACTTTCTTGATTTCTTTGAAACTTTGTATGTGACCTTCCTTTGACATCCTTGATGCATCCTGGACTTCTCGGGGAATTCTGGCTACCTTCACCAAATATGTTTTTTGTAGGCCTTCACAAGTGAGAGAGGAGAGAAAATCTCGACGACAGCGACGGTGACACACCACCGGAATGGTGCTTGACAATCGCGATCCTTGTGACCATCGTGGTCCTGATCATCATGATTTGATTATCGTGTTCTCACCATCACGATTGTGACTCATCGTCGCAGTCTAACCACCATCTCCTGATCATCGCCAGCTGACCATCATAGTTTGATCATCGCAACTCTGACTGAGCATCATGGCAATGACCATCTTGATCTCTGACCATCATGGTCTGATCATTGCAGCTCTTTACACCATGGTGACGGTTACACACCATCGCGATTGTGTCTGACCATCACGATTGTCAGGCAAAACACCAAAATTAGGGTTTCTTCAAAGATTTTCAAAATTTTTGGGGTATTTTTGGCCATTAATTTTGAACTCTTGTGTGCTTGGCATAGGCAAGGGGAGAAGCGGATAGTACTGAGAACTCTTGGGAAAACAAGAATAGCCTCTTCAAGAATCCAAGAGAACATCGTAAGTGAAATTTCAGCTCTAATTTGGTGATTTCTTCGAGTAAATAATTTTTGTGATAAATGGAGTGGAATCCTAGAGTAACAAGGATTCACTTTCACATGAAAAGTTAGAAGTGGTTGATGATAGAGAGAGAGAGAGAGAGAGAGAGAGAGAGAGAGAGAAAGTTGGGATAGGGATCTAGCCTAAAAGAGTTTTGGGACTTGATTATGCATCACTAAAACAAACAAAAATTGAACATATGAAAACGATTCCTCTCGACAAATTTGGGAAAGACAAGAAACTCCAAAGAAATATCAAACGAACTAAGTGATTGTCCTAATTAGAAGGGTGAGTGCGAGAAAGGTGAAAGAAGGATTAATGAACCTTAGATCTGGGAAATACTTAGGGAAAAGTGATAAAAAAAGTGTTTGATCTTCTCAGGCTAGTGTGAGAACTACAACATGATCCTGGGCTCAACAATTAGGTAGCTATTCATACAAATTTAGTTCAGACACGAGGGACTCATATATGTCTTTCAACATAGGGAGACCAGGGGTTTCGTTTGGGCTAGCCCAGCTAGCAAAAACAGAGTGGCCCTACAAGTCTCAACTGGAGTACATCTGCACCAATAGATTGGGTGCATGAGTATATGAAGATGGCCTTCATAGGTCAGTAATCCAATTGCACAACCCTGACCAACCTATTGGATTAGAACATCCAATAGTGAATTTTGAAAACGAGGCTTATATAGACAAAGAAGGAACCATGTACATATTCACGAGTAAGCCCAACTCAATGAACGAACTTGGGGAGGTGGTAGAAATTGCAGACATAGGAGCGAAAGGACAGGGGAACAAGTAGAAGAACGTAGTACGCCTAGAGGCAAATCAATACTAACGAGAGTGTTGAATCCTAATTGGATACCCCAAGACAATAGGAGCATAGAGCTATTTTGGAATAAAGAAACCGATGAAGCATTTCAGAGACATAAGCCAGAGCACCCTACGACTGTGGGAGCAACCATGATTTATGAGTTGAAGGACCCAGAGGTCCCAAGGAAAATAGTATACTTATATGACACTTTAGAAAGGGTGTATACGGCCACAGAACATGGACACCATGTCTATACGTGGGGAGGAGAACTAGTTTTCCCGCTAATGAGATCACATGTATCCAAGGAGAATTCAGGTATTGACACATCTCAAGGACATAGAGAGAAGAACAGGGATAGATCAGAGAATAGTTTCATCAACCACACAAGGAGAAAAAGAACCACTACAGAAGGTGGGAGAGCTAAAAGAGAACAAAATAGGGACCATAGAGCTCAAACGGGTAGGGATGCTTTCCCCTACCTAGGCCTAGAGACCACCCTAGGACTTTGAGACCTACTCAACTAGTGAAGGCTATGAAGAATTACTTTGATGGATCCGGAGATCCCTATGAGCATGTAGCTGAATTCAAGCAGGTGTTACATGATGAACAAGTCGAAGACATGTTCACACAACTTAATGCCTTTGGACTCACTCTGAAGGGTGATGCATTGGATTGGTTTCGACCATTGCACCAGCACCAATTTAGAGTCATCCACCATATGATGGAGTCCTTCATTATGGATTTTTCCAAAAGTGAAATGAGACATAACACATCATCGTTAATACACACATTCAAACAAACACCTCACGAGATAGTGAGGATGGCTAGACAAAGATTCAGATGCTACATAGAGAGATGCCCTCCATTGGAAGTACCCACTCAAGCCAAACTGATAGCCTTGTTCATTGATGGTCTATTGAGTGCTAAGCTTAGGTCATATGTATTCCTGAAGAAACCAAGGACCTTGGATCAAAGCTTGCACATCTATGTAGACATAGAGGATAATCTAGGGGAAGAGTTAGAACTCCCTAAGGTGCATAAAGATTTGGACAGCACAACAGAGGCCTCATCCACGCATTCCAGCTCTATAGAAGACTTAGTGGAACAAGTGTCCAAACAATTCAGAGTCTCTAGTAAGCCTTGAAAGAACTTGGAGAAGCTTGTAGGAGGTAGAAAAGTATGTTTGCTTGCATGGAAAATAGGGTTTGCCTCTAGATGCATGGAACTTACATTTTCTCCAAATATGTGAGGTTGGGAACTGACAAGTCCCAAATCTGTATTCAATGCTTTTAACCATATTGCCTCTTGAGTTGCTATGGTCAAACCTCTGTACTCTACTTCAGTTGAGGCTAAAGCAACTGTAGGTTGCTTCCTAGAACTCCATGACACCAGCTTCGAACCTGCAAATGCAAAGTAACCAGAAGTACTTCTTCTATCATCCTTTGCTCCTACCCAATCTGCATTTGAATAGATTTTGATATCCAAATATGAAGAGTAAGGATAGAATATACCTTCGTTGATTGTACCTTTGAGATACTTAAGTACTCTCTTAGCCGCATCCATGTGTGGTATTCTGGGTGAGCGCATGAATTGACTAAGCACTCCCACACTATATGAGATGGTTGCCCTTATATGAGTAGCATATATAAGGCTACCTACCAAGCTATGATACTCTTTAATGTCTTCAATTTTCTCACCTTTAAAAAACACTAAGTTTATGTTTCATCTCCAAAGTTGTAGCTACAAGTTTAGTATTCTCCACTTTGAACTTGAGAAGAAGATCTTGAATGTATCTTCTCTCAGTCATATACATTCCTTCATCTGTGTATATCACTTGCATACCTAGGAAATATGTGAGCTCACCTAGGTCATTGATTTTGAACTCCTCTTGCATGTGTCTCTTGATCCTTTGAATGCCATTTAGATCATCACATGTCACAATAATATCATCTACATATACACATAGATAGATAACCTCATTGTAATCGCTTTTGATGAATAGAGAAAGGTTTGAACCCTTAATCTTGAAGATATGTAACCAACCTGTAATTCCAAGCTCTAGGAGCTTGTTTCAATCCATACAATGCTTTCTTAAGTCTAAAAACATAAGATGGATGATTAGGGTTTCCAAAACCTGGTGGTTGTGACATTTATACCTCTTCACTTATCCAACCATTTAAGAATGCATTTTTCACATCAAGTTGGAGGAGTCTCCAATTCCTTGCAGCAGCTACACTTATCAATGTCCTAATTGTAGTCATCTATTCAACTGGTGAGAATTTTTCCTCATAGTCTATACCATGAGTTTGTGAGCATCCTTTGGCAACTAATCTTGTAGTCGAATAACCACTCTCGTGTAGGTTGTGTGAGTGCCACACTAGAGACCAAGTTGGATTCATTCTCCTTTGAGTCAACCATACTATAACTTGACCAATTCAAATTCAAAATGAAAATTGTCCAACTTAGAACACTTTTCTCAAAGACTTGAGCTAAAAGTTCTTGGGAATTGTCAATCTAATGAGCAATTCCTAACTTCTCTACTCTAGAGTATACTACACTCTAGGAAGCCTTGAGACTTACACTAATAACTGGAAGCAAACCCAAATGAATAAGTCAATCTTGGACTTAGCATCTTTTGAAGATTGATAAGGTTTGTTTATAGAGCATCTATCTAGGATGTTTAATTTAGTTATCTAGCTCCAATCAGCTAACCTTGGACTTTTGCGAAAGGAATTAGATACCATATCTGCACCAAATCCAAAAGATTCAAAAAGTGGAAAGAAAGAACTAAAACTTTGTTCAACAAAATCAAACTTCGAAGATACACAAACTTATTATGAGTCAAATTCTAGATGACTCAGCACTTTAACTTCTCAAAGATGTGTTTCAACAGGTATTGAAGTATTTTTTCTATCTTTAAGAGAAATAAGCTGGATCCTCAAAAAGATTCAAAGCAAATCTAAAACATCATCCATCCACAAGGTACTAGTGTGGTATCCAACATCAGTGTGTCGACCCACTGATATTCTATTGATGATTTTTACTCAAATAATGCTTCACTTGAGACTAAGTTCAAGTCATATTCAATCTTCCTGACTCCTTACTGGGAATGCGATTCTTGTACATTTCTTTGAGTCAAAAGAGTAAATTTACCAAGTTACACTAGGAACTTGGTGCTTTGACTTAGTTACTCTATCCCTTAGTTGAAAGGATCATTTCAATGTCGAAGTTCTACTTATTCAGAATTTTATTGAATATTTTTGAATTAACAACACTTTATCTTGAAGTGTTCCAAGAAGACCTTGGAAGTTACTTACTTCATATCTTCAGTTTCCTTGATCTTGAAGTATCTTGAAATATCTTGAAATATCTTAAGATACTATTTTTATCCTCCTTGAATGTAAACTCCATCTTTGAAGTTTTAATTCCCTTGAGGATCAAACCTAACTTCAAGATCCGATCTAGCACTAAAAGATAATTATCATCCATGGTCTGATGTCCCATACCATCTTTCCTACATCAATTTAAGTATAAAATTTGGTGTTCCATACCATCCTATTTTATATTCATGTTAATGTGTGGGTGGTACTTATCCTAAAGTGTAAACATCTCTTGATAGAGTACCTTCTTTCTTCAATTCTTTACGAGAGTTTTGAAGTTTTAGGCATTACCTCTAACTAGATATTCTGGGTTTTGATTCCATCACATGATTGTCATACAATCATGTGCTTTACCTTGGAAACTTGAAAACCTCTTGATTAGAATATCTATTCCTCTTTGCTAGGGTTTCAAAATGAAAAACCAATTAAAATTCCAAGTACTTGAATTTTCACAGATTCAAGCTCAATTGGTTTATTCTTGAACAATTTGGAGCGACAAGAGCTTTTGACTTCTTGTCTTTAGATTCCTTTCTTTATGATGCTTTAGGTACCTACCGTGACAAGGAGTTTAACAGGAATCTCTCTACTGCATAAATCTAAGCATCCGCTCATGCTTTCTAGATTTGTACCAAAAATCCCTTTAAGGATAGGCAAACATTATGTTTTACCTTCCACATACTTAAGTACCGTCTTCATGGTTGCAAACTAGATTCTTGGAATTTCTTCACTTTGTTCATGCTTGGAACATCTTACTCTTTTCACAGTTTTCCATTGGATAAACGGAACCCACGTGAATAATTCCCAAAGAAATTTTATTGCCAATACTTGGGCAAGCTTCAGAGTAGTTCCAATAGAACATTCTTGGACAATCATGGCCAAGCTTGATCAAGTCTGGTTGACCTTGTGGCCAAAATAAAGACTTAGTCTTTATTATTAAGATCTCCTCAACTATTAAAAGCTTTTTTGCTTACCCATTGGACTTTAGAGATCTTTCCCCAACTCAATTCCAAGCATACACTGATGCCTCTCAAATTCCAAAGCTAAGAATCTTTGATACACCTTTAGGTTATATCAATATTCGGACTTAAGTACCAATATTGGTGGTTTGGGAATTACTTAAGAATACTTGTTGTTTAAACTTTCTTGAAAGATTCCACTCTCACATCTAGGGATATTTTTCTTTCAAGAACTTTACATTCCTACCAAGGAATCAAGTAATACTAAGCCAATGATTCATCTTGGAATCTTTTAGTTTCCAATCCAATGACTCATCTTGGAATCTTTTTCTTTACTGGAATTATCTTAAAAAAAAATTCTTGACTTTTGGACAAGACCAAGACTTAAATCTTTTTTCCTTGTCGAAAAGATATTCATTTTTAACCAATGAAAAAGTTAACCAAACTGTTTTCCTTATCTTTAGGAAGTAGCTTAACTCCCAAAGATTATATTGATGTATCGTTTAGGAAAATATCTTGACTGCTAAAGATTACTTTGATGTAGCTTAAACAAAACCAAGCAGACTTTTCTCATCCTTAGAAAAGTTCTTAATAAAGTTTCCATACTTTTTTTTTTGAAAACTTTGCATCTTAACTAGAGATGCAACCGGAACCTAGCATCAAACTATTGAACACTAAAGTTTAAGTGATGCAAAAGTTTATTCGCTTCTTTGATTTACATCACTCTTTAGGATGATATCAAAGAAAAAGTTCAAACTTTCCATGATTTTTTTCAAATTTGGAACATGTCAACTATCCTTTGAACTTGAAAGTTCAATTGATTTAAGATCCATTTGATTTTATTTGATTCTTATCACATCTTGGGATAGAATTAGATAAAACTTCCAAAGGAAACTTTATCAATCTACTTGGATGCATGGTTTCTCAAATCCAAGCTAACGAATACATCTAGGCTTGTCGTTTAGGAATTTTACACCCATGCGCTCTCAAAGTAGAGCTTAAACGGTGATCTAGAAAACTCTAGATGTTGAGTTGCAAGGTAGAGGTATGCTTTAACTATTCCCACATCAGTCCTTTATCATCCTTGGCTTAGTCCTTATGGGCAGCCTCTAGCGCTAATTCCTAGAAGAGAAACAATTATCATGTTATTCCATTTTTCCATCATGATGATGCTTGCTATCTCATCTTCCCTAAAACCTTCCAATTCTCTCTATTCTTTCTAGATTCCCTTTATATGATCAAACCACATAGACTTCTTTCCCTATAAAATCACTTTTTTTTATGTATAGAAACATTATGTGTGTGTATTTACATGTGTTGGAAACAACACATGTAAACATTATGTGTTTGTATTTACATGTGTATGTATTGTTGGAAACAATGTTCAAATGGTCCAGAACATCCACATAGCAACATTAGTTTATGTACTTTTAGTAGAGTGTATAGCCAAAAGTCATGGGATTCTTGGCTTAACAGAAACGAATAAAAAAAAAACATACCCAGTAGGGTTCAAACCTTGTTGATGCCAACAATGAAAAAACATTTTTTTCGTCTTTTTTTTGAAAAGCATAATGTTAGTGCCCAAAAATTAGATTGCTATTTTTAGCAATGATCGCATGCCATCGCATGTTTTATTTCTTTTTTAGCTTTTTTTTTACTTGAGGTTCATAAACTATATAATGGAGGCTTATGTACACTTGTGGAGTATCTTCTTAAGGCACTAGGAGTGCTCAATGCAAGTTGAAGAAGGTCAAAGGAGGTCCCCTCTTTGAGGAAATGGTCTTACACACTTGGAGGAGGTGTGCTCTTGTCACTCTAGCACAATGGCAAGGACCAATGTGAGGAGATCAACCTCATAAATGTTAATCCGTGGAGACATGAGGAGTGGTATGAAGACCGTGAGCAAGTGAAGGCACAAGTGCATGAGTGATAGCACACAAGCATGCACAGATATACACACACACAAGCAAAGAGTGGAACAACGGAAGATCTTCGATTACAAAAGATTTCCCTTACAAAAGATAAAATCTACAACAAGATAACCTCAAAAATGAGCTCTCTAGCTCTTTTTATAGTTTTTTGAGTAGTTTTGGCCCTGTCCAGACCTAGTGTTTGGCCTAGTTAAAAATTAGGTTCTAGGGCTTATTTGGGGGCTCAAACGAAGTCTAGAAATTATGAAAATTGGCAAGGTGATACTTCTAATACTCTTGAAGCTTGATGACTCCTCAACTTGAAAAATATGGAGTTACAAAAATGGAAAATGGTATTTACAATGGTTTTTAATGATGAAAATCACTATTTTTATAGGGATTTCCTCTGAAAATTTGACATGTGCTTCTTAGAGCTCCCTACATGCTCATTCTTCTTGTGTGTCCACTTCTTTGACGCGTTCCTGTGCCTTTTTCTTGACCTTGAGTATCAACACTCCTCGCCCTCTCGAGTCTCTTGTCCCTGACATACCCTTATTGGAGTGGTTGTTCCATGTAGTACTTTGTGAGGTAGTGTCCTTCATGTATCAATAGGAAAGCTCCATCTTCCAAATGTAGGTTGGTCTGGTTCTTCAATTTTCCATTGCTGGCCTATGCGAGAGTTGATTCCCTTGTAGGTACTTCTTCCTTAGATTTGAGCCGGATGGTGTATTTTTGTGCTTTCAAACATTGCTAGTTGCTCAAAGAGGTTGTCAAGATTGATCTTGAGCAATTGTCGATTGTGAATTGCTTCATAGGTGCTGATGTTGTACCCTTGATGTCTTTGGATCTTTGAACATGAGTTTCATAGTAGGATGCCAAGTACTTTTGACCCATAATGATTGATGGGTAAGTGCATTAATGCATGGGTTGAAAAAGATATGTGCCTTGTGCATGGCCTTGGAATGTGGCCCTATGCGTGTGTACTTGGGGAATGCATTGGAAGAAGTATGGTGCAAGAAATTGGGTCTTAAGCAAAGTGCTCAAGGGTATGCCGATGAAGAGGTTTCCTAATCTATCATGGTTAGAATGTTGTCCAATTAGACCATTCTTACCATGGGCAAAGGTCCTATGATACTCATCTCTTTGTGTTGTGCTCCAGCATGGTGATTGACCATCGATTGATCTTCCGTTGTTGATGGATGTCTATGTTGATGGTTTGCATTGGACTTTTAGCTTGCCAATGGATGTATTAGACACCCTATGTACCTTGGAAGATCACTCAAAAAAAGATAGATCAAAACAGATAAGTTGGAGTTAGCTCAGAGGTGAAGAACTTGCTATTTTGGTTCATACACCTGTCCAGTGTTTTGCATAATTCTCTGAGCACAACAGCAATTAACTTAATTCCTCTTAGGGAAGTCTAGTTAACTTAACGAGCTAACTTTCAGGAGTAATCTCATAAAAAATAATGAACCACACACTGAGAATGATGTTTAGCAACTGATGACATCATCCCGATTCTCACGGCCTGGCTACAGTTTGCAACCAAGGAGCAGAAAAATTTAACATAACTCCAGATTTAAGAATCCAATGATTATGAAAATTTGTATGCATATACTAGACAGTAAGTTGAATCTAATAAGCATTAGATCATTGAATTTGGATAATTACACACTGAGAAACAACTCTGACAAGATGAGTAAAAACGTCGGGTACCTGACAGAGAAGTGAAAATGACAGACAAGGTTGACTTCAACTGAACATAACTGAAGATTGCAATACCCAAATGAAATGAAATTTGATGAGCATATATTAGAAATATAGAGCTAACTTTACCAAGTTAAGCTACCCATTTTAGTCAAGTCATCTAGAAAATATTCCTCCTTCAAGAGATTATTAAATTCATCCCAAGATTTTTCTTTCTCTTAAAGGGTAATAATCCTAGGCTTAATCCCAAATATAGCCATTTTTGCAAAATCAGGTAATTTCAAAATTATTATGCCATAAAAATCCATTGTAAGGTCATAGAGGTGCAAAACCTTTGATATATTATGGTCTTCCATGTTCCTTTATAATTGCTTTTAAGTCTTATACTAAACGATCTCTGTTTACAGAGGTGTTTTGGGTCATTAAAACAAGTTCTAATAGGCTTTTACCTATGCATGTATCGAAGTTACCTTGTATTCCTCTTCCTATGTCTCTTCACTTATTGGATTTGCATCATCCATCTTGCTCAAAATCAAGAACATTCAAAATCAAAACTCAAGTCGTGATTCCCCTAGCTTTTTCACATCAAGTCACTAGATGGTGTTGGTGCAATTAAGCCCAAGCCTACATACTTGATGAATATACATAAGCGTGATGTATTAGCATATCACTTGGGAAGCTCATATGTACACCCTCTTGTAACTTTGAGTCTAATTACTCATTGTAAAAGTGATGTAGACCCACGAGGAGTTAGGAAGCTTGGAATCTCACATCATTTGGTAGTTAAAGTCAAGAAAAAATCAATCCTATACTTTAGGATAACTTTTAGGTGAGGATTCGAATTTGAATTCAAATGTGTGGCTCCAACAAAAAGCTAGATAAGAATAAAGCTAAGGATAAAGGTAAAAGTAAGAAACAAGATGGAGGCTAGTACCTCTCAAGCCAATTATGGAAGAAGAGGAAGAGGTGCTAGAGGTAGGGGCAGGGGAGGTAAGCAAGGTAGGAGGAGATCCTACAACAACTCAACATGCAACATATGTGGTCACAACAACCACACTACTAAAGAATGCTACAAAAATACAAGGAACCAAAGGGGAAGATGCTTCCATAAAGGAGGCTATGGACAAACAAGAGGCATGTATAACAATGGTGGAGGCAACTACAACCATAACTACAATCAAGGCTAGAACAACAACAACTATCAAAGAGGCTTTAGAGGAATAAGGGACTTCAATAACTACACTGAAGATCAAGAGGATTCTCTGCTCATCATGAACATGACATCCAAGCAAGGTAAAGATGATGAGCATCTCTTTTACATTGACTCAGGGTGTTCAAATCATGTGGTAGGAAATGTAGCACTCTTATCGGATCTTGAAGAACCAAAGGGAAAGCATGAGGTGCAAACAGGTGATGACACCAAACATTTAGTCAAGCAAATTGGAAATGTTAAGACATCAGATGGTAGTATGAACCTTTTGAGCAAAGTTCTGTATGTGCCTACCATAACCAAAAATTTAAGTAGTGTTGGGCGAATAGTAGAGAAAGGTCTACAGGTCAGGTTCACCAAGCATGGAGCATATGTGGAAGACCCCTAACAAGGATTCAAGAGGATAGCCAAAGGTGAGAAGTTAGGTAGATTGTTTACTTTTGAAATTGAAGATAGAAGGAAGATAGCACTATTCAGTTATAGAGACCAAACCCTATCTGAGTTGGAAATATGGCAGAAGAGGCTAGGACACATAAGAGAGAGAACTCTAAAGCAAATTTGCAGGGATCAAAGTGTGCTTGGAATTCCTAATGTGATGAAGCAGCACATGATTTACAAATGTGGAGCTTGCCAATTTGGTAAAGCTCATAGGCAACCATTGAATAGGAAAGGATATATCCATGAAGATTATTTAAAGCTTGTACACACTGATGTGTGGAGTCCTAGCAAAGATCCATCCATCTCAGGTTCAAGTTACTATGTCTCTTTTATTGATGATTATAGTTGGTGGACAATTCTCTATTTCATGAAGCATAAGGATGAAGTGTTTTCATGTTTCAAGAAATATTTGGCACTAGTTGAAAACCAAAGAGCAAGGAGCTTGAAGAGAATCAGGTCTGATGGAGGTGGTGAGTATTTTTCACATGAGATTGATCTATTTCTACAAGACAGAGGCGTAAAGAAGGAAGTAACAACCAGGTATAATCTTGAATTGAATGGAGTGGTAGAGAGAAGGAACAAGTTAATTGTTGAGGCAGCTAGGTCTATGTTAAATGAGAAAAAATTACAACAGGCTTCCATCCAAGTCATTGGATGGTATGACACCATATGAAGCTTGGAATGGCAGGAGACCCTCATTGTATCATCGCAAGATATTTGCGTGCATTGCTTATGCACACATCCCATCACAAATCAGAGGGAAACGTGACCCTAAGGCTGAGAAGTGCATATTCATTGGGGATGATCAAAATCAAAAGGGATATAGACTTTATAATCCCATTAACAAGGCATTCATAGTTAGTAGGAATGTAGTCTTTGATGAGAATAATTCTTGGTTTGAAGATGATTGCAAGAAAGTCAAATTACCATATGATTTGGAAAATGATTTTCCAACCCTAACTAAAGAAGACCAACACCACACAGAGGACATCAACTCAAAAGATGAGGAGCATATTGACTTCAAAGCTTGGAAGTCAAGAGGCAAGTTCAAATACAAGCAACTAGAGGATCTACCTGAGTCTTCCAATCAAGCTTTAAGGAGATCACAAAGAGAAAGTAAGAAATCCATAAGGTATGGATATGATACATCCTTAGTCACAAAGCACTTTGTGTTCATCACTAAAGATTCAATGACAGAGGAGCCTTCTTCATTTGAAGAGGCTAAGAAGAAGAAAGAGTGAAGAGAAGCCATGTAGGAGGAAGTGGAAGCATTGCAAGAAAACCACACTTGGGACCTAGTTCCCAAGAAACCAGATATGAAGGTAATTGGTTCAAGGTGGATATATAAAGTTAAAAAGAACTCTAATTGCTCTATAGATAGGTACAAGGCAAGATTAGTGGCAAAGAGATTTGCCCAAACACATGGAGTAGATTATGAAGAAATAGTTTCACCTGTTGCAAAGATGCCAACAATCAGGGTATTGGTAAGTCTTGCTGCATCCAGAAATTGGAATTTATATCAATTAGATGTCAAGAATGCATCTTTAAATGGTTGGATATCAGAGGAAGTGTATATGTCAAAACCACCAAGTTTTGAACACAAAGAAAAAGCAAGATATGTATGCAAGCTTAGAAAAGCACTCTATGGTCTCAAGCAAGCTCCTAGATCTTGGAACCATAGACTTGTTACCTATTTGTGGGATCAAGACTTTGTAGCAAGCAAGGCAGATTCTTCTTTGTTTATGAAGAAGAATAAATCAGAGATCATCTACTTGTGTGTCTATGTAGATGATATCATTATTACAGGTAATGATTCTGATGGTATCAAGCAGTTCAAGGCTCAATGGATGAAGGAATTCAAAATCAGGGATCTAGGGTTTTTAACCTATTTCCTTGGCTTAGAACTTGTGTATACAGATACAGGTATATTCATCACACAAAGGAAGTACATAAATGATATGTTGGTAAAGTTTAAGATGGAGAACACTAAATTTGCAAGTATTCCTATGGAGATCAATCACAAGTTAAGTTCACATGAAGGTGAACCACTTGATGATATTACAGGGTATCAACAACTTGTGGATAGTCTTAATTATGCTACTTTGACAAGAGTAGATATTGTTTATGTAGTAAGTACCTTAGGTGAGTTCATGCATGTACCAAGGAGGCCACACCTGGAAGCTATAAAGAGGGTGCTTAAGTACCTAAAGGGTACAATAAATGAGGGATTATTCTATCCTTTCACTTCTGACATAGATATAAAGTTATATTCTACTGCAAATTGGGCTAGCTCCAAGGATGATAGGCGGAGCACTTCAGGGTACCTATCTTTTGTAGGTCCAAAACTCATATCATGGTCATCCAAGAAGCAACCAGCTGTGGCCTTATCTTCCATAGAAGCAGAGTATAGAGGCTTGGCTAAAGCAACGCGAAGCTCATATGTACACCCTCTTGTAACTTTAAGTCTAATTGCTCATTGTAAAAGTGATGTAGACTGACGAGGAGTTAGGAAGATTGGAATCTCGTATCATTTGGTAGTTAAAGTCAAGAGAGAATCAATCCTATACTTGAGGATTAGTTGTAGGTGAGGATTTGAATTTGAATTCAAATGCTTGGCTCCAACACAAAGCTATAAAAGCTGAGAAGGGAATCCTGCGTGTATCTCAAGGTTCTGAGATCGTTTCCATGTACCTTCATTGAGAAGAGGAGCTCACCTCATAGCTCTCTCATTCTACACTCATTGAGCAATGCCTTATTTCCAATGACTTTGTAACGTTACATGATTTAGTCAATACATGTTCATTACTTCCTCCTCTCATATCTCTGTCACACTCTATCAAAACAATGATTTTATCTGAGTTGTTTCTCACTATATACTGCATCATTTTTCATGATTGGAAGCATGACATCTTCACCATACTATCTACTTTGATCCTACAAAATTTCATTGAATTTTGTTCTCGCAATCGTTAGATATCATTCGATTAATGCTCACTCGTCTGTGACTGTCTAGGCCCGTAAAAGTCGTGGGTGATGCTTTACTTGCTAAACATACTTCTATGCATATAGTTTATAATTTATGATGATTCCACTCATGAATGGTAGCTTGTTAAGCTAATTGAAGTTACCCAAAAGTAATTTTATTAATTGTTTCTATACTCAGAGGATTAAGTAAAACATTGAGCAAGTGTCTCAACCAAAATATAAAGTTTTGTGCATTGAATCATATTTCTATTTTGATCCTATCATTTGTGCATCATTTTCCAACCAACATATATGATCATTTATGCTTATTATGTAGCTAAGGAGGCCCACAACAATCTCCAGCCATCAATTATAGCAGGTGTGAAGCAAAATTTAGCTACACCATCTCATCTCTTGTGATTATCCACCATCTCCTCCAACAGATGTTAGGGATGTGCATGCCTAGGGTTGCACATAGGGTGCCTAGAGAAGATGACCTTGATTTTGGCATGCTAATTGGATTGCACAATCTAAGAAAACCGGGTATATCAAGTCCACTCAATACTGTGAATCATTGAAGGATAGCACATTCTCTAAAGTGGTTGAGAAACTTTGATCGAAGGGACTTGATTATCATTCTCTTCGCTTGTTTTACTCAACCAAATTTTTGCTTTCTCGATTGATGCATTAAGTCAAATGGGAGAGTGACCTTCAATGTATAGGCAAACACTTTAATGTTGCACTTGCTTTTAGGTAGAGAGCGTCTATAACCACAAATGGCATTCCATAACTAATTGTTGATGCATAACTCTTCCTTCATTCTCATGTTCGGTGTGTAGCCCATTAGTTCATGCCTAGATGGTATAAAATGCAAATGCAACCCTCCTCCAATAATTCAGTTATACATACACACTACGAGCTTCCATTCCCTCTAAATAATAATACAAAACTCATAAAGTTCTTAAAGAAAAAAAGAAAGAAAAAATCAAGGGAAAGTCAAATTCCCTTATGGAAAATAACTGAGACCAAATCTTTGCAATTGATCCCTCTTCAATTTCCATGAACAAAACCTCTTTCTTTGAATGATTATCATGTGTTTGTTACAAAGGAAACAAACGACATTGATGTCTTTTCATAAAGTTCATCAAAATTCTATTAGCTTGAATGCAAGAGGCAAATGTGCATAGCCTTTTTGATTGTTCATTTCTTTATGCAAAATGCCTCTCTCGAAGATGAATGTGCATGCATAGTTTTCTGGAGCATCATCTCATGATTAATAGGAGCATAACAAGAGTTGAGGCAAGCAAGATCTCCATTGACAAAACAACACATGGATATTCAATAACACCTTTTCATTTTTTTCAAAGAGAAATCATAATTTCAATTATCTACTTCTAGCAACTCGTTCTCCAATTCATATAGCAAATTATTTACTATCAACTCATTTAAGTTATTATGAGACTCTTGGGATATCTTAACTTCCTCAACTCTATCTTGCATGATTCCAGATCTCCATATTTTATGTTCCATGAGCATCAATACAACTTCTCACACTTTATCCTAGTTGATAGTCAAACTTATTGGTTCATTCAAATCCTCTAAAGAATTCTATATTTATAAGGACGGATCATTCTTTTGAATTAAAAACTCAACTTTCTCATGATCTAATTCATTTTCATATGATTCATGTAATCTACTAAAACGTTCTTCAAATTCACGTGGCAATTCAACTGCTATGAGTCCCTTATTAGGAGAAGCTACCCATTCTATGCATGATTGGCAAGTGCATGTTGTCAAGTAGTCTACAAAATATTCCTCCTTCAAGAGATTCTAAAGTTCATCCCAACATTTTACTTTCTCTTGGAGGGTAATAATCCTAGGTTTAATTTTAGATATAACCACTCTTACAAAGTCAGATAATTTCAAAATTGCTACACCATAAAAATCCATTGTAAGCTGATAGACCTCCTGCAAAACCTTTGATATATTTTGCCCATTGAAAAAACCATGTCCTTTTATAATTGTCTTTAAGTCTTATAATAAATTATCTCTATTTACAGAGGTGTTTTGGGTCATACATACATATTCTAATAGGGTATTAATTGTGCATTTATCAAGGTCACCTAACATTTCTCTTCCTACGTCTCTTTGCTTATTGGATTTGCATCACCGACCTTGGTCAAAATCAAGAAGATTAAAAATCAATATTCAACTCGTAATTCCTCTAGCCGTTTCACATCAAGTTCGCAAGATGTTAGGGATATGCCTAGGGTTGCACATAGGGTGCCTAGAGAAGATGGCCTTGATTTTGGTATGCTAATTGGATTGCATAACCTAAGAAAATCGGGTATACCAAGTCCACTCAATATTGCGAATCATTGAAGGATAGCGCACTCTCTCAAAGTGGTTGAAAAACATTGATTAAAGGGATTCTATTATCATTACCTTTGCTTGTTTTACTGAACCAGATTTTCGCTTTCTAAATTGATGCGTCATGTCAAATGGAGAGTGACCTTCAATTTATAGGCAAACACTTTAAAGTTGTTTTTGTTTTCAGATAGAGAGAATAGATAACCACAAATGGCATTCCATAACTAATTCTTGATGCATAGTCGTTCCTTAATGCTCGTGTTAGATGTGTAGTCCATCACTTCATATCTTGATGGAAAAAAATGCAAATGCAACCCTCCTCAAATAATTCAATCCTTCATACACACAACGAGCTTCCATTTCGTCTAAACAATAATGCAAAACTCACAAAGTTCTTAAAGCAAAAAGAAAGAAAAAATCAAGGAAAAGTCGAATTCCCCTATGGAAAATAACTCAGACCAAATTCTCTCCAATCGAGCCCTCTTCATTTTCCATCAAGAGACCCTCTTTCTATGAATGAGTATCCTATCATTTTTTTTATAAAAAGGAATATCGTCCTTGGCCTAATCTCCCAGACTTTAATTAAAGAAAAAAGAACAGGTTACAAAGAAATGGGATTAGTGCCCATGGGACCACCCCCCGAATCCCACAAAGCAGGGGTAGAGATTGCGGGTGTAGAGAGTGTTACAAAGGAGGTTAACAACCCTCCCACCCACCTCATGCACGGCCCACTTGGGTTTCTGCTTGTTGTTCTCGATGAGAAACACTTTATGATGTCTAAAAGGTGGGGACCTCTTATAGTTGGAGATTCTTTTCGCTAGGAGGAATAGCAACTTCTCGATTGACCACTCTTTAGGAGGGTGTCCAAAATGGATGGTGCAAAACTCCCTCCAAATCTTCCAGAGGGTTTCCCCTCTTATAGCATTCCATAGTGCCACTTAGAAATCGATCGCTTCTCCAAGGAGCACTTGCTTCTAGGTGATTTGTGTCTACAATCTCAAAATATTTCCAATGGCCTGCCATAGCTGGAGAGACTTGGGGAAACCAAAGAAGATGTGGCCTAGTTCCTTGACACTAGAGCAGCATCACTTGTACCATGGTGGAGCTTCACAAATCTTGTTAGCCTTTAGGTTGGTCCAAGTTCTCCTTGATTCTAGGAATTCTGGATAGTTTATGACCATTGTACCACATGAGACCCTTGTGGCACGATGGATCCCACCCAACGAGGAGTCTAGTTTTTGAACGTTCCCAAGAGAAGCATCTGCTGTGGAGGAGAGTCCATTCTTCATAGCTAACTCTTGTTTCAAGTTCTATGCCCTCAAAACTAATACATTGGCAAGTTTCTTGTTTCTATAGGTGTTTCCAATGTCTAAAACCCTTGTTCCAAAGACTCTTTCCATGTTGAAGCTTCCAGAAGGCCACACCATTGATGCCCAGGGTCGGAAACCATTATTGAGTCATTTTGCCTGATGTCCGCCACCCATTTCCAATCTTCTCTAACTCTGATGAGTTTTTTGAACTTGTTTCAACTCTTCCATAGGGAGCACACAAGGTTTGTGCCTTTTGGGGAAACCAGAATTGGGGAGAATAAAGGGTAAGGAGGTCTCAATTCTTCGAAGCCGGAAGCCCACCAGTGTAATGGTGGTCATGTTTATAAAAATGAGCTTGGCCCAAGAGGTCTCACAGTTGCACCAAGCCTTGATGATCCATTTTGCCACCAACTTGTCAGCCATGCCGTTGATATCCATAATGCCTAGACCCCCACAATCTTTTTGGCTGATGTAGGGAGACCATTTAATTTTGGGAACTCCTCTTTTGTTGTGGTCCCTGGTCCAAACAAAGTTTTTGCAGATTCTTTCTAGTTTGCTAATTTCTTGATCTTTTGGCCTCCAACAAGAGAGGAAGTAGATGGTCGAGGAGATGGGGAAGGTATTAATTACCATGGCGTGGCCCCCGAGGTTGATTTGCATGCCCTTCCAATATGCTAACTTGTGGTCGAGTTTGGAAAGGACCCAATTCCAACATTACTCCATCAAGACACCAAGGCCCATCGGAATACCTAGAAGGTGAGAGACCTGACTCGAGAGGATAATTTGGCATCCATGCTCAACAAGCCGTTGGGGTGGAGGTCTGAGGATGGCTTTGAAAGTGGTTTGGGAGTGTTTAATTCTAGAACTAGAAATCTTGCAGAAAGTGTCAAGACACCTCCAAAAGGCCTCGATCCTTCTCAGATGATTGTGCACAAATGCGTTCCTATCATATACAAATAATCTCAGGATCATCTAGCCTTGGTTGAGAGGTAGAGAGAGACCTTTAATATGGCCCATTTCCATGTGATGTTGCATAAGATGACTGAGCCCTTCCGTGGTGATAGCAAAGAGTAGAGGGGCTAGAGGGCAACCTTGCCTAAAAGAACATTTTAGTCTTATAGCCTTCGATGACTGACCGTTGATATTTGTTTGCATCGATGTATTCCCTAGCAATGTAGCAATCATCTTCGTGAATTTTTTACTACAACTGAGGCCTTTTAGAGACTAGAGAACAAAGTCCCATTCCAGCGTGTTGTAGGCTTTGTTTGAAGGTGATTTGAAGGAAAACAATGTCTTGCATGGACTCTTCGTCGATACCTTCCCAAATATCAATGATGGCTTCAACTATTGATCTACCCTTGATGAATCCTTTTTGGTCATCACTAAGCCACAACTTCAAGTGACACAAAATTTTGTTGGCAATTACTTTTGCAAGAACCTTGTATCCTATTTGAAGCATTGCGATCAGGTGCTAATTTTCAATCCTATTCTTGTTACCTTTTTTATGTGACTATATTGTCGTTGTTACAAAGGAAACAAATGACATTGATGTCTTTTCATAAAGTGCATGAAACTCCTATTTTCTTGCATGCAAGAGAAAAATGTGCACAACATTTTTTATTGTTCATTTCTTTATGCGAAATACCTATCTAGAAGATGTATGTGCATGCATAACTTTTTGGGACATCATCTCATGATTAGCAGGTTCATAACAAGAGTTGAGGCAAGCAAGATCTCCATCAACAAAACAACATAGGATACTCAATAAAAACTTTTCATTTGTTTTCCAAGAAAAAAAACATAATCTCAATTATCTACTTCCAACAACTTGTTCTACAATTCGTATATCAACTCATGTAAGTTATTCTAAGCCTATTGGGATCTCTTTTTACCTCAACTCTATGTTGCATGACTCAAGATTTCCATTGTTTATGCGTCACGAGCATCGATACTACTTCTCACACCTTATTCAGTTGATAGTCAAACTTATTGGTTCATTCAAATCCTCTAACAAATTGCATATCTCTAAGGATAAGGATGGATGATTATTTTGAATTAAAATCTCAGGTTTTTCATGATCTAATGCATTTTGATATGCTTCATGTAATCGACTAAAACGTTCTTCACACGATATTCAATAACACCTTTTCATTCTTTTTTCCAAGAAAAATCATAATCTCAATCATCTACTACTTCTACCAACTCGTCCTGCAAGGTTGAGTGCCTTCTCTAGCTTCAAATTCTAGTGCATGGACCTATCCAACCATACATTGGTGCCCAAATGCCCATGTGCCTTCATTCTTGACCATTTTCAGACTCATCGATGGTCATGTGCTTCCCAAGTTCCCATGATTGAGGCTTCCAAACTTCATGGTGCCCAAGTTCCTCAACTAGGCTCTCGTAGAAATTTTTGGGAATTGAACTCACAACCTCCTTGCTAGGAGTATGATGGGCTAGCCACTTGCCGCAAAAGCCATGGTTATTGATTACTTCCTAATCCTCTCTATTAAGGTGTGGTTCATCTACTTCTTGCCAGAATTATAGTGACACATGGGGACACTTCATGTTGTCAGATTGTTATTTCCAGGGGTTCACCTATTATTTCCATAATCTTGATTGTCATATGATAGTAATGGTGGATAATAGGGGATGGTTCTTCGATGTGGCAAGACATAACTGGTTGATGGTTCCACTATTGATATATTTTGGTAGTGGTGTCTGAGAACACACTTAGGAACACCAAGGCACTTTTTTTCCTCTTTAGGAGGTTTTTCCCCCCAACTTGTATATATCCCTATAACTCTAATGCGTTACTTATCTTTGTACATTCACTCGGTAATAAATTGAGTATTGTGTAATGTGCTCCAAGCTTCTTCTTCATTGTGTTGTTCGTGTGCTTCCATAGACCTCAAACTCCAATAGATGGTATCGGAGCATATCACCACTTTATCTAGACCATCATTGCTACCAAACAACTTCGCTTTATGGTGCCGAAATTTTGATATGAGCTTGTTTTAGCCTCCAAACGCACTATCAAAATGTCTCTATAGGAAATTTCATCCCTTTGTGCCAAACATATATATAGGTTTTGATTCGCTAGTACAAGCACCTTGAAGTCTACTACAGCTTTAGCAGAGCTGGACAGGGTAGTTCTATTCAACTTTTTGTGATACAATCATTTTTTTGCATCAAGGTATTTTAGTCGGTGCCTATGGCGGAAAGCAATGATGTATTCCATATGTTGGCTACTAAGGATCACTTGGATCGTACCAATTACCCATTATGGACATATGTGATACATCATGTATTGGTCACAGAAGGACTATGGAATATTATGTAGGGTGTCAAAAAATGATCCACTACACTTGCAAATACAATCATTGAAGGTGATGTAGATGGTGTTGATGATGATGATCTTCAAATTCTTGTTCATGCTACGGTTCCGACTGCACCTACTGCAGAGCAACTTCATTGGGATGCCAAAGGTTCTCTAGCACATGCATTGATAGCTTTGTCTCTCAAATGTGCCATTATCCCTCATATTTGCTCTTGCAAAACAACAAAGGATGCTTTGGATGCACTTACCACTTTGTACCAGACAAGAAATGAGGTTCGTGTTGCTTACCTCCGTAAACACTTAGAGACTGAGCATATGAGAGAAGGAGATTCTATGGATAATTTTTTGACAAAGATCAAAGATTTGAGGAATAATTGATTTTTACTGATGAAGTCTTGCCAGATGGTTCACTTGTATAGACTCTTCTAAATGGTCTCCCAGATTCATATTAAATTTTTGCTTCTACTCTTCAGTTGATGATAAAAAGAAATCCAAATGCCTTAATATTTGAAGAGTTATTCTCTGTTTTATTGCAAGAAGATCAATCCATGTAGAATAAGAGGGATTTTCTTCAACACTTCATGAGAGTGGTATTTGAACCCACATCCACTCTAAGGCCAAGGAGTTGAGCTAACCAACCTCTCAATTCTTTATCATTCTGTAGAGCTGTTTGACGACGGTATTGAAATGAGTGAAAACTCTCTTAATTCATTTTAAACCCAAAAGGATGAGTTGAATTTCACAAGCAACCTACATCCTATCCCGATCAGAGAGGGGTTATAACCGTGTAGCCTTCCGTTATGCTATAATTTCAGGATGTTTTTGTGAAAAAAAATCTTTGAGGCATAGCAAAACCAAGGCTTTCCTTTTGTGCTCTAGTATTCGAACCCCGAATGTCAAAGTCAAGTTCTTGTTGAGCTACACCTTGTGTTAGGTGGTTGTACTTGGATATGTCAAGTGGTTGTTTAACATAAACATGTTACTTAAATCAAAAATTAAAGCTCTATGGTGTTGCTAAAGAATAACCTCTCATGTTCCATGCTGAAGGTGGAAATCGAACACAAAAATCATGCAAAGGAGGCAGCTCTGTTAAGTTATTTGCAAGATGCATTCAACCTTTTTTTTTGGGAGACAACATAAATAACATAGTGCTAATCTAAGAACCACATGCCTACCATAGTGCTAATCTATTAACACACATAGATATTTCTATCGGCAACTTTCTTGCTCTCTTCTCTCAACACCCTTTCTTGCACACTCAGATCGTAGACTTTATCTTATCGTTAACATGCTCAATTGGACGAATCAATTCCAACTATCGGTGTCCCAAAAGACAGCCCACGTGAGTTGCTTCAAGCAAACTCAAGTGACGTATTGAAGCTCAAGGAAAAATTATTATATCATCAAGAGTAGTTTTTGCAAAATAATCTTGCACACACTTGTTCAAAGATACTGAATGGAATCACTTTCTTCATAACATATCATAAATTCTCATTGACTTTCAGAACATACTTCAATCAAAATTCATCAAAAACCAATTTGAATTCAAATCATATTTATGAATTTTGTGGATAAATCCAAGATCAGTCTTCATAAAACTTGAATTCTCAAAGGTTCTCAATGTGATAAATATTGGATCAATCAAATCATTATAAAGATATTCGACTTTATCTTTGCTATAAAGGAAAGTCAAATTCAAATCACTCTCATTTATAAATATTAAGCGACCATGTTAGAAAATAAGTCCTAACAAAAGAATGGATTTCAATTTGATACATATGCGATTCAAACTCATAACCTCAAGATGAAAGCTAGACGTTGATCCGTTATGCTAAGAGTTTTCCAAACTTTACTTTCATCTCTTTTACTACGTCAAAAAATACTCATAGAGTATAACGTATGGATGAATTCAATGTAGAGTAAAAATCATGAATCGAAAAAGAGATTAGAATTTGAATCGTATACTAGTGGTATAGGGCAGTGCCAGTGCCTATACCGATGCTTATACTTGTGTTATTGTACTCACATGTATATGGACACTTATATCGATGTCGGGGCTAAAGTGTACCCATATATTTACATTCGTATAGAGCTTGGTATGCCCCTCATATGTTGTAGTGATTGGTGGGAGTTATACCACTACCATATTTGCTAGTAGTCAAATTGCGTTAGAAGTTAAAAGGAACCCAATGTTCAATGCTTGCATTAAGAACATTATGATGCACGATCTTTATGTCAAAGAGACACTTTGTACTTCAGAGACAAGTTTGGCATATGTGCCCACATACGATAATGTTGCAAACCTTCTTATAGAGGTTTCGCCATGGGAGACTTTTGAAGCTCTTCACATGACTTTGGGATTACTCACTTTTGTGGATTGAACTTATTTCACATTCGTTGACACAGAGTGAGCCCCTTGTTCATTGAAACACTTCTAGGGAGGATTTGTTAGCATAATTTAGTAGTGATGTGTGTGAACACATTGAGAACTGTTGGGGCACTTTTTTCCTCTTTATGTGTTTCTTTCCCAAGCTTATATATATGCCCATAATACTCAAATATTAATTATTTTCTCACATCTTACACTCTTTATTGTGCTCCTAAGATTACTATTCATTGAACCACTTTCACGATATCTAAATGAACTCTTTCTATTTTCCCATTAGCCTTAGGGTTATAAGCCGTCCTCACGGATAAGAAAATTCCATGGTGTGCAAAGAAATCCCTAACCTCATGAGCATTTGATTCTCCCCTATCAAGAACTGCTTTTTCAATGTATCCAAATTGTGAAATCACATCTAAGTAAGAAATTGCATACATTTTATGATTATTTACATCGTAATGCTCGGCCTTGTACATGGTTTATGACATTTTCTCTTGCAAGTAAAATATATCTCATCTTGTCACTATCTTTAGGCATGGTCACAAGGTCAACCACCCACTTGTAGTAAATACAAGGAGGATAGGTAGGATGCAAAGGCTCTATATGTTTAACATGTGAATGTATTAGAAATATAGTACAAGTATTTACATAATCCCTTACATTGACATAGATTATCGGCCACTAATAACTTTTTGTATTCTTTTCATATGTATCCATGAGACCTTTATGTCTAGCCCATAATGTATCATGTAAAACTTTCACAACTTACAATCGAAGCTCCTTTTTTCCAATTAACCTTTGTGTCATATTTACTTTTCATGTAGCATGTCTCCAAATAAATTAATCTTTTAGGAAAAAAATGAAAGCTTGTTTTCTAATATCTATGAATCTATTTGTTGACCAACTAAGAGATTTTTCTCGACTACTAAGACATCTGCTAATATCTTTCCACTGCTTCATAATCACCATTATCAAATAGTCATACTCAAATACTTGTGTATCATAATTGATTAAATGTATATCTATTTCTACTACATTACCAAAATCATCTTCAAATTTATCTGTTGAAAGCATATGAGCAATAATATTGGATTTTCTAGCAATAGGAACTAAAATTGAATTTATAAATTTAATATTCGATATCCATCTTAACATAGCAATATCAAGACATGAACAAGTTATGATCATTCTTATCAGCTATAGACAATCTATCTCAATAATTATGTTGGCTCCTATGAAATATTCCTTATTATTTTTTAGAGTTATGACTAAACCCTAAAACTCCTATTTGTTTGCAAGTGTTTCATTTGAGTTTCATGCAAAATCTTAGCAGCAAATCGCATTGTATACCTCTTCTGCTCTTCATCATCTTGACCAATAACCCATCCTATACCTATAGAACTAGTATCAAGGGCCAAAATAATGGGTTTACTTTCTAAATAATCAAGTCTTTTCAAAATAGGGGATTCAATTAGAACTATTTTAAAAATTTTCATGGCTTTAGAATGCTTTTTAGTCCATTTGAATTTTCTATTCTTCCTCACCAAATTGTAAAGATATTTAGCAACATATGCAAAGTGAGGTATCCAAATAGCATTGAAGGCACAAGCTCCTAAAAATCTTATCACCTCGCTTACATTGCCACAAATATTAGATATCTTGTTATGGCATCAACTTTAGGTGGGTAGTCTTCGACAATAGTGAACACACAAATTTCCAACAATGAGTACTTCATTAGCACCCAAAATAGATTTTCCAATAGAAAATGTTGGACAAACCTCTTTAAATATTTTGAATATTTCTTCATAATCAGAGATATGATCAACGACAAAGTTTTTACATCTTGAAGTGTCTAGAGTTTCATCTTTTAAATTTTCCTCACATCCTTTAATTGGAATATCATCAATGAAAGGCATCATCACATTTCAAATGAAATCATGCAAGTCCATATTCATGGAATTCACCATATGGGCTATCGGATTTATAGCTTGCTAGGGAAAAGTGCACATATCTACTAAGCATAGAGGATTTCTCATTGTGGTAATATCTCTACTCTCAATAGCAAGCTGGAATTGGTCATATCCTAACTATAAATCCCCCATAGATTAGATAGAGTGCTCAACAAATGCTTTTACAAACTCTCCTACTACATAACCCTTTGCAACAAGCCTAGCCTTATACCTATCAACTGTTCCATCAGGCTTATGCTTCAACTTGTTTACCCACTTAGTGCAAATGGCCTTCTTGCCAGGAGGCAAGTCACATAAAGACTAGGTACCATTGTTTATTATAGCATCATATTGAAATTGCATAGCAGACATCCAATTTTTTGAATTTTGTGCTTCATCAAACAAAACAAGCTCATTCTCATCAGAGAGACTAGATGCAGCCATAGCATAGCAATTTGATGCAAAAGAGGCACTATGAGAGCCTAAATGAGTATGATATGATAGAGGTGCATCTAATTTGCTTTCATGCAAAGTTCGTACTAACCATTTTGGCATAGTTTTTGCATGCTCAATATCAGCTCTCTCATCAAGAAGTGCATCATGTAAATCTACATAAAAAATGGAATGATCTCCATCATCAGATGAAACCTACAAAGGCTGAGAAGTTGCCTCATTAGGACCAACACTAGACTGTCCACCTGTAAAAAGAGGCAACAAAGTATCATACATTTCTTTGGAGCTAACAGATGTGTCCTTCGTACATGAAAGTAAGGGCTGAATAGCATCTTCCACATAAACAACATCATCGCTAACCAAAATGTGTTTAGTTTGTGGATGATACAGACGATCGCCTTTTCTTTCAAAACTGTACCCAACAAAAATACATTTCATCACTTTATCATCCATTTTTTTTAATGTTGTTTAGGCACTAATGCATATGCTAGATAGCCAATAGATGGCTTGCAACCATGCCAAGCCTCATATGGAGTGATAGGATTATACAACCATGAGATAAAATGCCAAAAGAAATAATCACATCACCATTTGATAGATCATGAACTGTACATCTGTCATCAAAAAATTTCACAACAAAGCCAATCTTGGCTAAAGACGAAACTAATAACAGATTCTTGTTGATCCCTCGCACAAATAAAGCATATGAAAATGTAAAAGAACTTCCATCAGTAGTGGTTAGAATGATCTTACCAACTCCCATAACAGGATAAGAGGAGTTGTTGGTGCATATAACAGTATTCCTTGTAGGGGCAAGCTCAAGTGAAGAGAAGAATCTACGTTGCGAGGTAATATGTTTGTCACCCTAGTATCAAAGTACCAAACATCTGAGTCTACTGCAGACATGCACTGCTCATGAGAAGATGGGTCAAAACTGCAAATAGTATTAAACACCCATTCTTCATCCTACACAAGATTAGTAGACTTCCTTCAAATACTTGATCTTTCTCAGAAAACTATCCATAGGATCAACTTCATTCATGTGCTAACTCCCCAACTGTTTTCGGAGGTAAGCAACATGAGCCTCATTCCTAGCCTAGTACAATGTGGTAAGTGTATTCCAGGCATTCTTAACTCTTCTGCAAGAGTGAATGTGAGGAATAATGGCATGTTTAATAGAAAAAGCAATCAATGCATGTCCCTTAGCATCTCTGCCATCCCAATGAGTTTTCTTTGTAGTAGATCCAATAGAAACGGCAGCATGAACAGGAATCTCCAGAATATCGCCATCTTCGACACCATCTGCATTAGCTTTTGTACCTATATTTGGAGTACCTATGTTCGTAGGTGTTGAGGTTGTAGAAAGGAAAGACCAAAACCCTCACCACTTTGCATGGAAGCAAGAAGGAAGGCTCAAGAGTGACTCTCCTCTCATCCACCCCTATCTCCAACATGTTCAAGCCATTGGCATCAGACACATGCTATGCCACATGCTTGAAAAACATGGAGAATAGGGAGTCAAGGATCCTAGTCCATGAGTAAAATACAAATGAATGCAACTACTCTACTCACACAAAGGAGAGACATGCATAGGTGCACACACACTACTCTCACACACTCACAAAAACACAATACATGAAATGTAAATAGTTTTGGAGTAACAGAGAGCCTTCTTCCATTGATAAGAGATATTACATGAGAGAACATCGACCAAAAGCTCCCTTCTCTACAAAAATAAGCTTCTATATATAGGCTAAGCTCTATTCCCCATGTGTTCCTTTGAAAAGTCAAAAATTGAATCTCTCTCTAAGTAACATATCTTCTAGGATATTCCAGAATCAAGTCTTGTAACCACCAAATCCCAAGAATATGCATGCATGGGATTTTCTACGTGGGATTTCTTTAGAAGGGCCAAAAAGGTGAGATATCCAAGGGTTACCTACACTATGGTTTAAGAGAATATTAAAAAGTGCCTCTAAGAGAGTGTTCACATATGACACTCAAATATATACAAAAAAGGTTAGTCTCATGGTCTAGGAAGGGTTCCTATGCACAATTGTGGATGTATGCTTATCCTACAACCCAACACTCTCCCCCCTCTAGTCTTTGTCTTCCTCGACAAAGCTTAAAGAAGAAGAGCATACATAACTGAACTGTTCCAAGTTTGGAGCCTTTCAACTCTGGAAATCTTCAAGTCTTCAAAATGTGCATTTCTTCAATATGCAAAGCTTCAGGCTGCAAGTCTTCAGGCTACAAGCCTCCAGGTCTTCAATGATCTTCAAACCTGCAGTAGTGAGAATCTTTCAAGCTGCAAGTCTTCAGTCTTTACTTCAATCTGCAATTCTTCCATCTTTAGAGTTGGGTGACACAATCCCTAAGGGGCAGTCAGCCCAACAACAGAAAGAGCAGCTCTTGTTTCCAAATATGCAGCCATTCCTACTCAGCAAGTCCTAAAAAATTGCAAACCAAAAACTTCCTGGGCATACATAACAATTGCAATCATGAAGGTGCAAGCAAGGATTCAGCTGCCATAAGCGGCTTTAGCATCTTTAAAACCTGCAATGCAGCCAAGTCAATCTATAATGTAGGTCATAGACTAAAAATGATTGCAAGAGCAATTATCATGATTCCAACTCGATAGTCACACCACAGGGATCCGAAGCAATTTGGGAAATTGAACCCAAGAACCTTAGGAGAGTAATCCCTGCGTCAAGTAGTTCTGCAAAGATGCAGGAACCATGTCTTGCATTGGTAATATTTTCGGCTAGCCTACTACATAGTTGTGACTACCCCGGCTCAAATAATTTGTGTGGAATTAGAGCGAGCTTCTATGAAATAAATCATCAAAGAAAACTCATCAGCTTCTCTAGGTTGTTGATGGGGCCTGCTCTTATAAGTACTCAAATAAAAGCACCATAGTAGGATGATCCAAATGTGGCAGTCCATGAGTATTGACATTGTTCAACCACCTTCAACTAAGAGTATGCAACACAACCTGTAATCACATCTTCTGTTAGTAGGCTAGGTAGGAGCCTTTGGCCAGTTTGGATAGCAAGGCCTGCCACTTATGGCCATACTTCCCAATTTTATGATACTTCAAAAGTAATTGCTTCCCTGCTTGATCCTTCAATCATGAGAAGTGAGAGATATGAGAAGAAAATAATGGCATTCAGAGCTCTCTTGCCACACATGCATAGGCAGGTTTGTACTATTAGTGCTTTAAACAATATCATTCCCAGCATAAGACAGTCACAGTAGTAATTGAACATTTTATCTGCAATTGTTCCTCATGAAGGATCATATCATGGGGAGAAGCATCAAAACCCTAGGTAAAACACTAGTAGAACAGCGGTGTCTTAGATAATTGATAGTCTCCACCCATCTCCAATACCCAGGGGTTGAGATCATTGAGCAAATTCTGCTGGAAGAAATTCTTAAGCAACCTAGTCACATTCATCCCAAGATCAAGACATCATTAGATTGAGCCATGCTTTTCTTTAAACACATCCCAGAAAAAGACAGTAGTCTGTATGATAGCCAATAGGATGATGTAGCACAAATACAGTTGTTCCTAGGGTGATAGTACAAATACCCAAAATAAAGTTGGACTCCATGTATGCTTGTTGGTTGATCACCCCTACTACTAGAGAACCTAGAAATGACTCGAAGGAGCAATCCTGAATGTTATTGTAAGAAAAACTAATGCACTATAGCAATTTGAAAGCTTCATAATCTCTTAGGTAAGATGAATGAGCGAATTGTAGCCCAAAATCAATGTCGTGGGGAAGTGTGGGACACATCCCCCTCATATGAGTTGTCCTCAGTCCCAGAGAGACCTCTTTACCATCCAAAACTGTCTTTAAAGTCTCAAAGCATGCAATGTTCAGATATAACACATACAAGTGGTTTTACTCACATTCCTTTGTTGCCATCTGGAATCCTTAACAAGATCGTGAAGATCACCAAGAGCAGTAGTAGCATCCACCCTTCTCTGATATTATAACTAGGGGGCCAATGAAGATTTTTTAGACTGATATCTTCCACTACTTTTCCTCCACATATATCTATTGGTGACAGCTGAGCATATTACTTTGGTGGTTGAGCACTTTGACTCAGACTTCGCAGGCTATAGATAGCATCCATAATGTGCACACAAGTTTGAAGCCTTGCTCTGATGCAAGGAAAGAACAGGTAATATTATTTCCTTGGCATGGCTAGGAAGAGGACACAACCCTGGTATCCATATGCCAATTAATGAGCATGGTGTAGTTACCCTATGCAGACATCTCCATCAGCCACCTCATAATCTTTTTTGAGAGTAGCTAAGTCTTCATGTGGCTTTTGAGAATTCTCATGCCTTGACCTGTGTACTACTCACATACCAGATCAATCTTGAAGTTTTATGAAAGAGAATACCTCAGCAGCACCTTGGGAATCATGCACCCTACATTTTGTATTTTAGCTAGATCCCCATCCGTCACTCAGTAGTGAGTTGATGATTGGTTCCCTCACATCAGTCCACATTGAATCTATGTCTTGATCTAGGTGATTCAAGTTTGCGTGTGTTGACCCGTGACTGTGTGTCAATGTCCTTGGAAGCCGCATTCTTCAAAGGAACTGCATCATCAGATCTGCTTAGCGAGCTGTCCACTTATAATTTTCTCTGCACTTTCCTAGTACGCAAGTTGCCAAGCCAGGTGTTGTCCAAAGTTTTTACAAGAGATAGCAAAAACTAGGGTGGATTCTATTGTGGTCATTCATAAACATCATAAAGCTGAGTTTGTGCAGGGAAATAGACTTAGATATCTGTTGGTACAAGCAGAAGCTCCCAAAAGCATCTTTAAATGGTACATCTGCAGCATGCTCGATCCAGTTGCCAAAAAATCAGAGGGAATCATGCCCCGAACATGGTTGGGAACCAAGCCTCTTGACTAGGGGGATGCCACAACTCCACAAAGATAGCTCCACAAAGATAGCTCCACAAAGATAACCATGTAGGGCCTGTGATAATCTAGAAGCATACAACTCCATGGGGCCATTGTGAAGAACATCAGAGTTCCCAGTTCATGTTGAAAAGGCTAAACGACTCAGGATCTAACGCTGGGTTCTTTGTATCCGAGCAGCAATACCATACTGCCTTATCTCGGCACCAAGTTCTTTAGCCTTATTTAGCATGTGCAAGGAGAGTAATAAGGGCTCAATCCCAACACAGTATGAGAAGGGGCAGTAATGGAACAATGTCCAATTCCAAGCATCTCAGACATGCTAGTAGACAACGATTAGTCTTCCTATGACAAAACTCCATCCCTAGTCAAGATGCAAACAGGAAGTCCTGTTATCAATCTACCCATCGTTCGCCCACAATGGTTACTACCAATATCATACCAGGGCAACTTCTTCAACTAAAATCAACTGCAGCCCGTTCCCATGCTCCTACGAGGCTTGCTTCCACCCTTGTGCATAGAGAATGGAGTACAAACCATCCTTGGGCAGATTCAACGAGCCACAAGGCTTCCGCCATCTTTTGCGACTTGCACGGTTTGATGCCTATTTCAATCTTTAGAGATCTGCTGTGGAGAAAAACCAATTGACCCCAACTCCACAGGTGTGACAAACTCCCAGTTCTTTTCCATGTCTATGTCACGAGAAATATAAGTCTAGCCAAGAGATGGCTAGCATGCTATGACCTGCTAGGTTAAGCATAATTACTTAGTTGGAACAGCAAGAGGGTAAGGAAATTGATTGGCTTGGTGGGTGATAGCCTCCATGGTGAGAAGGCAAGCCATGTGTACCAAACTTCTTTCCTTGTAGTCTTTTTGAGCAGGTGTTATTTGTGCCCAATAAGAGTGCTCTTAGTACATATGATTCTGATGAACAGGGAAGAGAGAAGGGAGATGGTAATAGCCCTGGGAAACTGAGCTTTGGAGGAGTATGAAGTCCGCCCCAAAGGCAACAAAGTGCTGAAAGAGCTCTAAATCTAAGCTAGGTAAGAACTGTAGAGTTGAAGCGTTCGACTAGCTTACCTTTCTGCTTCAGACATCAAATCTTTGTACTAAAAAAGTCTTCCTTTACGAGATGCCAACCTGGTAGCATGAGGTCATGATTCTTGTAGTTGATCCTATTTTTCCCAGTTGTCCATAGTCATTCTTTTGTGTGCAAACTTTGAATCCTCATGCCTGAATATGTGTATTGTTGTGTGCCCCAAATTGATTGCAGGATAGTTTGAGGAAAAAGGGAAGAGGGCCTCAATAGCCAAGGACATAAAGCAGATCTTCTTTGCTTGGCAAGTGACCTGACCAAGGAGATTAAGTGCTACCAAGACAAGAGTCTGATTCGGACTGTTCTCGAAACTATGCAATGCTCACCTTCAAGCACAAAGGAGGATCGTAGTGCCTACACACTAGGCCATCGATAGTCATGGTTAGAAATTCTTGTTAGAGATGCCCAAAGAAGTTTTATAGCCATGCCTTAGGGAAGACCAGCATCTTCATACACCACAGGACGGGGATCAAGGGGTTACATACGCCACACTCACCAATCTTCATATGCCATCACCACAATACTCGATCTTCAGTAGTTCTATGGTCACACACGGGAACGTAGGGAAATGATCACACATAGGGGAGCTCCAGGTGAGCTACCCCCAAAGAAATGGGTGTAGACAAGATGAGAGAGAGAAGATGCATTCTTGCCTTCCCTTTCACCTACTTCGCGTGATTGCTGGTGAATGGCCTTGTTTTGAATTGAAAGCATCAGCTACAATCCACATGGGGTTCACCCATTCGAGCACTTACGCAAATAGAAGTTCAGGAATTCATGGAGATTTTCATCTCAGAAACAAAAAATCTGCTTCTTTAAGTTTTCTTGGGAATGAAGAGAGGGAGGAGTCAGAGAGGGTACTACCCATCCTCCTTTCCAAGGACATCACCAAAAACAAGAAGTGGAAGAGGGATGGAGAGTGATTCCATCATGGGTGTGTGGGAGTGTGTATATATGAAGAAGTAAGAGAGAGAAGGAGGTTAGGGGGTGTTTTTGTGCATCAAACTAAAATGAACTAAAACTTTACTACTAAAAGCAAAAAATGGGAAGCAAATGGCCCAATGGAAGGGTGAAAGTGCTTATGAAAGAACTCAAATCCTATGCAATTGAGCAAAACAATTTGCAACACAATACTTTACCACATGTTCTTGATCTCTCCAAGTGATGAAAGGCCGCCATGTAGATGGCACCATCCAATGTCTTTGAAGTAGCCCGACATCTTCTTGTAGAAGACAATCTTCAACCTAATATCTTCCTGTAGAAGATAATCTTCAAATACATCATGTAGATGGCCGATCCTCACCTTCAAGCTGCTAATGACCAAGTCTTCTTGCCATGAACAATAGATAACCTCCTCTCCATGAGGTAGAGTGTGAGCACACCCTTCATCTTCTCCAAGAAGAATCACCAAGAAGAACTCCATAGCTGCTCCTCAACATGCTTCAAGTTAGCACCATGGCTGCCCCATGTGCTAGAAGAAACACCACCTCTACTGAGGTCCAAGCTCTAGAAAGCTTGTGTTGATCCTAGGTGAAGGATGATTCAAGTGATCCCAAGCTTGTGTTTATATAGTTTTCTTTGTCCATGAAAAGCTATACCAAAAGCACTTATCGAATAAAAAACGCTACGCGATCGTTTACGAAAATCTCTTCGCCATCGATTGTGTTTTTGGGAAAACATCCGCGTTCACTATTCGTTCTTGCTTTAACTTTATAAAGAGCATGGTACAAAATGTATTACAAGGAAGCGCGTTGCCGTCAACTGGTCTTGAATCTGGGTGGGCTGGATGAGAGGGCCATACTGTAGCCAGAGCACCTCACGCTTTTAGACGTACAAGCTACTGCAAAACAACTATACTTGCTGTTACCGCCCGTTCAGCTTGTATTCTTGTAGGAGGGAGTATAAAAGCTTGTACACATCCTGTAAACTCTGGATAGAATGAACCAATAGGAACATTGTTTTCTAACATCAAGTGGGGAAGGCAATGAAGAACTACTTTGATGGGTCAACATGTGGCAGAGTTCAAACAAGTGTTAAGAGCCGAGCAGGTTGAGGACTTGTTCACACAGTTCGAGGCATTCGGTTTGACTCTTAAGGGTACTACTTTAGCATGGTTTCAATAACTAAATAGTGACAACTACCGAGAGATAGGTCAACTGCTAAAGGAATTCATTGTAGAATTTTCCAAGAGTAGTACCAGACATAACACATCATCCTTGATCCATAGTTTTAAGCAGACACCCCAAGAAACAGTGCGACTTGCAGGAAGAAGGTTCACACAATACTTAGAAAGATGCTGTATTCCAGAACTACCCACACTAGCCAAACAAGTGGCCTTGTTTTTAGACGGCTTACTAAGCACCAAGTTAAGATCATATGTGTACTTGAAAGAGCCTAGATCCATAGAAGAGTGTGTGCGAATGTGTATTGACATAGAAGACAACTTGGATGAGGAATTAGAATTGTCCAAACTCTATAAGGATTTTGACATTTCTACTAGTCATACCTCCAGAACCTCTACTAAAATAGATGGGATAGCTGAGCAGGTTGCCAAGAAGCTAGGAGTTCAAAATAGACAAACACCAAGGGTCACCTCATTGAAGCGATGTTACAACTGTGGAGGAGACCACATGGCTAATGTTTGCCCAATGATGGCTCAGCCCGAAGGAAACCCTAATGCTCCATATTGCACCATTGAGAGAAAATACACAAACCATACGACTCAAGATTGTCCATACAATAGGCAGGCTATTAGACAAACTTATTAGCAACCTTGCCAATAGGGTAGGTATCAGAACCAATACCAATAGCCATATAATAGGCCACAACAACAATATCAAGCAACATATAGGCCACAACTAGTCCTAGGAAACCAACCATGAGCCCTTGCCAATGTGATTCCTATTAAGTATGTAGTGGCAAAGGAAAATCCTAATAGAGCATTGGTGCCACTAACCCCGTTGGTCTCAAAAAATGACTCTCATGCTCATACTTCAGACTACTCCCATGAAGATAGTCCACAAGCTTATTACACAGAGTCACTAGAGCATAGTGAGGACAAGAGCTACCCTAGAGTAGATTTAGTGATTGAACGGACAAAAATGTGCATGAAAATGGTAGATCTAGCTCAAGCTATGCTTGAGACTCCATGCTATTTGGGCTTATCGAGTTGCCTACAAAATGGTACTCAATGCCACCCCATTTCAAGTGGTCTTCAGACAGAATGATGTGCTACCATTGGACTTCCTAATCCCAGATTTAAAAGTAGCACAAGAGCATGAGTGGAATGGACATGAGTTGTCCTCTAGGATCTTTGATCTAGAATGCTTAGGTGAGCTGAGGCTACTGTTGGAGATAGACGTCTGCGGAAGCACGCGAACAGCACAAGGAAGAAGAAGAAGCTTGGAGCACAAACACACAATACTGAATGTATTACTAGAGAATGTACAAAGATAAGTAGCCCATTAGGGCAATAGGCGTATATACAAGCTGGAGGAAAAAAACCTCCTAAAGAGGGAAAAAGTGCCCCGGCAGTCCTAGAGTGTTCACACACATCACTACCTAAATATATCAACAAATCCCCCCTGGGAGTGATGCCGTGAACAAGGAGCTGGCACTCATGTATAAGGAAGTGCCAAGCTATGTGGAAATCACTCCACAAAAGGAAGTAAGCCCAAAGCTTTGCGGAAAGCTTCAAACTTCTCCCTAGGCAGAGCCTTCATGAAAAGGTCTGCAATGTTCTCCTACGTGGGCACATATGCCAAGCTGATCTCCCCAGGAGAGAACCTCTCCCTGACATAGTGATAATGCACCTCAATGTGCTTAGTGCGAGCATGGAACACAGGGTTCCTCGCAACTGCCAATGCGCTCTGATTGTGAGTGAAGATGGTGGTGGCAGAAGACTGGCCAACACCCAAATCAGCCATAAGGCATCTGAGCCACACACACTCAACAGTCGCTTTGAAAGCTGCCCTATACTTAGCCTCACAATTGGAAGTGGCCACAGTAGGCTGCTTCCTGCTCAATCAAGATATACATGAGATACCAAGCATGAAGCAAAAACCACTGGTGGACACACGAGTGTCATAGCAACCAGCCCAATCTGAGTCAGAAAAAGCATGCAAATCTGGCGGTAGTGATCCCCCCTTGGGATAAAACAACCCAAGTAGCCGAGTACCACTCAAGTAGCGAAAGATGCGCTTAACTGCTTTCCAATGCGTGACTTCTGGGCAATGCATAAACCTGCTCATCTGTGAGACAGCAAACTGAATATCTGGCCGAGTAATGCATAAGTAAATCAAGCATCCAACAGCCTGCTGATAGAGAACAGCATCAAATGCATCTCCAGCATCATGAAGACTCAATCGTAAACCTGTCTCCATAGGAGTGGCAATAGGCTTACAGTCTTCAAGGCCAAAACGCTGCAATAATGTGTCAATATATTTCGTTTGACACAAAGCCATTCCAACATCAACGTGCATAAACTGAATGCCCAAATAGTGATGCAAATGCTGCAAATCAGACATCTCAAATGAGGCATGCAAATCAGCCTTAAAATCAGCAATATGTGTCTCAATAGGACTAGTGAGCAGCATGTCATCAACATAGACAACAATGATCAAAAGCACATCATTGGCACGTTTAACATATAAGGTGCTTTCAGTTGGACTGTTCTCAAAACCATGTGCAATCAGATAGGCATGTATCTTCTCATACCAAGCACGTGGTGCTTGCTTTAAACCATATAATGCCTTCTTTAACCTGCAAACCTGGTTTTCATGCCCTTTCTGCACAAAGCCACGGGGCTGAAAAACATACACTTCTTCATGCAAGTCACCATTCAGAAATACTGTTTTAATGTCCAATTGATTTACATTCCAACCATGATGGGCTGCAAGTGCACAAATGCTCTGAATAGTAGTCATACGGCATGTAGGTGCAAAGGTCTCATCAAAATCAATGCCTCTTTCCTGTGCATAACCCTTTGCAACAAGCCTAACCTTATACCTGTCAACTGTACCATCAGGTTTATGCTTCAGCTTGTATACCCACTTAGTGCCAATGGCCTTCTTGCCAGGAGGCAAGTCACATAAAGACCATGTACCATTCTTCATTATAGCATCATATTCAGATTGCATAGCAGCCATCCAATTTTTTGAATTTTGTGCTTCATCAAAAGAAACAGGCTCATTATCATCACAGAGACTAGATGCAGCCATAGCATAGCAATCTGATGCAAAGGAGGCACTATGAGAGCCTGAACGAGTACGATATGACAAAGGTGCATCTAATTTGCTGTCACGCAAAGTCTGCACCAGCCATTTTGGCATAGTTTTTGCCTGCTCAATATCAGCTCTCTCATCAACAAGTGCATCATGTAAATCTGCATCAGAAATGGAATGATCTGCATCATCATATGAAACCTGCAAAGGTTGAGAAGTTGCCTCATTAGGACCAGCACTAGCCTGTCCACCTGTAAAAAGAGGCATCAAAGTATCATACATGTCTTTAGAGCTAACAGATGTCTTCTTAGTACATGAAAGCAATGGCTGAATAGCATCTTCCACAAAGACAACATCACGGCTAACCAGAATGCGTTTAGTCTATGGATAATACAGACAATAGCCTTTACTTTCAGAACTGTACCCAACAAAAATACATTTTACTGCCTTATCATCCAATTTTCTGCGATGTTGTTCAGGCACTAATGCATATGCCAAACAACCAAAAACACGTAGATGAGCAACAGATGGCTTGCGGTCATGCCAAGCCTCATATGGAGTGATAGACTGCAACGCTTTAGTGGGACACCTGTTCAGTAGATATGCTGCACACATGACAGCCTCAAGCCAGAAACTATGTGGTAAAGCCTGACTTTTGACCATGCACCTCGCCATCTCCATGAGTGACCTGTTCTTTTGTTCAGCAACTCCATTCTGTTGAGGTGTATACGGCACTGTACACTAGTGTTTTATCCCACGTTCAGCCAGAAATGCATTAAAATCTGAAGACATATATTCCCCCCCTCGATCAGAATGGAGGGTGCCCATTTTACATGCTGATAGATTTTTAGCCAAAACCAAAAAGTATTTGAAGCACATGAACACTTTGGACTTTGCTTTGAGTGGATATACCCATGCATGCCTAGAAAAATTATCAATGAAAGTCACAAAGTAAAGGTAATTTCCAAAAGAGGGTGTCTGCATAGGACCACAGACATCACTATGTACAAGCTGCAATTTCTGTGTAGCCCGAACTGAACCATCTTTTGGAAAGGAAGAACGCTGCATTTTGCCCAAAATACAGCCTTCACAAACATGTTTTCCACGTGCCTCAAGTTTGGGCAAAAGAGGACACCATTTCAGATTTCTGCAGGCGTAACAAACTAGCAAAATTCAGATGACCAAAGCGTGCATGCCAAAGCTTTGCATCTAACATAGCCTGAGAATCATGAACTGCACATGCCGAATCATTCACAGATCTTTCATAGTCTATGAGCTTATACAGCCCACGACATAAAATGCCAGAAGCAATAATCACATCGCCATTTGAGAGATCATGGACTGTACACCTGTCATCAACGAATTTCACAACCAAGCAAATCTTGGCTAATGCAGAAACTGATAACAGGTTCTTTTTGATCCCTGGCACAAATAAAGCATCTGACAAATTGAAAGAACTACCATCAGCAGTAGTCAGAATGATCTTACCAACTCCCATAACAGGATAAGTGGAGTTATTGGCGCATGTGACAGTATTCCCTGTAGGGGCAGGCTCGAGTGAAGAGAAGAAACTGCACTGCGAGGTAATATGTTTGGTCGCCCCACTGTCAAAGTACCAACATCTGAGTCTACTGCAGACATGCACTGATCATGAGAAGATGGGTCAAAATTGCAGACAGTAGTAAACGCCCATTCTTCTTCCTGCACAAGATTTGCAGACTCGGTTTTTGGTGTAGAGGCCTCTGCAACAACCATTCCAGCCTCTTTCTTCTTTGCCTCTTTAGCAGCGAGTTTTGGAGAGTTCTTTATAATATGATCATTTCCTTTACAGTACTTGCAGAACAATTTCTGCTTTTTTGATTTCTTCTCATCTTTATCCTGGTTCTTCGATTGTGCATCATTTGCAGATTTCTGCTTACTAGTAGAAGAGCTCCATTTTCCTTTGCCCTTCTGACTAGCCAGGAAAACTTGATCTGCAACACGCATAATGGACTTGTTCTGTCTGGACTGATCTTCCTGCAACAGAACAGAGACTAATTCCTCAAATGACAAGGCATTCGGATTGCCTTTCATCATCAACCGAAGAGTAGAGGCAAAACTCTGATATGAATCAGGAAGACCATTCAGAACGGTCTGCACAAGTGAGCTATCTGGTATAACCTCATCAGCAGAAATCAATTGTTCCTTCAGGTCTTTGATCTTTGTAAGAAAACTGTCCATAGAATCACCTTCATTCATGTGCTCACTCTCCAACTGTTTTCGGAGGTAAGCAACACGAGCCTCATTCCTAGCCTGGTACAAAGTGGTAAGTGTATCCAAGCATGCTTTGTTATTCTGCAAGAGCGAATGTGAGGAATAATGGCACATTTGACAGACAAAGCTATCAATGCATGTGCCTGGGCATCTCTACCATCCCAACGAATCTGCTCTGCAGTAGGTGCAACAGAAATAGCAGCACGAACAGGAATCTGTGGAATATCATCTTCGACACCATCTTCATCAGCTCGAACACCTGTATTTGCAGTACCTATCATTACAGGTGTAACAGGACGTCTTTCAACACCCTCCACAGCCAACATACGGAATACATCACTGCTTTCAGCCATGGCCGGTGACTAGAATACCTTGATGCAGAAAATTGACTGTATCTCAAAAAGTTGAACAGAACTGCCCAGACGAGTTCTGCTAGACCTGTAGCAGACTTCGAGATGCTTAAACTGGCGAATAGAAATTGGTATATACCTTTGGCACAAAAGGACGAAATAGCCTGCACAAGCACTACGATAGTGCGTTCGGAGGCCAAAACGAGCTCAGATCGCGATTTCGGCACCACAGAGCGAAGATGTTTTGATCTCGAAAACACCCTGAGTATGCTCACCAAATTTCGTGCGAATCTGAGACTGCAAACGGAGGAGTGTTGACGGCGCCCTAGAAGAAGCGACGACCTGCTCTGATACCAATTGTTGGAGATAGACATCTGCGGAAGCACGCGAACAGCACAAGGAAGAAGAAGAAGCTTGCAGCACAAACACATATTACTGAATGTATTACTAGAGAATGTACAAAGATTAGTAGCCCATTAGGGCAATAGGCGTATATACAAGCCGGGGGAAAAAACCTCCTAAAGAGGGAAAAAAGTGCCCCGGCGGTCCTAGAGTGTTCACACACATCACTACCTAAATATATCAACAGCTACGAGCAACAGCAGGAATCTATGCTCCAAAGAAAAGGCAAAAGGCATACTTTGATGCACACGTTAAGGATAAGAGATTGAACGAGGGAGAATTAGTGTTGGTCTATACATTAAAACAACATGCCCAAAAATTAGAAAAATGAGGACATGGACCCATGATTATTAATAGAATTTCCACGAGTGGTGCAGTTCAATTGGCCACCCTAGAAGGTGACATCTTGCCAAACTATATTAGTGGCTGTCGAGTCAAGCTATATCAAGAACCTCTTATAGAGGATATGCTAATGAGACTCAATAGTGGCAACAAGAGAAAAGAAGAAGAGCTAAGGGTTACAGAAGAAGCACAGAGAGCACATTAGACAAAATAAGTTAAGGTGACTAGGCCTAGATGTCAATCTTGAAACCCAACAATATCACATGGTCATGTGCCAAACATCAGATGTAATTGATTCTCCAATAATCCATTGATGTCCCTTTGTGACGATAGCGGTAGGATAAGGAAAGAGTGTAAGGACTGTGAGAGCAATGATTGTCTCAAGTGGAGCAACTAGTGTAATTAGACTTTCATACTGTGAAGACTTGCAATTGAACATCAAACTCATAGAAGCCTATCTCATAGGATGGGGAGGTGTGGAAACCCCTTGTTTGGGCGAGGAGTGTTGATATATTTAGGTAGTGATGTGTGTGAACACACTAGGACCGCCGAGGCACTTTTTTCCCTCTTTAGGAGGTTTTTTTTCCCCTGGCTTGTATATACGCCTATTGCACTAATGGGCTACTTATCTTTGTACATTCTCTAGTAATACATTCAGTATTGTGCGTTGTGCTCCAAGCTTCTTCTTCTTCCTTGTGCTCTTTGCGTGCTTCCGCAGACGTCTAACTCCAACAATTGGTATCAGAGCAGGTGGTCGCTTCATCTAGGGCACCGTCAACACTCCTCTATTTGCAGTCTCAGAATCGTACAAATTGTGGTGAGCATACTCAGGGTGTTTCCGAGATCAAAATAGCTTTGTTTTGTGGTGCCGAAATCGCGATTTGAGCTCGTTTCGGTCTCCAAGCGCACTATCGCAGTGCTTGTGTAGGCTATTTCGTCTCTTTGTGCCAAAGGTATATACCAGTTTCTATTCGCCACTATAAGCGTCTCAAAGTCTGCTACAGGTTTAGTAGAACTTGTTTGGGCAATTCCATTCAACTTTTTGAGATACAGTCAATTTTCTGCATCAAGGTATTTTAGTCACCGACCATGGCTGAAAGTAGTGATGTATTCCGTATGTTGGCTATTGAGGATAAGTTGGATGGTACCAACTACCCATTATGGGCTTATATGATGCAACATGTATTGGTTGCAAAAGGATTGTGGAACATTGTGCAGGGTGTTGAAAGATGTCCTGTTAAACCTGTAACAACAGGTACTGCAAATACAGGTGCTGGAGCTGATGAAGATGGTGTCGAAGATGATATTGTGCAGATTCCTGTTCGTGCTGTTGTTTCTGCTGCACCTACTGCAAAGCAGATTCGTTGGGATGGCAGAGATGCTCAAGCACATGCATTGATAGCTTTGTCTGTCAAAAGTGCCATTATTCCTCATATTCGCTCTTGCACAACAGCTAAGGATTCTTGGGATACACTTACCACATTGTACCAAGCTAGGAATGAGGCTCGTGTTGCTTACCTCCGAAAACAGTTGGAGAGTGAGCACATGAATGAAGGTGATTCTATGGACAATTTCCTAAAAAAGATCAAAGATTTGAAGGAACAATTGATTTATGCTGATGAGGTTATACCAAATAGCTCACTTGTGCAGACCGTTCTGAATGGTCTTCCTGATTCATATCAGAGTTTTGCTTCTACTCTTCGGTTGATGATGAAAGGCAATCCAAATGCCTTGTCATTTGAGGAGTTAGTCTCTGTTCTGTTGCAGGAAGATCAATCCAGGCAGAACAGGTCCATTATGCGAGTTGCAGATCAAGCTTTCCTGGCTAATCAAAAGGGCAAAGGAAAATGGAGCTCTTCAACTAGTAAGCAGAAATCTGCTAATTCTGCATATTCGAAGAAGAAAGATAAAGATGAGAAGAAATCAGAAAAGCAGAAATTGTTTTGTAAGTACTACAAAGGGAATGATCATATCATAAAGAACTGTCCAAAACTGGCTGCTAAAGAGGCAAAGAAGAAAGAGGCTGGAATGGTTGTTGCAGAAGCCTCTACACCAAAAACAGAGTCTGCAAATCTTGTGCAGGAAGAAGAATGGGCGTTTACTACTATGTGCAGTTTTGACCCATCTTCTCATGATCAGTGCATGTCTACAGTAGACTCAGATGTTTGGTATTTTGACAGTAGGGCAACCAAACATATTACATCGTAGTGCAGCTTCTTCTCTTCACTCAAGTGTGCCCCTACAAGGAATACTATTATATGTGCCAACAACTCCTCTTATCCTGTTATGGGAGTTGGTAAGATCATTTTGACTACTGCTGATGGTAGTTCTTTCACTTTGTCAGATGCTTTATTTGTGCTAGGGATTAAGAAGAATCTGTTATCAATTTCTGCATTAGCCAAGATTGGCTTGGTTGTGAAATTTGTTGATGACAGATGTACAAATCATGATCTGTCAAATGGCGATGTTATTATTGCTTCTGGCATTTTATGTCGTGGGTTGTATAAGCTCATACACTATGAAAGATCTGTGAATGATTCGGCATGTGCAGTTCATGATTCTCAGGCTATGTTAGATGCAAAGCTTTGGCATGCACGCTTTGGTCATCTAAATTTTGCTAGTTTGCTATGCTTGCAGAAATCTGATATGGTGTCTTCTTTGCCCAAGCTTGAGGCACCTGGAAAACATGTATGTGAAGGCTGTATTTTGGGCAAAATGCACCGTTCCTCCTTTCCAAAATATGGTTCAGTTCGGGCTACATAGAAATTGCAGCTTGTACAAAGTGATGTTTGTGGTCCTATTCAAACACCCTCTTTTGGAAATAACCTTTACTTTGTGACTTTCATTGATGTTTTTTCCAGGCATGCATGGGTATGTCCACTCAAAGAAAAGTTCGAAGTGTTCATGTGCTTTAAATAGTTTTTGCTTTTGGCTGAAAATCTGTCAACATGTAAAATGGGCACCCTCCGTTCTGATCGAGGGGGGGAATATATGTCTTCTGATTTTAATGCATTTCTGGCTGAACATGGGATAAAACACCAGTGTAGAGTGCCTTATACACCTCAACAGAATGGAGTTGCTGAAAGAAAGAATAGGTCACTCATGGAGATGGCGAGGTGCATGGTCAAAAGTCACGCTTTACCACATAGTTTCTGGCTTGAGGCTGTCATGTGTGCGGCATATGTACTAAACAGGTGTCCCACTAAATCATTGCAGTCTATCACTCGAAATGAGGCTTGGCATGACCGCAAGCCATCTGTTGCTCATCTATGTGTTTTTTGTTGTTTCACATATGCACTAGTGCCTGAACAACATCACAGAAAATTGGATGATAAGGCAGTAAACTGTATTTTTGTTGGGTACAGTTCTGAAAGTAAAGGCTATCGTCTGTATCATCCATAGACTAAACGCATTCTGGTTAGCCATGATGTTGTCTTTGTGGAAGATGCTATTCAGCCATTGCTTTCATGTACTAAGGAGACATATGTTAGCTCCAAAGACATGTATGATACTTTGATGCCTCTTTTTACAGGTGGATAGTCTAGTGCTGGTCCTAATGAGGAATCTTCTCAGCCTTTGCAGGTTTCATATGATGATGCAGATCATTCCATTTCTTATGCAGATTTACATGTTGCACTTGTTGATGAGAGAGCTGAAATTGAGCAGGCAAAAACTATGCCAAAATGGCTGGTGCAGACTTTGCATGACATCAAATTAGATGCACCTTTGTCATATCATACTCATTTAGGCTCTCATAGTGCCTCCTTTGCATCAGATTGCTATGCTATGGCTGGGTCTAGTCTCTGTGATGAGAATGAGACTATTTCTTTTGATGAAGCACAGAATTCAGAAAATTGGATGGCTGCTATGCAATCTGAATATGATGCTATAATGAAGAATGGTACATGGTCTTTATGTGACTTGCCTCCTGGCAAGAAGGCCATTGGCACTAAGTGGGTATACAAGCTGAAGCATAAACCTGATGGTACAGTTGACATGTATAAGGCTAGGCTTGTCGCAAAGGGTTATGCACAGGAAAGAGGCATTGATTTTGATGAGACCTTTACACCTACATGTCGTATGACTACTGTTCGGAGCATTTGTGCACTTGCAGCCCTACATGGTTGGAATGTACATCAATTGGACATTAAAACAGCATTTCTGAATGGTGACTTGCATGAAGAAGTGTATGTTTTTCAGCCTTGTGGCTTTGTGCAGAAAGGGCATGAAAACCAGGTGTGCAGGTTAAAGAAGGCATTATATGGTTTAAAGCAAGCACCACGTGCTTGGTATGAGAAGATACATGCCTATCTGATTGCACATGGTTTTGAGAATAGTCCAACTGAAAGCACCTTATATGTTAAGCGTGCTAATGATGTGCTTCTGATCATTGTTGTCTATGTTGACGAAATGCTGCTCACTGGTCCTATTGAGAAGCATATTGCTGATTTTAAGGCTGATTTGCATGCCTCATTTGAGATGTCTGATTTGGGGCATTTGCTTCACTATTTGGGCATTCAATTTATGCAAGTTGATGGTGGAATGGCTTTGTGTCAAACGAAATATATTCACACAATATTGCAGCATTTTGGCCTTGAAGACTGTAAGACTATTGCCACTCCTATGGAGACAGGTTTACGATTGAGTCTTCATGATGTTGGAGATGCATTTGATGTTGTTCTCTATCAGCAGGCTGTTGGATGCTTGATTTACTTATGCATTACTCGGCCAGATATTCAGTTTGTTGTCTCACAGATGAGCAGGTTTATGCATTGCCCAGGAGTCACGCATTGGAAGGCGGTTAAGCGCATCTTTCGCTACTTGAGTGGTACTTGGCTACTTGGGTTGTTTTATCCCAAGGGGGGATCACTACCGCCAGATTTGCATGCTTTTTTTCACTCAGATTGGGCTAGTTGCTATGACACTCGTGTGTCCACCAGTGGTTTTTGCTTCATGCTTGGTAGCTCATGTATATCTTGGTTGAGCAAGAAGAAGCCTACTGTGGCCACTTCCAGTTGTGAGGCTGAGTATAGGGCAGCTTTCACAGTGACTGTTGAGTGTGTGTGGCTCAGATGCCTTATGGCTGATTTGGGTGTTGTCGAGTCTTCTGCCACCACCATCTTCACTGACAGTCAGAGCGCATTGGCAATTGCGAGGAACGCTTTGTTCCATGCTCGCACTAAGCACATTGAGGTGCATTATCACTATGTGAGCGAGAGGTTCTCTGCTCGGGAGATCAGCTTGGCATATGTGCCCACGCAGGAGAACATTGCAGACCTTTTCATGAAGGCTTTGCCTAGGGAGAAGTTTGAAGCTTTCCGCAAAGCTTTGGGCTTACTTCCTTTTGTGGAGTGATTTCCACATAGCTTGGCACTTCCTTATACATGAGTGCCAGCTCCTTGTTCACCGCATCATACCCAAGGGGGATTTGTTGATATATTTAGGTAGTGATGTGTGTGAACACACTAGGACCACCGGGGCACTTTTTTCCCTCTTTAGGATGTTTCTTTCCCCTGGCTTGTATATATGCCTATTGCCCTAATAGGCTACTTATCTTTGTACATTCTCTAATAATACATTCAGTATTGTGTGTTGTGCTCCAAGCTTCTTCTTCTTCCTTGTGTTGTTCACGTGCTTCTGCAGACGTCTAACTCCAACAAGGAGGAACCTCCCATCTACCTTCAAGATGTTCCAATGAAAGTCAAAATGCTAGTATGTCACGATGAAGACCTTAGAGAGCCACTTGTCTTGGGTCAAGATTGGATCTATGAACATGCAGTTAACTTGAACCTAAGAAGTCAACTTCTCCAAGTTTGGTTACATGAACAATGCATAACATTAGAATTAGAGAATTCCATGCTCACAAATCCAGATGTCACACATTCTCTTAGTTCTTCTAGGACTAATCTTAGCAAAAAAGATGTTGTATGTGTCAAATGATCTATGTTCTAGAAGAACTCAATCATAGAAGAACATGCTCGAAGGCAAGTAGACTCCTCCTCTTGTTCAAAGACTAATGTTGTCACAGCAACTCAACCAAATAAGCAAGTAAAATAGTACATGAGCACGGCTACATCAAATAGACAAACAAAGTTCAAGAAGAAAGAAGCTCAGGGCATGAAGCAGAGTTGGGTACGAAAAGGAGTGCAATCACCAGCCTTGCCACAACAATTTCCATCCAGGCAAGCTAGCCATGCCCAAAGATGAACCATGCAACTAGGACAAGTTCATGCTCAAGGTCTCAAACTAATTTGGGTACCTACGAAATTAGTTGCAACTCAACAAGGACGATTACACATGTGGGTTCCCAAAGAACTCTTACATGCACAAAAGCCTATGCTCTCCACCATACAAAAGGTAAAAAAAAAAGAAGTCAAGGAGAGAAAAGGGTAAGAAGCAAGCACAGATACCAAAAGCAGATAAACTCTCCTCTTTGAAAAAAGTAAGAAGACAATCATCAAGGATATGGGTTTGGAAACCAAAAGCCCCACTACCATTCACAGAATTAAAAAGCCAACCACGTGCGATTTAAAGATAAGTAACCATCCAAAAAAGAAGAGTCCAAACGTAATAAGTATGCAGCCGAACACTATTCTTAAATGGATCCCTAAAGGGAGAAATGGTTAGTTGTCGTTTAACCATCGACTGATCACATCATTTCAAGATCCATTGGCTACCTCCAACAAAGACTACATCAACATCCACCAACAACATTGAAAGTTTCGACATGCAACAACCATGTGCCTTTTGCATAACCTTGTCTTTTGCACCATTCAGGTCATGCACTTCCAAAGTATGCATCAATATAGGACCACATTACATGGCCGTGCATAGACAAAATTGAGAATCCCAGGCACATGTGACACATTGGACATATGTAAAATATATTTGATGCTAACATCTTTCTTCTTGTTTTGTGACATTGTTCCAAAAAAAAGGGGGGAAACAAAAAGAGAAAGAATAGGACTTTGCGCTTGATGAATCTCCAATGCAAACCATCAACACAAACATCCATCAGCAACGGAAGACAAGTCGATGGTCAATCACCATGCTGGAGCACAACACAAAAAGATGAATATCATAGGACCTTTGCCCATGGTAAGAATGGTCTAATTGGACAACATTCTAACCATGATAGATTAGGAAACCTCTTCATCGGCATACCCTTGAGCACTTTGCTTAAGACCCAATTTCTTGCACCATACTTCTTCGAATGCATTCCCCAAGTACACATGCATACTAGGGCCACATTCCAAGGCCATGCACAAGGCACATATCTTTTTCAACCCATGCATTAATGTACTTACCCATCAATCATTATGGGTCAAAAGTACTTGGCATCCTACTATGAAATTCATGTTCAAAGATCCAAAGACATCAAGGGTACAACATCAATACCTATGAAGCAATTCACAATCGACAACTGCTCAAGATCAATCTTGACAACCTCTTTGAGCAACTAGCAATGTTTGAAACCACAAAAATACACCATCCGACTCAAATCCAAGGAAGAAGTACCTACAAGGGGATCAACTCTCGCATAGGCCAGCAGTGGAAAATTGAAGAACCAGACCAACCTACATTTGGAAGATGGATCTTTCCTATTGATACATGGACACTACCTCGCAAAGTACTACATGGAACAACCACTCCAATAAGGGTATGTCAGGGACAAGAGACTCGAGAGGGGGAGGAGTTTTGATACTCAAGGTCAAGAAAAAGGCACAGGAACGCGTCAAAGAAGTGGACACACAAGAAGAATAAGCATGTAGGGAGCTCTAAGAAGCACATGTCAAATTTTCTGAGGAAATCCCTATAAAAATAGTGATTTTCATCATTAAAAACCATTGTAAATACCATTTTCCATTTCTGTAACTCCATTTTTTTCAAGTTGAGGAGTCCTCGAGCTTGAAGAGCATTAGAAGTATCACCTTGCCAATTTTCATAATTTCTAGACTCCGTTTGAGCCCCCAAATAAGCCCTAGAACCTAATTTTTAACTAGGCCGGACACTAGGTCTGGACAGGGCCAAAACTACTCAAAAAACTATAAAAAGAGCTAGAGAGCTCATTTTTGAGGTTATCTTGTTGTAGATTTGAGCTTTTGTAAGGGAACTCTTTTGTAATCGAAGATCTTCAGTTGTTCCACTCTTTGCTCTTACCTTGTGCATGTGTGTGTGTGTATGTGTGTGCATGCTTGTGTGCTATCACTCATGCACTTGTGCCTTCACTTGCTCACGGTCTTCATACCACTCCTCATGTCTCCACGGATTGACATTTATGAGGTTGATCTCCTCACGTTGGTCCTTGCCATTGTGCTAGAGTGACAAGAGCACACCTCCTCCAAGTGTGTAAGACCATTTCCTCAAAGAGGGGACCTCCTTTGACCTTCTTCAACTTGCATTGAGCACTCCTAGTGCCTTAAGAAGATACTCCACAAGTGGACATAAGCCTCCATTATATAGTTTATGAACCTCAAGTAAAAAAAAAGCTAAACAAGAAATAAAACATGCGATGGCATGCGATCATTGCAAAAAATAGCAATCTAATTTTTGGGCACTAACATTATGCTTTTCAAAAAAAAGACGAAAAAAATTTTTCTTCATTGTTGGCATCAACAAGGTTTGAACCCTACTGGGTATGTTTTTTTTTTAATTCGTTTCTTTTAAGCCAAGAATCCCATGACTTTTGGCTATACACTCTACTAAAAGTACATAAACTAATGTTGCTATGTGGATGTTCTGGACCATTTGAACATTGTTTCCAACAATACATACACATGTAAATACAAACACATAATGTTTACATGTGTTGTTTCCAACACATGTAAATACACACACATAATGTTTCTATACATAAAAAAAAACGATTTTATAGGGAAAGAAGTCTATGTGGTTTGATCATATAAAGGGAAGCTAGAAAGAATAGAAAGAATTGGAAGGTTTTAGGGAAGATGAGATAGCAAGCATCATCATGATGGAAAAATGGAATAACATGATAACTGTTTCTCTTCTAGGAATTAGCGCTAGAGGCTGCCCATAAGGACTAAGCCCAGGATGATAAAGGGCTGATGTGGGAATAGTTAAAGCATACCTCTACCTTGCAACTCAACATCTAGAGTTTTCAAGGTCACTGTTTAAGCTCTACTTTGAGAGCACATGGGTGTAAAATGCCTAAACGACAAGCCTAGATGTAGTCGTTAGCTTGGATTTGAGAAACCATGCATCCAAGTAGATTGATAAAGTTTCCTTTGGAAGTTTTATCTAATTCTATCCCAAGATGTGATAAGGATCAAATAAAATCAAATGGATCTTAAATCAATTGAACTTTCAAGTTCAAAGGATAGTTGACATGTTCCAAATTTGAAAAAAATCATGGAAAGTTTGAACTTTTTCTTTGATATCATCCTAAAGAGTGATGTAAATCAAAGAAGCGAATAAACTTTTGCATCACTTGAACTTTAGTGTTCAATAGTTTGATGCTAGGTTCGGGTTGCATCTCTAGTTAAGATGCAAAGTTTTCAAAAAAAAAAGTATGGAAACTTTATTAAGAACTTTTCTAAGTATGAGAAAAGTCTGCTTGGTTTTGTTTAAGCTACATCAAAGTACTCTTTAGCAGTAAAGATATTTTCCTAAACGATATATCAATATAATCTTTGGGAGTTAAGCTACTTCCTAAAGATAAGGAAAATAGTTTGGTTAACTATTTCATTGGTTAAAAAGGAATATCTTTTCGACAAGGAAAAAAGATTTAAGTGTTGGTCTTGTCCAAAAGTCAAGAAATTTTTTTGAAGATAATTCCAGTAAAGAAAAAGATTCCAAGATGAGCCATTGGATTGGAAACTAAAAGATTCCAAGATGAATCATTGGCTTAGTATTACTTGATTCCTTGGCAAGAATCTAAAGTTCTTGAAAGAAAAATATCCCTAGATGTGAGAGTGGAATCTTTCAAGAAAGTTTAAACAGCAAGTATTCTTAAGTAATTCCCAAACCACCAATATTGGTACTTAAGTCCAAATATTGATATAACCTAAAGGCGTATCAAAGATTCTTAGCTTTGGAATTTGAGAGGCATCAGTGTATGCTTGGAATTGAGTTGGGGAAAGATCTCTAAAGTCCCATGGGTAAGCAAAAAAGCTTTTAATAGTTGAGGAGATCTTAATAATAAACACTAAGTCTTTATTTTGGCCACAAGGTCAACCAGACTTGATCAAGCTTGGCCATGATTGTCCAGGAATGTTCTATTGGAACTACTCTGAAGCTTGCCCAAGTATTGGCAATAAAATTTCTTTTGGGAATTATTCACGTGGGTTCCATTTATCCAATGGAAAACTGTGAAAAGAGTAAGATGTTCCAAGCATGAACAAAGTGAAGAAATTCCAAGAATCTAGTTTGCAACCATGAAGACGGTACTTAAGTATGTGGAAAGTAAAACATAATGTTTGCCTATCCTTAAAGGGATTTTTGGTACAAATCTAGAAAGCAAGAGCGGATGCTTAGATTTATGCAGTAGAGAGATTCCTGTAAAAGTCCTTGTCACGGTAGGTACCTAAAGCATTAGTAAGAAAGGAATCTAAAGACAAGAAGTCAAAAGCTCTTGTCGCTCCAAATTGTTCAAGAATAAACCAATTGAGCTTGAATCTGTGAAAATTCAAGTACTTAGAATTTTAATTGGTTTTTCATTTTGAAACCCGAGCAAAGAGGAATAGATATTCTAATCAAGATGTTTTCAAGTTTCCAAGGTAAAGCACATGATTGTATGAAAATCATGTGATGGAATCAAAACCCAGAATATCTAGTTAGAGGTAATGCCTAAAACTTCAAAACTCTCGTAAAGAATTGAAGAAAGAACGTACTCTATCAAGAGATGTTTACACTTTAGGATAAGTACCACCCACACATTAACATGAATATAAAATAGGATGGTATGGAACACCAAATTTTATACTTAAATTGATGTAGGAAAGATGGTATGGGACATCGGACCATGGATGATAATTATCTTTTAGTGCTAGATCGGATCTTGAAGTTAGGTTTGATCCTCAAGGGAATTAAAACTTCAAAGATGGAGTTTACATTCAAGGAGGATAAAAATAGTATCTTAAGATATTTCAAGATACTTCAAGATCAAGGAAACTCAAGATATGAAGTAAGTAACTTCCAAGGTCTTTTTGGAACACTTCAAGATAAAGTGTTGTTGATTCAAAAATATTTAATAAAATTCTGAATAAGTAGAACTTTGACATTGAAATGATCCTTTCAATTAAGGGATAGATTAAGTAAGTCAAAGCACCAAGTTCCTAGTGTAACTTGGTAAATTCACTCTTTTGACTCAAAGAAATGCACAAGAATTGCATTCCCAGTAAGGAGTCAGGAAGATTGAATATGACTTGAACTTAGTCTCAAGTGAAGCATTATTTGAGTAAAAATCATCAATAGAATATCAGTGGGTCGACACACTGATGTTGGATACCACACTAGTACCTTGTGGATGGATGATATTTTAGATTTGCTTTGAATCTTTTTGAGGATCCAACTTATTTCTCTTAAAGATAGAAAAAATACTTCAATACCTGTTGAAACACATCTCTGAGAAGTTAAAGTGCTGAGTCATCTAGAATTTGACTCATAACAAGTTTGTGTAGCTTCGAAGTTTGATTTGGTTGAACAAAGTTTTAGTTCTTTCTTTCCACTTTTTGTATCTTTTGGATTTGGTGCAGATATGGTATCTAATTCCTTTTGCAAAAGTCCAAGGTTAGCTGATTGGAGCTAGATAACTAAATTAAACATCCTAGATAGATGTTCTATAAACAAACCTTATCAATATTGAAAAGATGCTAAGTCCAAGATTGACTTATTCATTTGGGTTTGCTTCCAGTTATTAGTGTAAGTCTCAAGGCTTCCTAGAGTGTAGTATACTCTAGAGTAGAGAAGTTAGGAACTGCTCATTAGATTGACAATTCCCAAGAACATTTAGCTCAAGTCGTTGAGAAAAGTGTTCTAAGTTGGACAATTTTTATTTTGAATTTGAATTGGTCAAGTTATAGTACGGTTGACTCAAAGGAGAATGAATCCAACTTAGTCTCTAGTGTGGCACTCACACACACCTATACAAGAGTGGTTATTCGACTACAAGATTAGTTGCCAAAGGATGCTCACAAACTCATGGTATAGACTATGAGGAAAAATTCTCACCAGTTGAATAGATGACTACAATCAGGACATTGATAAGTGTAGCTGCTGCAAGGAATTGGAGACTCCTCCAACTTGATGTGAAAAATGCATTCTTAAATGGTTGGATAAGTGAAGAGGTATAAATGTCACAACCACCAGGTTTTGGAAACCCTAATCATCCATCTTATGTTTTTAGACTTAAGAAAGCATTGTATGGATTGAAACAAGCTCCTAGAGCTTGGAATTATAGGTTGGTTACATATCTTCAAGATCAAGGGTTCAAACCTTTGTCTATTCATCAAAAGGGATCACAATGAGGTTATCTATCTATGTGTATATGTAGATGATTTTAGTGTGACATGTGATGATCTAAATGGCATTCAAAGGATCAAGAGACACATGCAAGAGGAGTTCAAAATCAATGACCTAGGTGAGCTCACATATTTCCTAGGTATGCAAATGATATACACAGATGAAGGAATGTATTTGACTGAGAGAAGATACATTCAAGATCTTCTTCTCAAGTTCAAAGTGGAGAATACTAAACTTGTAGGTACAACTTTGGAGATGAATCATAAACTTAGTGTTTATAAAGGTGAGAAAATTGAAGACATTAAAGAGTATCATAGCTTGGTAGGTAGCCTTATATATGCTACTCATATAAGGGCAACCATCTCATATAGTGTGGGAGTGCTTAGTCAATTCATGCGCTCACCCAGAATACCACACATGGATGCGGCTAAGAGAGTACTTAAGTATCTCAAAGGTACAATCAACGAAGGTATATTCTATCCTTACTCTTCAGATTTGGATATCAAAATCTATTCAGATGCGGATTGGGTAGGAGCAAAGGATGATAGAAGAAGTGCTTCTGGTTACTTTGCATTTGCAGGTTCGAAGCTGCTGTCATGGAGTTCTAGGAAGCAACCTACAGTTGCTTTATCCTCAACTGAAGTAGAGTATAGAGGTTTGACCATAACAACTCAAGAGGCAATATGGTTAAAAGCATTGAATACAGATTTGGGACTTGTGAGTTCCAAACCTCACATATTTGGAGAAAATGTAAGTTCCATGCATCTAGACGCAAACCCTATTTTCCATGCAAGCAAACATACTTTTCTACCTCCTACAAGCTTCTCCAAGTTCTTTCAAGGCTTACTAGAGACTCTGAATTGTTTGGACACTTGTTCCACTAAGTCTTCTATAGAGCTGGAATGCGTGGATGAGGCCTCTGTTGTGCTGTCCAAATCTTTATGCACCTTAGGGAGTTCTAACTCTTCCCCTAGATTATCCTCTATGTCTACATAGATGTGCAAGCTTTGATCCAAGGTCCTTGGTTTCTTCAGGAATACATATGACCTAAGCTTAGCACTCAATAGACCATCAATGAACAAGGCTATCAGTTTGGCTTGAGTGGGTACTTCCAATGGAGGGCATCTCTCTATGTAGCATCTGAATCTCTGTCTAGCCATCCTCACTGTCTCATGAGGTGTTTTTTTGAATGTGTGTATTAACGATGATGTGTTATGTCTCATTTCACTTTAGGAAAAATCCATAATGAAGGACTCCATCATATGGTGGATGACTCTAAATTGGTGATGGTGCAATGGTCGAAACCAATCCAATGCATCACCCTTCAGAGTGAGTCCAAAGGCATTAAATTGTGTGAACATGTCTTCGACTTGTTCATCATGTAACACCTGCTTGAATTCAGCTACATGCTCATAGGGATCTTCGGATCCATCAAAGCAATTCTTCATAGCCTTCACTAGTTGAGTAGGTCTCAAAGTCCTAGGGTGGTCTCTAGGCCTAGGTAAGGGAAAGCATCCCTACCCCTTTGAGCTCTATGGTCCCTATTTTGTTCTCTTTGAGCTCTCCCACCTTCTGTAGTGGTTCTTTTTCTCCTTGTGTGGTTGATGAAACTATTCTCTGGTCTATCCTTGTTCTTCTCTCTATGTTTTGTGGTCGTATACACCCTTTCTAAAGTGTCATCTAAGTATACTATTTTCCCTGGGACCTCTGGGTCCTTCAACTCATAAATCATGGTCGCTCCCACAGCCGGAGGGTGCTCTGGCTTATATCTCTGAAATGCTTCATCGGTTTCTTTATTCCAAAATAGCTCTATGCTCCTATTGTCTTGGGGTATCCAATTAACATTCAACACTCTCGTTAGTACTGATTTGCCTCTAGGCATACTAGGTTCTTTTACCTCTTCCCCTGTCCTTCCGCTCCTAAGTCTGCAATTTCTACCACCTCCCCAAGTTCGTTCGTTGAGTTGGGCTTACTCGTGAATATGTACATGGTTCCTTCTTTGTCTATATAAGCCTCATTTTCAAAATTCACTATTGGATGTTCTAATCCAATAGGTTGGTCAGGGGTGTGCAATTGGATTATTGACCTATGAAGGCCATCTTCATATACTCATGCACCCAATCTATTGGTGCAGATGTACTCCAGCTGAGACTTGTAGGGCCACTCTGTTTTTGCTAGCTGGGCTAGCCCAAATGAAACCCCTGGTCTCCCTATGTTGAAAGACATATCTGAGTCCCTCGTGTCTGAACTAAATTTGTATGAATAGCTACCTAATTGTTGAGCTCAAGATCATGCTATAGTTCTCACACTAGCCTCAGAAGATCAAACACTTTTTTATCACTTTTCCCTAAGTATTTTCCAGATCTAAGGTTCATAAATCCTTCTTTCACGTTTCTCGCACTCACCCTTCTAATTAGGACAATCACTTAGTTCTTTTGATATTCCTTTGGAGTTTCTTGTCTTTCCCAAATTTGTCGAGAGGAATCGTTTTGATATGTTCAATTTTGGTTTGTTTTAGTGATGCATAATCAAGTCACAAAACTCTTTTAGGCTAGATCCCTATACCAACTTTCTCTCTCTCTCTCTCTCTATCATCAACCACTTCTAACTTTTCATGCGAAAGTGAATCCTTGTTACTCTAGGATTCCACTCCATTTATCACAAAGTTTATTTACTCGAAGAAATCACCAAATTAGAGCTGAAATTCCACTTACGATGTTCTCCTGGATTCTTGAAGAGGCTTTTCTTGTTTTCCCAAGAGTTCTCAGTACTATCCGCTTCTTCTCTTGCCTATGCCAAGCACACAAGAGTTCAAAATTAATGGCCAAAAATACCCCAAAAATTTTGAAAATCTTTGAAGAAACCCTAATTTTGGCATTTTGCCTGACAATCGTGATGGTCAGACACAATCGCGATGGTGTGTCATCGTCAACATGGTGTAAAGAGCTGCGATGATCAGACCACGATGGTCAGAGATCAAGATGGTCAATGCCATGATGCTCAGTCAGAGTTGCGATGATCAAACTATGATGGCCAGCTGGCGATGATGAGGAGATGGTGGTTAGACTGCGACGATGAGTCATAGTCGTGATGGTGAGAACACGACAATCAAATCATGATGATCAGGACCACGATGGTTACAAGGATCACGATTGTCAAGCAACATTCCGGTGGTGTGTCACCGTCGCGATGATGTGATGTGATCGCGATGGCATGAGCCAATCACCACGATGGTCAGTGACCTTCGCAATGGTCAGACATAGTCGCGATGATGAGTTACCATCGCAATGGTTAGCTAAATATGTGATTTCAAAAAATTGAATGTAGATTTGTGCAAGCGCTTACCTGAGCTCCTCTTTGTGCAAAAAGTTTACCCAAATACTCACCTTTGTCTAAGAGTCGCGATGGTCAACTTCTACGGCAGCGTCTGATAGAAAAATGGAGTTTTTACCTGTTTTTCTTGTAGCTCCGTGATGTCCAGAGGCTGCCCTGCAATGTTAGTGCACCAAAAAACACGAACAATCACCTTTAAAATCTCTCTCTCACTCTCGCACACATGCAAATGAGGAAAATTGAAGAGAAAGAGGGAATATGATAGATTTTTGGTACTTTTTGGAGTTTGAGATGATGATGGGGGATGAAACTAGAGGAAAAGTGGAGTAAAAGTGTGCAAAAGCTAACTACAAACGACAATACAACAAGAAAATTTTACATTCCAATGATTTTCTCCAACACACTTACCATCACATGCTCAACCTAGAGCTCGTCCTCGGCAACGGCGTCAAATTTGGTGTCACTCTAGTACAATTGCGAGTACCAACGTGAGGAGTTCCACCTTGTAATTGTCAATCCACAAAGAGTGTACACAGATATGAAGATCAAGAGCAAGTGAATTGCACGAAGGTGATGGTGACAAATGCAAAAGCATACACACACACAAGGAGAGTGGCAATGGAGATCAATGGAAGGCAAGAAAAGAACTCATATTCATATTCATCACCAATTACAATAGGTTTACTAGCTTAATCTTCACTAGTTCTAGAATTTCAACTCACACAAAATGAGCTATCTAACTCTATTTATAGTTTTTGCCTAGTTTTGACGATTTTACATCTAGTGACTGGCATAGTTAAAAAATAGGTGCAATTCCAAGAGGATTTCTCCCAGATGGACGAACCAAATGCATTGAGATTTTGACAACACAAAGTAGGCTTCAAGTTGGTTCCAACAAGCCAAAGACATAAAAAATGGTTGAGTATTCACTAAGATATGACTAGATAAAGTTGACTGTTTTGAGTAGTCAGCAGAGAAGTGGATAGAGATGTTCAATAATTTATATATATTATAAAACATGATTGTACAAGATCATTGGCATTGTAATGATGCTCAATGATGATGGACTGAGTGGGCTATGGTGTGAGTCACTCAGCTTCTACAAATGATCAAGGAGAGAGCTCTCGATGAGGCCACATAGTCGCGAGATTTAAAAAAGCCTTTTATAAGATGTTTCTTCTAGGTTTGAATTTGAATTCAAACTTGGCTCCAACTAAAAGTGACTCCCTTGATTTAGGAGTTATTCCATCATTTGAGACTCGTAACCAATATTCCTCCTAACTCCACGAGATACAAGCTTTTGCAAGATTCTTCAAAGATTTAAACTTTTACAATGGTAAATGATCAAGTGGTTACAAGCCAAGATTCACATGTATCATCAAGTGATATTTGCACACATTATCTTCTAAGCCAAATGTATAATCTTGATCATTTTGCACCAATAGCTCCCCCTCAATCCAGACGTCTTGGCTTGCATTGCTTCATCAATCTTCTTGAATATACTGCAATCCAATCATGGTTTTAAACCTGCAAAGCTTAGTACCATCAAGTGGTTTGGTTAACAAATCAGCACATTGCATATTTGTACGTACATAAACTATTTGAATCTCTTTGCTATGCTTGGTTCTTGCATGATAGTGCACTTTGGTATGCTTGGTTCTTGCATGATAAATAGGGCTGGCTGCAAGATGCAAAGAACTAGTGTTATCACCAAAGATCATTGGTAAATGAGTGTGAAGTCCCACATCTGACTAGAGTACCTAATCCAAATAGCTTCTTGTGTAGCATTTGCTAATCCCCTATATTCAACCTCTGTTGAAGATAGAGCAACAGTTGGTTGCTTCTTAGAAGACCATGAGATAGGTTTATCACATGCAAAAGATAAATATCCAGAAGTACTTCTTCTATCATCCTTACATCCTGCCCAATCTACATGTGAGTACAATTTTATATCAAAATTTGATGTGTATGAGAAGTAAAGACCTTGATTTTGAGTACCTTTGAGGTACTTCAAAATTCTTTTAGCAGCTTCCAAGTGAGATGCTCTAGGTTTGTGCATGAATTGACTCAGAACACTTACTGCATAACATATGTCACTCCTTGTTAATGTTGCATAGTTTAGACTCCCAACTATGCTTTGATAACATGCAATGTCTTCAAGAAAATCACCTTCATGAGCACTCAATTTATGATTTACCTCCATAGGGGTGCTAGCTACTTTTGCATCCTCCATGTGGAACTTCTTCAACATGTCCTGCACATATTTCCTTTGAGTGATGTAGATTCGAGATTTAGTGTATACTAACTCAAGTCCAAGAAAATATTTCAAAAACCCTAGGTTACTGATCTTAAACTCCTACATATTTTGGTTTTTGATTTGTTTGATGTCATTGGCATCACTACTTGTACCAATGATGTCATCCACATATACACATAAATATATCATTTTTTAATTACTCCTCTTGATAAATAGAGAAGAATTTGCCTAGCTCATCATGAACCCTTGGTCTTGAAGATAGGTTGTTAACCTATGGTTCCATGCCCTAGGTGTCTGCTTCAAACCATAAAGAGTTTTGTTTAATTTGCATACATGATTTACCTTGTTTTGATCTTCATAGCCTGGAGGTTTAGCCATGTAAACCTCCTCTAAAATCCGCCCATTGAGAAAAGAATTTTTCACATCTAGTTGATACATATTCCAATTCCTAGATGCAACTACACTTACAAATACTCTCATGGTTGGTATCTTAGCCACAAGTGAAAATAATTCTTCATAATCTACTCCTTCGCTTTGTGCAAAACAATTAGCCACAAGCCTAGCTTTGTACCTGTTTATGGATCCATCCGAGTTTCCTTTCATTTTGAAAATCCACCTACAACCAATTAATCCATTGGTTCTTTCTTGGGTACTAACTTCCAAGTGTCATTCTCTTGGAGTGCTTCTATATCTTCATCCATAGCCTCCTTCCATTCTTCTTTCCTACTTGCTTCTTCATATGAAGAAGGTCCTTCAAGTGGTAAATCCTTAGCAAGATTAATAGAATGCTTAGTGACTAATGAAGTATAATACCCATATCTAATTGACTTCTTACTCTCTCTTTGTGATCTCCTTAAGGCTTGGTTGGATGACTCAGGTATGTCCTCCAACCTCTTCATCTTGACCTTGCCTTTTGATTTCCATGCTTTAAATTCTTCGAAGTTGATGGTGTCCTCATCATCTGATTTGATGTCTTCAATTGTGCTTGGCTCCTCCTTGGTGAGGCTTGGAAATTCTTCTTCCAAGTCATATGGAAATTTGACTTTCCTACATTCACTTTCAAACCAAGAATCATTCTCATCAAACACAACATCTCTACTGACCATAAATCCTTTGTTGGATGGATTATAAAACCTATATCCTTTTTTATTTATAGCATATCCTATGAAGATGCATTTCTCTGCTTAGGGTCCAACTTACCTCTGATTTGAGATGGAACATGCACATAAGCAACACAACCAAATATTGTGCAATGTTCAAGTGATGGCCTCCTACCTTCCATGCCTCATAGGGGGTCATCCCATCAAGGGACTTACAAGGTAACCTGTTAATAAGATAAGCGGCAGTAGAAACACTCTCTGCCCACAAGTAATTAGGCAACTTCTTTTCATTTAGCATAGATCTTGCTGCTTCCACAATCAATTTGTTCCTCCCATCTGCTACTCAATTTTTTCTCAAGAGTATATCTAGTAGTGATCTCCCTTTTGATACCTCTGTTGTGCAAAAATGCATCAAAATCATTGGATAAGTACTCACCTCCTCCATCTGACCTTATCCTCTTTAAGCTTTTTCCTGTTTGATTTTCCACAAGTGCAAGATACTTCTTGAAACAATTGAACACTTCATCCTTATGTTTCATGAAATACAAGATAGTCCACCTACTGAAATCATCAGTAAATGACACATAGTACGTTGAGCCTGAAATTCAAGGGTCCTTCCTGTTGGAGATAGATGTCTGCGGAAGCACATGAACAGCACAAGGAAGAAGAAGAAGCTTGGAGCACAACAGATAAGACTGAATGTATTACTAGAGAATGTACAAAGATAAGTAGCCCATTAGGGCACTAGGCGTATATATAAGCCGGGGGAAAAAACCTCCTAAAGAGGGAAAAAGTGCCCCGGCGGTCCTAGAGTGTTCACAAACATCACTACCTAAATATATCAACAAATCCCCCCTGGGAGTGATGCGGTGAACAAGGAGTTGGTACTCATGTATAAGGAAGTGCCAAGCTATGTGGAAATCACTCCACAAAAGGAAGTAAGTCCAAATCTTTGCGGAAAGCTTCAAACTTCTCCGTAGGCAGAGCCTTTGAAAAGGTCTGCAATGTTCTCCTGCGTGGGCAAATATGCCAAGCTGATCTCCCCAGCAGAGAACCTCTCCCTCACATAATGATAATGCACCTCAATGTTCTTAGTGCGAGCATGAAACACAGGGTTCCTCGCAACTGCCAATGCGCTCTGACTGTTAGTGAAGATGGTGTTGGCAGAAGACTGACCAACACCCAAATCAGCCATAAGGCGTTTGAGCCACACACACTCAACAGAAGCTGTGAAAGCTACCCTATACTCAGCCTCACAACTAGAAGTGGCCACAGTAGGCTGCTTCTTGCTCAACCAAGATATACATGAGCTACCAATCATGAAGCAAAAGCCACTAGTGGACACATGAGTGTCATAGCAACCAGCCCAATCAGAGTCAGAAAAAGCATGCAAATCTAGCGGTAGTGAACCCCCCTTGGGATAAAACAACCCAAGTAGCCGAGTACCACTCAAGTAGCGAAAGATGCGCTTAACCGCCTTCCAATGTGTGAGTCCAAGGCAATGCATAAACGTGCTCATCTGTGAGACAACAAACTAAATATCTGGCCGAGTAATGCATAAGTAAATCAAGCATCCAATAGCCTGCTGGTAGAGAACAGCATCAAATGCATCTCCAGCATCATGAAGACTCAATTGTAAACCTGTCTCCATAGGACTGGCAATAGTCTTACAGTCTTCAAGGCCAAAACGCTGCAATAATGTGTCAATATATTTCGTTTGACACAAAGCCATTCCACCATCAACCTGCATAAACTGAATGCCCAAATAGTGATGCAAATGCCTCAAATCAGACATCTCAAATGAGGCATGCAAATCAGCCTTGAAATCAGCAATATGCTTCTCAATAGGACCAGTGAGGAGCATGTCGTCAACATAGACAACAATGATCAGAAGCACATCATTTGCATGCTTAACATATAAGGTGCTTTCAGTTGGACTGTTCTCAAAACCATGTGCAACCAGATAGGCATGTATCTTCTCATACCAAGCACGTGGTGCTTGCTTTAAACCATATAATGCCTTCTTTAACCTGCACACCTGGTTTGCATGGCCTTTCTGCACAAAGCCACAGGGCTGAAAAACATACACTTCTTCATGCAAGTCACCATTCAGAAATGTTGTTTTAATGTCCAACTGATGTACATTCCAACCATGATGGGCTGCAAGTGCACAAATGCTCCGAACAGTAGTCAAACGACATGTAGGTGCAAAGGTCTCATCAAAATCAATGCCTCTTTCCTGCGCATAACCCTTTGCAACAAGCCTAGCCTTATACCTATCAACTGTACCATGAGGTTTAGGCTTCAGCTTGTATACCCACTTAGTGCCAATGGCCTTCTTGCCAGGAGGCAAGTCACATAAACACCATGTACCATTTTTCATTATAGCATCATATTCAGATTGCATAGCAACCATCCAATTTTCTGAATTATGTGCTTCATCAAAAGAAACAGACTCATTCTCATCACACAGACTAGGTGCAGCCATAACATAGCAATCTGATGCAAAGGAGGCACTATGAGAGCCTGAAGGAGTACGATATGACAAAGGTGCATCTAATTTGCTATCACGCAAAGTCTGCACCAACCATTTTGGCATATTTCTTACCTCCTCAATATTAGCTCTCTCATCAACAAGTGCATCATGTAAATCTGCATCAGAAATGGAATGATCTACATCATCATATGAAAGTTGCAAAGGCTGAGAAGTTGCCTCATTAGGACCAGCACTAGACTGTCCACCTGTAAAAAGAGGCATCAAAGTAATATACATGTCTTTGGAGCTAACAAATGTCTCCTTAGTACATGAAAGCAATGGCTGAATAGCATCTTCCACAAAGAGAACATCATGGCTAACCAGAATGCGTTTAGTCTGTGGATGATACAGACGATAGCCTTTACTTTCAAAACTGTACCCAACAAAAATACAGTTTACTGCCTTATCATCCAATTTTCTGCGATGTTGTTCAGGCACTAGTGCATATGCCAAACAACCAAAAACACGTAGATGAGCAACAGATGGCTTGTGGTCATGCCAAGCCTCAGATGGAGTGATAGACTACAGCGCTTTAGTGGGACACCTGTTCAGTACATATGATGTACACATGACAGCCTCAAGCAAGAAACTATGAGGTAAAGCTTGACTCTTGACCATACACCTCGCCATCTCCATGAGTGACCTCTTCTTTCGTTCAGCAACTCCATTCTATTGAGGTGTATATAGCACTGTACACCGGTGTTTTATCCCACGTTCAGCCAGAAATGCATTAAAATCAGAAGACATATATTCCCCCCCCTCGATCAAAACAGAGGGTGCCCATTTTACATGCTGACAGAATTTCAGCCAAAAACAAAAATTGTTTAAATCACATGAACACTTCGGACATTTCTTTGAGTGGATATACCCATGCATGCTTGGAAAAATCATCAATGAAAGTCACGAAGTAAAGGTAATTTCCAAAAGAAGGTCTACATAGGACCACAGACATCACTATGTACAAGCTGCAATTTTTGAGTAAACCGAACAGAACCATCTTTTGGAAAGGACGAATGCTGCATTTTGCCCAAAATACAGCCTTCATAAACATGTTTTCCAGGTGCCTCAAGTTTGGGCAAAGAGGACACCATTTCAAATTTCTGCATGCGTAGCAAACTAGCAAAATTCAGATGACCAAAGTGTGCATGCCAAAGCTTTGCATCTGACATAGCTTGAGAATCATTTACTGCACATGCCAAATCATTTACAGATCTTTCATAGTCTATGAGCTTATATAGCCCACGACATAAAATGCCAGAAACAATAATCACATCGCCATTTGAAAGATCATGAACTGTACATCTGTCATCAACAAATTTCACAACCAAGCCAATCTTGGCTAATGTAGAAACTGATAACAGATTCTTCTTGATCCCTAGCACAAATAAAGCATCTGACAAGGTGAAAGAACTACCATCATCAATAGTCAGAATGATCTTACCAACTCCCATAACAGGATAAGAGGAGTTGTTGGCACATGTGACAGTATTCCCTGTAGGGGCAGGCTCGAGTGAAGAGAAGAAACTGCACTGCGAGGTAATATGTTTAGTTGCCCCACTCTCAAAATACCAAACATCCGAGTCTATTGCAAACATGCACTGATCATGAGAAGATGGGTCAAAACTGCTGACAGTAGTAAATGCCCATTCTTCTTCCTACATAAGATTTGCAGACTCTGCTTTTGGTGTAGAGGCCTCTGCAACAACCATTCCAGCCTCTTTCTTCTTTGCCTCTTTTGCAGCCAGTTTTGGCCAGTTCTTTATGATATGATCATTCCCTTTACATTACTTACAAAACAATTTCTGCTTTTATGATTTCTTCTCATCTTTATCTTCCTTCTTCGAATATGCAGAATTAGCAGATTTCTGCTTACTAGTTGAAGAGCTCCATTTTCCTTTGCCCTTACTGACTAGCCAAGAAAGCTTGATCTGCAACTCGCATAATGGACTTGTTTTGCCTGGAGTGATCTTCTTGCAACAGAACAGAGACCAACTCCTCAAATGATAAGGCATTTGGATTGCCTTTCATCATCAACCGAAGAGTAGAAGCAAAAATCTGATATGAATCATGAAGACCATTCAGAACCGTCTACACAAGTGAGCTATCTAGTATAACCTCATCAACAGAAATCAACTGTTCCTTCAAGTCTTTGATCTTTGTTAGGAAACTTTCCATAGAATCACCTTCATTCATGTGCTCACTCTCCAACTATTTTCGAAGGTAAGAAACACGAGCCTCATTCCTAGCTTGGTACAATGTGGTAAGTGTATCCCAAGCATCCTTAGCTGTTCTGCAAGAGTGAATGTGAGGAATAATGGCACGTCTGACAGACAAAGCTATCAATGCATGTGCTTGGGTATCTCTTCCATCCCAACAAATCTGCTCTATAGTAGGTGCAGCAGAAATAGCAGCACGAACAAGAATCTTCGGAATATCATCTTCGACACCATCTTCATCAGCTCCAGCACTTGTATTTGCAGTACCTGTAGTCAGGGGTGTAACAGGACGTCTTTCAACACCCTGCACAATGTTCCACAATCTTTTTGCAACCAATACATGTCGCATCATATAAGCCCATAATGGGTAGTTGGTACCATCCAACTTATCCTCAACAACCAACATACGGAATACATCACTGCTTTCAGCCATGGTCGGTGACTAAAATACCTTGATGCAGAAAATTGATTGTATCTCAAAAAGTTGAACGGAACTACCCAGACGAGTTCTGCTAAACCTGTAGCAGACTTTGAGATGCTTATATTGGCGAACACAAACATGTATATACCCTTGGCACAAAAAGACGAAATAGCCTACACAACCACTGCAATAGTGTGTTCGGAGGCTTAAACGAGCTCAGATCGCAATGTCGACACCACAAAGCGAAGTTATTTTGATCTCGGAAACACCTTGAGTATGCTCACCGAAATTCATGTGAATCTGATACTGCAAACGGAGGAGTGTCGACGGCGCCCTAGATGAAGCGACGACCTCCTCTGATACCAATTGTTGGAGATAGATGTCTGCGGAAGCACGCGAACAGCACAAGGCAGAAGAAGAAGCTTGGAGCACAACACAGAAAAAAACCTCCTAAAGAGGGAAAAAAGTGCCCCGGTGGTCCTAGAGTGTTCAGACACATCACTACCTAAATATATCAACACTTCCTTGGTCCCCACACATCTATGTGGACAAGTTCCAAATAATCCTCATGCATATAGCCTTTCTATGTAAAGGTTAACCTGTGTGATATACCAAACTGACATGCACCACATTTATAGATCATATGTTGCTTGGATACATTAGGTATCCCAAGTACACATTGATCTCTACATATCTGCTTCAATGTTCTCTTGCCAATGTGCCCTAATCTTTTGTGCCATATCGCTAACTCAGACAAAGTCTGATCCTTATAATTATAAAGTGCAATGTCTATAGTATCCTCCAGCTCAAATGTAAACAATCTACCTGTTTTTTCTCCCTTGGCAATTCTTCTGAATCCATGTTGGGGGTCCTCCACAAAAGCTCCAAATTTATTGAGCCTAACCTACAAACCCTTTTCCACTATCTGTCCAACACTCATCAAATTCTTTGTGATAGTAGGTTCATAAAGAACTCTGCTCAACAAATTCATATTCCCATTAGAAGTTTTTACATTTCCTACCTTGACAACTGAATGCTTTGTATCATCAGTTGTCTACACTTGGTGCTTTCCCTTGGGCTCTTCGAGATCAAGAAGGAGAGCTACATTGCCTGCTACATGATTTGAACAACCTGAGTCAATATAGAAGAGGTGCTCATCGTTCATATCTTGTTTTGAATTCATGTTCATAATGAGAAGAGAATCCTCTTGATCCTCTATATAGTTGTTGAAGTCTTTTCTTGATTTGTATACTTCTTGATAATTTTTGTTGTAATTGTTGTTGTGGCCATGGTTGTATCCTTGATTATGGTTGAATCTTCCTCTTGATTTTGAGTAGCCACCTCTTTGAAATCCTCTTCCTTTCTGGTTCTTGAAGTTCCTATTGCACATATCTATTGTGTGATTAGACAGTCCACATATATTGCATGGGGAAGATTTGAAAGGTTTCCCCCTACCTTGATTACCTCCTCTGCCCCTTCCTCATGAATTCCTACCTCTCCCTGCATAGTTACCTTCAGAAGTAGCACCTTCATCTTCAAGTTTCTTGCTCTTTCCTTTATCCTTAGACTTTCCTTTATCTCTATAGAGGGCAGAAGAACTGTGACCTCTTGATGGTTCACCATTTTTGTTGAGCTTGGCCTCATGGGTGAAGAGTTTCCCCATGAGAGTGAGTGGTTAGATCAGGGATTTGCATATCCATATAAAGATTCATTGCAGTTGTGAAAGATTCCCACTTATCATCTTCCTTGATGCCATTGATTATCTGTCTCACTATTTGCTCTTCTTCAATCTCCTCTCCTATGCTTGCCAACTGATCAGCTACATCCTTCAACTTAGTCACAAACTCTAAAACATTCTGCTTAGGTTGCTTCTTTTGAGTAGTAAACCCCATCCACAATTGATTTTTCCTAGCTCTTGTATCAAAGGAAAAATATGAAGATTTAGTATCCCAAGTCTCTTGGGAAGTTTTGCAATTCCTAATATGAGGAAGAAGGAAGTTAGAAATGAGTTAAGTAGATATGACCTGGCTAAAGCATCTTTGGCACACCATGAGTTGAGTCTTTCTTGCTCCTCTCTTGTAGGTTGATCTTTGCTTCTAAATATGGGCATCTCCTGATATGTATCAATAGAGACTCCTTCCTTGTCAATGAAAGAAGGGAAACCATCTCCGATTTTACCTCAACTTGCTCCGATACTACTGTTGGAAGAGATGGATGGATACCTCAAGGAAGTGAGGTAGTACTACTAAAACCTGCTTTGTACCTGCCCTAATACACTTCAAAGTTATATAGAAGGCCCTTTTACCTTGCAAATGACACCAAGAAAGTACCCATGTACTTTGGAGTTGATGTTTGAAACAATTGAATCAAAAGATACTGCTTCATGAATAACTAGTGTCACAAAACTTGCTATTTTAGTCCATACACATGTTGGTTCTTTTGCTCAAAGCTCACAATACAGTAACAATTGATGAAATTCCTTTTGAGGGAATTCAATTAGCTTAGATAGCTAATGATTGCAAGTGGAATCATCTAAAATGATAAACTATGCTTTGAGAAATAAGTTTAGCAATCCAACACTTACTCCTGATTTTTTAGGGACTAACCAGTAGATGACCAGTGAGCACTTCGAAGATGATTTCTCCTAGATGGCTGAACCAAATGCTTTGAGATTTTGACAGCACAAAGTATACTTCAAGCTAGTTCCAACAAGCCAAAGATATAAAAAATGGTTGAGTATTCACTAAGATATGACCAGAGAAAGTTGATTGTTCTGAGTAGTCAAGAGAAGTGGACAGAGATGTTCAATGAACTATATGTATTATAAAACATGATTGTACAAGATCATTGGCATTGTAGTGATGCTCAATGATGATGGACTAAGTGGGCTATGGTGTGAGTCACTCAGCTTCTACAAATGATCAAGGAGAGAGCTCTGGGTGAGGCCACATGGCCGCGAGATTTACAAAAGCCTTTTATAAGAAGTTTCTTCTAGGTTTGAATTTGAATTCAAACTTGGCTCCAACTAAAAGTGACTCCCTTGATTTAGGATTTATTCCATCATTTGAAACTTGTAACTAATATTCCTCCTAACTCCACGAGATACAAGCTTTTGCAAGATTCTTCAAAGATTTAATCTTTTACAATGGTAAATGATCAAGTGGTTACAAGCCAAGATTCACATGTCTCATCAAGTGATAGTAGCACACATTTTCTTCTAAGCCAAATGTGTAGCCTTGATCATTTTGCACCAACACCTAACGGCTTCCAAAAATTATGAAAATTGGTATGAGCTACCTACTTGGACCCCTCAAGCTCGAGGACTCCTTGGCTTGCACAAAATGGAGTCGTACGTGCAGTAATCGGATGTATATACATATGTTACACTATTTTAGTGATAAAAATCACTGTTTAGGTTATGAGATGGCCTATGTGCTTCCTCTAAGTTTGTAATGAGATCTTGTGGTTGATCCTTTGCCTTGAATAGAGCCATAAAAATATCAACACGAGTACCAATAGAAACCATACTATAGGCCACAACAACCATACTAGCCATAGTATCTAGTTCAACAGAGACCTCAATTCATGTTAGGTCAATAGCCTCCAACCCTTGCCAATGTTATTTTGTGAAATATGTGGTGGTAGAAGATAACTTGAACTGAGCCTTAGTTCCAACATCCCCAATGATCTTAGAAAATGATTCCAATGCTCAAAGTTTTGACTTGACCTATGTGGATAGCCTACCGACCTACTACATGGAGTCACCTAATCATAACAAGCTCTATCCCTACAAAACGACATTAGAACCTAATTGAGAGAAAAAATACTCCAATGTGATGTATGTTGGAACATCAAGCTTACACTATGCTTGAGGTGGATTTGATCTACATCAAAGGCTATCACATCGAAAGAATATCCGTTGGAGAGTTCTTTTTCATATGCTCATTTATTGTATTTTCTTGAGAGATTTTTGATGGTTCATTTACCGTGGTAAAAGCCTTCAACTTTAAACATGTAAAGGTAGAAAGATAGAGCCCAAATCCCACAAATTTGTGGTGGTTGAAGTTGCATTCAATCAAGCAATCAATCACCTAAAAGTAGATCAAACTAGATCTTCACTTTTCCTAGATTGTAGGAAAGTGAATTGATTCCCTCCAACAACCATTTCCACCTTCATTTGAATTCAAAATCCACTTGTAGAAGTCGTGGAACACTCCTAGAGTCTATATAAAGACTTGAAATCACTTGTACAATACATGGAAGCAATATACATACACTTGTGACCATCATTGTCTTTACTTATGCATTACTCGGCCAGATATTCAGCTTGCTGTCTCACAGATGATCAGGTTTATGCATTGCCCAGGGGGGATCACTACCGCCATATTTGCATGCTTTTTCTGACTCAGATTGGGCTGGTTGCTATGACACTCGAGTGTCCACCAGTGGTTTTTGCTTCATGCTTGGTAGCTCATGTATATCTTGGTTGAGCAAGAAGCAGCCTACTGTGGCCACTTCCAGTTGTGAGGCTAAGTATAGGGCAGCTTTCATAGCGATTGTTAAATCTGTGTGGCTCAGATGCCTTATGGCTGATTTGGGTGTTGTCCAGTCTTCTGCCACCACCATCTTCACTGACAGTCAGAGCGCATTGGCAATTGCGAGGAACCCTTTGTTCCATGCTCGCACTAAGCACATTGAGGTGCATTATCACTATGTGAGGGAGAGGTTCTCTGCTCGGGAGATCAGCTTGGCATATGTGCCCACACAGGAGAACATTGCAGACCTTTTCACGAAGGCTTTGCCTAGGGAGAAGTTTGAAGCTTTCCGCAAAGCTTTGGGTTTACTTCCTTTTGTGGAGTGATTTCCACATAGTTTGGCACTTCCTTATACATGAGTGGGGCACTTTTTTCCCTCTTTAGGAAGTTTTTTTCCCCCGGCTTGTATATACGCCTATTGCCCTAATGGGCTACTTATCTTTGTACATTCTCTAATAATACATTTAGTATTGTGTGTTGTGCTCCAAGCTTGTTCTTCTTCCTTGTGTTGTTCGCGTGCTTCCGCAGACGTCTAACTCCAACAAGGAGGAACCTCCCATCTACCTTCAAGAGGTTCCAATGAAAGTCAAAATGCTAGTATGTCACGATGAAGACCTTACAGAGTCACTTGTCTTGGGTCAAGACTGGATCTATGAACATGCAGTTAACTTGAACCTAAGAAGTCAACTTCTTCAAGTTTGGGTACATGAACAATGCATAACATTAGAATTAGAGAATTCCATGCTCACAAATCCAGATGTCACACATTCTCTTAGTTCTTCTAGGACTAATCTTAGCAAAAAAGATGTTGTATGTGTCAAATGCTCTATGTTCTAAAAGATCTCAATCATAGAAGAACATGCTCGAAGGCAAGTAGATTCCTCCTCTTGTTCAAAGACTAATGTTGTCACAACAACTCAACCAAATAAGCAAGTAAAATAGTACATGAGCACGGCTACATCAAATAGACAAACAATGTTCAAGAAGAAAGAAGCTCAGGGCATGAAGCAGAGTTGGGTACGAAAAGGAGTGCAACCACCAGCCTTGCCACAACAATTTCCATCCAAGCAAGCTAGCCATGCCCAAAGATGAACCATGCAACTAGGACAAGTTCATGCTCAAGGTCTCGAACAAATCTGGGTACCTACGAAATTAGTTGCAACTCAACAAGGACGATTACACATGTGGGTTCCCAAAGAAGTCTTACATGCACAAAAGCCTATGCTCTCCACCATGCAAAAGGTAAAAAAAAAAGAAGTCAAGGAGAGAAAAGGGTAAGAAGCAAGCACATATACCAAAAGCAGATAAACTCTCCTCTTTGAAAAAATTAAGAAGACAATCATCAAGGATATGGGTTTGGAAACCAAAAGCCCCACTACCATTCACAGAATTAAAAAGCCAACCACGTGCGATTTAAAGATAAGTAACCATCCAAAAAAGAAGAGTCCAAACGTAATAAGTATGCAGCCGAACACTATTCTAAAATGGATCCCTAAAGGGAGAAATGGCTAGTTGTCGTTTAACCATTGATTGATCACATCATTTAAAGATCCATTGGCTACCTCCAACAAAGACTACATCAACATCCACCAACAACATTGAAAGTTTCGACATGCAACAACCATGTGCCTTTGGCATAACCTTGTCTTTTGCACCATTCAGGTCATGCACTTCCAAAGTATGCATCAATATAGGGCCACATTACATGGCCGTGCATAGACAAAATTGAGAATCCCAGGCACATGTGACACATTGGACATATGTAAAATATTTTTGATGCTAACATCTTTCTTCTTGTTTTGTGACATTGTTCCCAAAAAAGGGGGGGAAACAAAAAGAGAAAGAATAGGACTTTGCGCCACCATATACTCCTTGAGTTCATTTGGCTGGTGTAGATCAAGGATTTTGCAACACCTCTTCATCTTCAAGCACATACCTATCCATCTCTTCACAGTGGTATCAGAGCAAGGTTGGACAACATGGCAGATGGATTTCCTTCATCAATTGACAAATTGGACAGAGGTAACTACTAAGCTTGGTCATTAAGAATGGAAGCTTATCTCCAAGGTAGAAGTTTATATGGTTATGTGGCTCGAGATGAAGTTATGCCAAGTTTCAGGAACAAAAGTCAACCAACACAAGAAGAGCAAGAAAGATTGAGCACATGGTGCTCCAAGGATGCACTTGCAAGGTCTTATCTCCTCAACTCTATCTCAGATTTTTTGTTTCCTCGTAGTAGAAGTTTTAAGACATCTTAGGAAGTGTGGGATGCACTTGAAGCCTTCTTCTCTTCAAGTACCAAAGCTAGGAAGCATCAACTATGGCTGGATTTCACAACTCTCAAGAAGGCTCCCAAACAAAATGTGACTGATTTTGTCACAAAGCTCAAGGATATAGCGGATCAGTTGGGAAGCATTGGAGAGATAATAGATGAAGAGCAAATTGTAAGGCAGGTCATCAATGGCTTGAAGGTAGATGAGAAGTGGGAAGCATTCACCACAGCTATGGATTTGTACATGGACATGCATGTACCTGATTTCAGTACACTCATTAGACAACTACTTACTCAAGAGGCAAAGCTTATAAAAAATGGAGAAATCTCTAAAGGTAATCAATCTTCAGCTTTATACACTGATAAAAGAAAGTCCAAAGATAACAAAGGAAAGGCAAAGAAAGTGGATGATGAAGGAGGTACATATCAAGCTAACTATGTAGGTAGAGGAAGACATGGCAGAGGTAGAGGAAGAGGAGGTAGACAAGGCAGGGGGAGATCCCAAGACTCCAACTCATGTTCTATTTGTGGATTAGCTAATCATACAAGTGAAAATTGCTTCAGGAATTCTAGGAATCAAAGAGGCAGAGGATACAATAGAGGAAGTTATGGCTAGTCAAGAGGAAGGTTCAACAATTATCATGGCAACTACAACAACTACAATCATTCAAACTATCAAGGAGGTTACAAAGGAAGGAGAGACTTCAATAACTACACAGAAGACTCAAACAAAGAGGATTCATTATTGATCATGAACATGGCTATGCCACAAGGTAAATCTGATGAGCATGTTTTCTACATAGATTCAGGTTGTTCAAATCATGTGGCAAGAAATGTGGCACTCCTATCAGATTTAGAAGATCCAAGGAATAAGCATGAGGTACAAATAGGAGATGATACAAGACATTTTGTGGAGAAAATAGGAAATGTCAAAGCACCTGATGGAAACATCAACCTACTCAGTAAGGTACTCTATGTCCCTACCATTACAAAGAATTTGATAAATGTTGGGCAGATAGTAGAGGAAGGGTTGCAAGTCAGGTTCACAAAAGCAGGAGCATTTGTTGAAGATCCAAGTTGAGGATTTAGAAGAATTGCAAAAGCGTGAAGAGGCAGGTAGATTGTTCACATTTGAATTACAAGACACTAGAAACATTTCTCTCTTTAATTATGGTAGTCAGACACTCACAGAATTGGAAGTATGGCACAAAAGGGTAGCACATATTGGTGAAAGTTCATTAAAGCAAATTTGCAGGAACCAAAGTGTACTTGGACTCCCTAATTTGTCAAAACAACACATGATTTATAAGTGCAGTGCATGTCAATTTGGAAAGTCTCACAGGTTACCATTCATGAAGAAAGGTTATATGCATGGAGATCTCTTGGAGTTGGTTCATACAGATGTATGGGGACCTAGCAAGGAAGCTTCAATATGTGGATCAAGGTATTATGTCTCCTTTATTGATGATTGCAGCACATGGACTATCCTATTCTTTATGAAATACAAAGATGAAGTTTTTTCATGTTTCAAAAGATATTTGGCTCTTGTGGAGAATCAAACAGGCAAATCACTAAAAAGGCTAAGGTCAGATGGAGGGGGAGAATACTTCTCCCATGAGTTTGATTCTTTTCTTCAAGGAAGAGGAATCAAAAGAGAGGTAACTACAAGGTACACTCCTGAGCAAAATGGAGTGGCAGAAAGGAGGAATAGGACAATTGTTGAAGCTGCAAGGTCCATGTTAAATGAAAATCATTTACCTAATTATCTATGGTCTGAGGCTGTATCTACAGCCACTTACTTGATTAACAGGTTTCCTTCAAGATCCCTTGATGGGATGACTCCATATGAGGCTTGGAATGGAAGAAGACCAAGTTTAGATCATTGTAAGATTTTTGGATGTATTGCTTTTGCTCATGTTCCTTCACATGTTAGAGGCAAGATGGATCCAAAGGCAGAAAGGTGTGTATTTATTGGATATGACAACAATCAAAAGGGTTATATGTTATATAACCCTACCAACAAAGGATTCTTGGTAAGCAGAGATGTAGTTTTTGATGAAAACAATTCATGGTATGAAGATTCATGCAGGAAGGTCAATTTACCATATGACCTTGAAGAAGATTTTCCAAAGCTTGGTAGAGAACAACCAAAGATTGAAGAACAAGACACCTCAGAGGATGGTGAAGAATCTCAGATGGAAAAGATCAAAGCATGGAAGTCTAAAGGTAAAGCAAAATTGCAGTAACTTGGACATGCGGTAGAATCATCACATTATGGCCTAAGAAGATCTATGAGGCAAAAGAAAAAACCATAAAGGTATGGGTTTGACACCTCATTAGTAACTAAACATTCTATCTACATAGCACATGACATAAACCAAGAGGAGCCATCATCATTTGAAGAGGTCAAAGCAAAAACAGAATGGAAGCATGCAATGAAGGAAGAGATTGAAGCACTTGAGGGAAACAACACTAGGGATTTGGTGCCCAAGACTTCATCCATGAAGGTAATAGGCTCAAGATGGGTCTATAAACTCAAGAAGAATTCTGATGGTTCCATTAACAGGTATAAGGCAAGGCTTTTAGCAAAAGGCTTTGCACAAACTCAGGGAATTGATTATGAGGAGACTTTCTCTCCTTTGGCAAAGATGCCTACTATTAGGGTTTTGCTTAGTATTGCCTCTTCCAAGAATTGGAAGATACTTCAACTAGATGTAAAGAATGCATTCTTGAATGGTTGGATAACAGAAGAGGTATATATGGCACAACCACTTGGTTTTGAGAATCAAGTTTATCCTGATTATGTGTGTAAACTTAACAAAGCATTGTATGGTCTCAAGCAAGCCCCAAGTGCTTGGAATTTCAAGCTTGTTTCATTCTTGGGGGAGAAAGGCTTTCAACCAAGCAAGGCAGATCCTTCACTCTTTATTAAAAAGAGTAATTCTGAGATCATCTACTTATGTGTATATGTAGATGATATTATATTGATAGGGAATGATGCAGATGGTATGAAGAAGATCAAAGATCAGATGAGAGAAGAGTTCAAGATAAGTGATTTGGGTTCACTTACCTACTTCCTAGGTTTGGAAGTAGTCTACAAAGATCATGGTTTGTTTCTTACTCAAAGAAAGTACATTAAGGACATGTTGGCAAAATTCAAGATGCAAGATTGTAAGATTGCAAGTACTCCAATGGAGGTCAATCACAAATTGAGCTCACATGAAGGTGAACTCATAGAGGACATCACATCATATCAAAGTCTAGTGGGTAGTCTCAACTATGCCACATTGACAAGAGTAGATATATGTTACAGTGTGAGTGTGCTAAGTCAATTTATGCACACACCAAGGAAACCACATATGGATGCTGCCAAAAGGATTCTCAAATATCTCAAAGGAACCGTAAATGAAGGAATTTATTATCCTTATGTATCTGATTTAGGGTTGAAGCTATTTTCTGATGCAGATTGGGCTGGCTCCAAGGAAGATAGAAGGAGCACTTTAGGTTATCTTACCTTTGCAGGTTCAAAGCTTATTTCATGGTGATCCAAGAAGCAACCCACAGTTGCTCTCTCTTCTACTGAAGCTGAATATAGAGGTCTTGCCATAGCTACACAAGAAGCTATGTGGATGAAGACATTATTCAAAGATCTTGGTTTGGAGTTTGGGACTCCAACTATTTTAGGTGACAATATGAGTTCTATTCACTTGGCTGCTAATCCTATTTTTCATGCAAGGACTAAACATATTGAAGTTCATTATCACTATGTAAGAGATAAGGTTCTAAGCAAAGAGATTCAAATATCATATGTGTCCACTCATCAACAATGTGCAGATATTCTAACCAAACCATTGGATGGTACAAAGCTTTGCAAATTCAAGGCTATGATTGGTTTACAGGTAATCTTGGAAGATTGAAGACCTCAAGCATACTTGGCTTGAGGGGGAGCTGTTGGAGCAAGTCTATGACAAGCCTAAGTATTGGCTTGAGTCCCACAAAGTCATAGAAGAAGCCTTAAAATGAAGAAAATGTAAAGTTCACTTGTGAACTACCTCTTGTAACTTTTGAAGAGCTTACTTAATGTAAAAGTGAGAGAATCTTAAGTGGTTGAGTCCACTTGATCAAAAAGGGAAAGAGGAGCCACGAATTTGTGATTTGTGGTAGGTAGAGTGTCAAATCAATCACTAATTGATTGGAGAGTGATTGAGGGAAGTTAGCCTCCCAAACTCAACTATAGTTAGATGGCAGCTTTAGTCGTGGTTAGAGAGACCTATGTGAAGACCTCCAAGAGCTGAGCTTTATGCCATATCAAGGTGTGATTACAAGGCACACATATGTATCAGTAAGGCCATTGTATTGTACAAGCAATATACATTCATTTTCATGATCATTTGAGTTCATATTTCCATGTTCTTGTGAAGTGTACTACTCACTGCCATGTCTCTCAGTTTTATCAGTCACATTGCAGAGATGGTTTCTCTGAGCTTGGAGCATAATTTTCAATGATTTAACTTGGTAAAGTTAGCTCTATAAGTCTACTATATGCACATCAAATTTCATTTCATTTGGGTATTGCAATCTTCAGTTATGTTCAGTTGAAGTCAACCCTGTCTGTCATTTTCACTTCTCTGTCAGGTACCCGACTTTTTTACTCATCTTGTCAGAGCTGTTTCTCAGTGTGTGCTTATCCAAATTCAATGATTTAAAGCTTGTTGGATTCAGCTTACTGTTTAGTATAAGGATAAACATTTTCATAATCATTGGATTCTTAAATCTGGAGTTATGTTAAATTTTTCTGCTCACTGGTCTCAAACAATAGCAGCCCGTGAAAATCGGGATGATGTCATCAGTTGCTAAACATCATTCTCACTATGTGGTTCATTATTTTTTATGAGATTACTCTTGAAAGTTAGCTCTTTAAGTTAGCTAGACTTCCCCAAGAGAAATTAAGTTACTTGCTTATGTGCTTAGAGAATTATGCAAAACACTGGACCGGTATATGAACCAAAATAGCAAGTTCTTCACCTCTGAGCTAACTCCAACTTATCTGTTTTGATCTATCTTTTTGTGAGTGATCTTCCAAGGTACATAGGGTGTCTAATAAATCCATTGGCAAGCTAAAAGGGCCCACCATATACTCCTGGAGTTCATTTGGCTGGTGTAGATCAAGGATTTTGCAACACCTCTTCATCTTCAAGCACATACCTATCCATCTCTTCACAAAAACTTGGTGAAAAACCAAGAACTTATGTTGCTCTTATATACCTTAATAAAAAATCACTCTAATTTCCAAAAATGTGTATGGCCAAGAGAAATGGCCAATTGATCGAGAGCATGGTTGAAGAATGAAATTTACAAACAACTTAAGTGAGGCTTTACATGGAGAATATGCTCATATACTAGTTTCCATAGGAGATGCATGTTATGAGCACCATTTTTGTTTTACATGATGGTTGCCCATATTTGTTTATTTTAGGAAAGCCATTCATTTGTGAAGCACGATGGAGATTAAAGTCCTAGACAATGGTGGTGCATATGCATGTATTCATTCATGATATGGACTTAATCCTCTCCAATTAATGACCATGTGTGTTAATCATCCACATAATATAATGTTTTTGAGAAGTGATCTAATTGGAAACTTTGAATAGGTCTTTATGAAAGTGTGATTAATAAGCAAGATGATTTATTGAAGTTTGAGGTCTGTGGTAGCACACGAAGATCACATGGAAGAAGAAATACCTTGGAGCACAACACCATACAAAATCTATTACCAAGTGAATGTATAAAGATGAGGGATTCATGACAGTTATAGGCATATGTATTAGGTGGGAGGCAAAAAAACTACTAATGTGGGAAAACAATGCCTCAATAATCCTAAGTGCATTCACACATCACGACCAAAATATATGACTAAATCCTCCTTAAGAGTGATACTAAGAACAAGGAGCTATGACTCATGTATAAGGAAGTGCCAAGCTCTGTGGAATCAATTCATGCAAGGAAGTAAGCCCAAAACTTTGTGGAAATCTTCAGCCTTCCCCCTAGACAAAGCCTTTGTGAAAACGGTTACAACATTATCATGTGTGGGCACATAAGCCAAACTGATCTCTTTGGTAGAGAACATCTCCTTGACATAATGAAAGTGCAAATCAATGTGATCTGAGTGAGCATGGAACACATGATTCCTCATAAATTCTAATGCACTCTAAGTGTGAGTGAAGATGGTAGAAAAAGAGTGACTAACAACCAAAATTATCCAAAAGGCTTCTGAGCCACACACTCAACAATCATTGTGAAATTTGCCCTATACTTAGCCTCATAACTAGAAGTGACCATAGTGGGTTGTTTCTTAATAAACCAAAATATGCGTGAGCTACCAAGCATGAAGCAAAAACCACTGGTGGACACACAAGTGTGATAGCAGCCAGACTAGTTAGAGTTACAAGAAGCATGTAAATCTCTTGATAATGACCTCCCCCCCCCCCTCGCAGGATAAACTAATCCAAGTAGCTCGACATCACTCAAGTAGCGAAAGATGCATTTCATCACCTACCAATGCTTGACACCTGGGTAATGCAAAAAATTGATCATGTAAGAGATAGAAAAATTGGATGTCAATCCAAGTGATGCGTAAGTAAATCAAACATCCAAGAACCTTCTAGTATAAAACAACATCAAATTCATCTCTAGCATTATGAAGAATCAAATGTAAACCTACTTCCATGGGAGTGGCAATAGATTTGCAAACTTGAAGGCCAAAAAATTGCAATAATGTTTCAATATATTTTGTTTGACAAAAGATTATTCTCCTCTTTTAGGGCATTTTCAACACCCCTTTGATCATAGTCTCACAATGCACAAAAAATGGTGAGCATACTCAGAAACTAGGAGTTCAAAATAGTTTTGCTATGTGGCATGAGAATTTTGATGTGAGCTTGTTGTGGCCTCCAAACACACTATCGTATGAATTATGCAAGCAAATTGATTCTTTTCTACCAAAAAAATATACATGTTTTGGTTCGCCAATACAAGAAACTTCAAGTTTTCTACATGTTTAGGAGACCTTGAGAGGGTATTCCTATTCAAATTTTTGAGATACAACCACTTTTTTGCATTAGGGTTTTTGGTTTATTGAGTAGGTACATATTAGAGCTCAATCTCTTTGCTTGTAATCTTCTCTGTAACATAGTGATAATGGACCTTAATATTTCTAGTCCAAGCATGATAAATGGGATTATCTACAAGATATAAAGAAATCATATTATCACGAAATATGTGAGGAGTACATGATTTTACTCCCAAATCGGAATATAATGTCTTAATCGACATTGCTTCTTGTGTAACAATAACTGATCCTCTATATTTAGCCTCTATAGATGAGAGAGCAATATTAGGTTGCTTCTTTGATGATCAAGACATGAGATTTGAGCTTCAAAAATCTACATCAAAGAATAACTTAGTGTCTAGATTTGAGGTGTATGAGTAGAATACACCTTCATCAACTGTCTCTTTGAGGTATGTGAGAATCCTTTTGGCTCCCTCCATGTGTGCCTTCCTAGGTGTATGCATGAATTATCTCAAGATACTCACACTATAATTTACATCTACTCTACTTAGAGTAGCATAGTTAATACTTCCCACTAATCTTTGATATCTTCTTACAACTTCAATGAGCTCACCTTCATGAGCACTTAGTTCTGATTTTACTTCCATAAGTTTACCTTGAAACTTAGGATTTTCCATTTTGAACTTGGTTAACATAGCTTTGATGTACTTCTTCTAAGTAAGGTACATACCATTCTCCGTATACATTACCTCTAATCTAAGGAAGTAAGTGAGCTATAGAAAGTCACTGATCTTAAATTACTCCTACATTTGATGCTTGATTCTTTGAATAACTTCAGCATCATTACCTGTAAGTATAATTTCATCCACATATACACAAAGGCATATGAATTCTCCATGTGATCTCTTGATGAATAGGGATATGTATGCTTTTCTCACCACAAACGCTTTATATTTCAAGTAAGTTATAGTACTATGATTCTAGAATCTTGGAGCTTTCTTTCTCCTTAATATGCAAAATTGCTTAGCATAATGGAGGTCTTCAAACCTACGGGGTTGATCCATGCACAACTCGTTTGAGATCCGTCCATTTTAAAATGTATTTTTCACATCCATCTGATATATCTACCAATCCTTGGTATCTGAAATACTCATGAGTACACTGATTATAGGCATATTTTCCACTGGAGAGGTCTTCTCATAATCAATGCATTGGGTGTGAGCATACCCTTCTACAAAAAACCTATCATTGTACCTACTCACAGTTCCATCAGAATTTTTTTAACCTTATACATCCATCTCAATCCAATGACCATGAAGGTAGCTTTCTTGAGAACTAACTCCCAAGTGTTTGTTTCTTGCAAAGAGGTGTCATAAAGATACCTTTTTGGATTTTTCATCTTCTTTGTAGATCTTCTAATGGTCTATTGAGAGGATTTTGCAATATCCTTCAACTCTTGTACCTTTCCTTTACCCATTGAGTTCCATGAATTCATATACCTCCTAAGAGTCTTTTGATCATCCTCTAAATAACTTGAATCTTCAAGTGTACGTGTACCTTTGCTTGAGAGTGGTGGAAAGTCTTTCCCCAAGTCATAGGGCGATTTGAATTTCCTGTAATCATCTTGAAAATTAAGACTTATTTTCATCAAACACTACATCTTGATTCACTATGCATCCTTGGGGTGCTAGGGTTATATAGCCTATAACCCCTTTGGTTTATGTCATAGCCTTTAAAGACACCTTTCTCTACCTTAGGATAAAGTTTACCTCTTATTTGAGCTAGTATGTGTGCATAGACAATGCATCAAAATATCTTACAATGATTCAAACTTGGTCTTCTTCCCTTTCAAGCTTCATAAGGAGTTATACCTTCCAAGTACTTTGAGGGTAATGTATTTATAAGATAGGCAGTAGTGGATATTGCCTCTACCCATAAGTGATTTTTCAATTTCTTTTCATTCAATATAGACCTAGCACCTTCCACAATGGTCCTATTCCTCCTTTCTTCTACTTCATTATGCTTAGCTGTGTACCTTGTGGTCATCGTTATTTTGATTCCCCTTTCTTCCAAGTAAGACTATTTATGTGTCAGGGATTTTCACATCTAGGGGTGCACAGAGGGTGCCAAAGATATTGAGCTTGACTCACCTTCCATTTTTCTTCATACAACATTATTAAGATGGCATAAAGCACTAGATTCACAAGAAGTATGGCACAAACATTTTTTGGTTTGTATCTAATTGAGATAAATTAAAGAGCTTCTTTGGACACTGGAAATACCACCCCTTCACAAAATTGAGACACCAATGAATTCAACTTCAATTATTCATAATTAAGTTATGATCCATGAATAATTCTTTTGGTAGAGGACGAAGAAGATTTGAGAAGGTTGCGTTCACTTTTGGAAATCATTCAATTATGCAAGACATGCTAAAATTTCCTATTTCTAATTGGTGAGTTGATACATTGAGATAAGCTTTTCCAATCATTACATAAAATTATGAGGCTATTTCAAGCTCTTGCAACATTCTAAAAACATTTACACAAGCTCACACATTTTCATAGCCAAAATTACACACTAAAAATCTTAAATGGCACTTGCACATGTCCTTAGAAGTGTCTATATGTATATGAAGGTTCTCATAACTACTTATATGCTCAAATACATGGATACCTGCATATGCTCAAATAGAGACATGGATACCTTCAGAGATGTGATATAAAACTTAAAGCATTATTGGAATGCTTTAAATTCTTATCAACTCATTAATGATTTTGGTGTATACAAAACACTTACTGTCAAATATCTTCTCCCTTTCCATGCTCGAAGTCAACTCTTTTAGTATATATCCTTCAATGTCCTCAATTTCAAAATTTATCCTTTATAATTCGATTTTTTGTGCGATCATGAAATACCAAGCCACAAAGAAATACTTAAGCTCCAAAACATAAAGAGAGCATAATCATGAATATCATAAATAAATTAGTGTTGCTTGCTTGCTTCATAAACCAATACTTCTCTATTGAACTTGTGTTCTTTGATCCTTGGGTGTATTTCCTTTATCTGTATTTCCTTGGGTGTATTTTATTTTTTCTCTAAGATTGAGCTCCAATATTGAGCTATAGAATGCTTTCTTTGATGATTAAGATCGTCTTTGCTTTTTGAATTAAATTGTTAGATTTTGAGTCCCTTGCTTGCGTGCTGACCCTTCTCTCTATATATTATAAGATGACCATTATGAAAATGAGTTCATGGATATGAAATCTCCATGACATCCACCCCCTCCTGGTCTATGCATCCTCCGGATGCACTAGCATAGAGTATCATTGCTATTTCTTTAAGAGATTCCAAAAAAATTATGGTGAGCAAAATAAATTGGATAGGTGTTCATAAACACGTCTGCCTATGCATGGCCATATAATGGGCCCTATCACATGCATACTTGAAATGCAATTAAAGGTTTCATGATGAAAAAGGAAGGGAATATTGGCTGTTGAGGATGAGGATTTTATAGTCATCTCACATAGATATTATTCAAAATTTACATTTTACCTCCCAATCTCTCTTGTGCAAGTAACTAAGAAAGTTTTAATGTATATATTGTGTCTTATGCATGGCTCCATGATGCAACCCAAAAAAATCACTTGGTTTATACATTTGATTCTCTTATGGTGCAAAGCAACAAAAGATATAAAATAACTCATGATAAAACTTCCTCAATTACAAAATATTCCTAAATTTTTATTTATTTAAATTTATGTGAAAATGGAGTGTGCTTTTTATTGGAGAAAAATGTTCAACGCATGAATGCATGCTCTCATTGCATTGGAAACCATGTATGGTGCAAAACCAAAATTAAAACAAAACAAGATCTTTATGAAACGTCTATCCCTCAATCCATACTTTCCTCATTTCCTTCACTCTCTTCATCTTCATCAATGTGTCCAGCATGTGGTATTCACCTCCTTACCTCCTTGTAAAAAGATTCACCCATTTTCCTAGAAAAGGCACTTCTAAAGTAGTGTTATCCATTTCTTTTAACACATAACTATTACTATCATTAACTTTATGCACAATATATGGGCCAAACTAGCATTTTTTACAAGCTCCATTGGAGACTCACACTGCATATAAAAAGAGTTATCATAAACAAGAACCCAATCCTATTCTTGTATTTCCCTTGGTCTTAGTCGATGTCTTTTGTCAAAGTAAATATTGTTTTTTATCTCTGAAGCCTTCAAAGTTTCCTTTGCTTCCTGGAATTGTTCTTTTCCATGCTCTAGTTGTTGCATTCACAAGCATAAAACCTCCTCTTGGAATAGATTAGTACTTTAAGGCAATGTAAACCAAGATAAAGCATGTGGTTCAATCAGCTATTGGGAATATATTAATTTACTTAGCATAAATCCAATCATGAGCATGCATGACATGTGTTTAGTCAATACTGCAAATGAGAAAAATATAAAGCGACTTGTGGATACTACCTTTACATACCTTTGCAAGCATTTTGACAATAGGTGCATGTCCTCCCTCACTTTTCTCATTCAGTCATTGACTAAAAGCAATTGTGAGAGCTAGTGGAATCCCATGTTATGCAAAGAACTCCCTTTCTTACATGCATCCAAATCCTCAATCTACGCATATCTTATCCATGTACCCAAACCTATAGATTACATCATCTAACAAAGAATTACATACATTAGTAGTTGATTTAACTCTTGATTCTTGGACTTCCACGTGGTTTGTTAAATCATCTCTAGCTAGAATAATGTAACTCATATTCTTCACTCCTATCAGCATCATGACTAAATCAACCACCCATTTATAGTAAATCCTAGGTATCTTGCTATTTGAATGATTAATACAATGACAAATCTTGCATGTGGAAACATACTTCAACGCGTCAATATACATTTCCTTTCCACCAATACCATTTTCTTATTTTCTCATATGTTTGGCACAAGCCTTTATGATCTACCCATATAACAACATTCATTTGACTCATAACTTGTCTCTCTTTACAATAGTCTAACCTATAACTCTCTGAGGATTTATAGTTCTATCTTTTTAATGTCTCCATAAATAGCCATTTTTTGGTAAAAGGTCAAAAATGTTTCTCCTGAAATTTCTAAATTTGACTTGAGGCCAATAACTATCTAGAAATACAGTGCTTCAATACTCTCCAATATCTTTACAATTCCCTTCATACTCATCATCATTGAATTGTTCTAATGTGAGCTCGTTAGCATTATACATACATGCACATAAATCTTGGACATTCTCATCATTTTCTCCTTCAATATTTTTAAATCTCGCTCGTAAGAGCATGTAAGCAATTGGATTTTCCATTTCTTAAATATCAATTGTATTTTTCATTTCTTGAATATAATATTACTTGGATTTTACCATCACTACATAAACATTATGAGGCTATTTCGAGCTATTACAACATTGTAAAAACATTTACACAAGCTCACACATTCTCATAGGCAAGTTTTCACACAAGAACTCTTAAATAAAACTTGCACACGTCCTCAAAAGTCTTTATATGTATATGTCCTCAAAACTCTTTATATATATATGAATATCCTCTCCCTTTCCATGCTCGAAGGTTGTGCCATATGAAAAATGTCTTCCCCCTATGCAGTCAACTCTTTTAGTATATATCCTTTAGTGTCCTCAATTTCAAAATATATCCTTTATCATTTGCCGTTTTCATAGAGAAATATGGCCAATTCGAATTGTTATGCCATCATGAAATACAAAGCCACAAAGCAAGACTTAAACTCCAAAGCATAAAGAGAGAATGATCATGAATATTAGAAATAAACTAATGTTGCTTGTTTCACAAAAAAAAAACTTCTCTATTGAACTCTTTCTCTTTGATCCTTGGGTGTATTTCCTTTATTGAACTATAGTTTCTTAGTGCCATTCTATTGTATTTTAACTTTTCTCTAGGATTGAACTCCAATATTGAGCTATAGAATGCTTCCTTTGATGATTAAGATCATCTTTGCATGTTGAATTAAATTGGAAGATTCCAAATCCCTCACTTGTGTGTTGACTCTTCTCTCTGTATATTATAAGATTTTAATAATGCAAATGAATTCATGGATACGAACTCTTGATGACATCCACCCCCTCCAAATCTGTGTGTCCTCTAGATGCACAGACACAAAGTATCATTCTTGTTTCTTTAAGAGATTTCCAAATCAATTATGGTGAGCAAGATCAGTTGCATGGTTGTTCATAAAGACTTCTACCTATGCATGGACATGTAATGGGCCCTATTATATGCATACTTGAAGTGCAGTTGAGAGTTTCATGATGAAAAAGGAAGGGAATAAGACTCTTGAGGATGAGGATTTTGTAGTCATCTCACATACATATCATTCAGAGTTCAATGCATGAATGCATGCTCTCAATGCATTGGAAAACATGTATGGTGCATAACCAAAATCAAAACAAAACAAGATCTTTATGAGACATCTATCACACAATCCGTAGTTTCCTAATTTCCTTCACTCTCTTGGTCTTATCATATGTTTCAAAGAGGCCTTTATGTCTTGCCCACATAACAATGTTCATTTCACTCATAACTTGTTTTACAAGAGTCTAACCTACAAATCTCAGAGGATTTATGGTTTTTTCTTTTGAATGTCTCCATAAATAGCCATTTTTTATAAAAAGGTCAAAAAGTTTTCTCCTGAAATTTCTAAATTTGACTTGATACCAATGACTATCTAGAACTACAATGCTTCAATACTTTCCAATATCTTTACAATCCCCTTCATAGTCATCTTCATTGAATTGTTCTAATGTGAGCTCATTAGCATAATACCTACTTTTCTCCCTCAATATTTATCAATCTTCCTCGTAAGAGCATGTAAGAAATTGGATTTTTCTTTTCTTAAATATCACTAAATTCAAGGTTAATTGAATTAATATAGGTGATCCAATGGACAATCGCTATGTTAGGAGTGGCAAAATTGATAATCTTGTTAAGAAATGGTAAACGTCTTTGTGCAATCAAGTCATAGTGACATTTCACAAATTCTCTAGACCCTTCTAAAGAAAGTTGATCACTTTTCACACTTTCTTCACATCCTTTTTATGAGAAAATTGTCAAGCAATAACAGTTAATCATGGAAGAAAATCATGGACTAAACTATGCATTGGATTTATCATGTGTGTTATAGATTTGGTAGCTCCTTGCAGAAGTGTGCACATATGCTCTAAGCCCTAAGGAGTCTTTATTCTTGTAATATCCATACTCCTTAATGCCAATTGAAATTATTCATATCAACAGTAGATATCTTCCATGGAATAAATTGCATGTCTAGAATAAGCTTTCACATAATCATCTACAATTGGGTGTCATCCAACATTCCTTATTATCACCTTGTTCATTGTTTAAGATCTTAATTAAACTATAGGTTCCTATTGTTTTTTGTCATAGTAAACCATCAATTTTAATAAGGATCTATAGAAGGCTTTAAAAGCATCATGCTAATCTTCTCTTTCAACAAGAAAATTAATTCTAGAAGATGCGATTTTTTGTACTAAACTAGACCGTAAGTTCCACAATGTATGGGGAATGGTGAAATTCATCATTCAAGTTGCCACCATTGGATCCACACATCCTATCTCATTTTGCTTAAATGCTAATGCTTTGCCATGCTTTCAAGTTATCCATTCAAATTTCTTATTTTCTTGAGGCAATAAGAAATTCTCACATCCAATATTGGGCTTTCCTATAGTTTCATTAGTAAAAGTATGTCCAATGTGTTTAGTGTCTCTTAAAGTAGGCTCATCACTTACTTTATTTAAAACATTCTAACTTTCTTTGGGTAAACTTTGTGCAACAAGTTTAACTTTCCTATCAAGAGTCTTGTATTTTGTTTCAATTTGAAGTGCAAACTATATTTTTTGTTTCTCAATCAAGGAATCAAAATGCTCAAATATATTAATATAAGATTCAAGTGAATACATATTCAAAAACCAATCGTAAGAGTTCTCCTCTCTCAAAAGTGTCTCGATATCCCTCACTATGTGAGAACATGAAAGACAATCAAACAAGCCATTAATTCTCTCATCCTGGTCAATCAATCTTTCTTGTACAAGGTCATTTTATCGTCATGTAATAACTTGCCTCATTTGTTGATTCCTATCCTTACATCTTGTAAATTTTGATTCTCTTGAATCACAAATAAAACATGAATTTCCCTCTATCATGGCAAGAGGAGAAATTTCTACCAACCTTGTTCCACAATCATCTTGTATAATCATGACACTTCCATAAATTCATGTTCAAAATATCTTATTGGGTAACTTCTCAACAACACTCTATTACATGGATGATTGACACACACAATCATAAATTGGATAGAGTTGAGTCCATCTCGTGAACAATTATGTGCATATACAATACCATCGATGACTTTAGTCTCCATTTGCATATCACTCATGAATGGATGTCTGAAAATAACCAAATATGAGCAACCATCATGCACAAAAAATTGGTGCTCATCACATACATCTGCTATAGTAATTTGTAAATGAGCACATGCTCCTTGTAAAGATCTAGTTAATTTGTTTGCGAATTTCAACCTCCAACCATGCTCTTGGTGAATAGGCCATTTCTCTTACTCAAAGACATAATTACAAATAACATTAATTTCCAAACCATAGAAAATAAGAGAAACTAAAGGTTTTGGCTTCCCATCAAGTGTTTCCATAGTCTCCATTGTACCCCTAGCTCAAAGATTATCTTTATAATGGCTCTCATGTACATTCAAAGTTTGCTCACCCTCAAGAAGTACTCTAGCTGACCTTTCAAGTTCTTTACTCTTTACTTCTATTTGAATCTTGGGAACCATTGAAACACGTTCATTTTTATTGGTTCTTCAAAGCATAGCCTCTTTTTCTTGAGACTATCAAGTATTTTCTCAATGAACTCACGTTTAGCACTTCCCAATAAGTCCCCTAGAGGAATAGAAATGATGATCTTAAGAATATTATGATCAAGCACTTGTTTCAAATATATTAGTTTATAAATAGGACATTTCTTAGGGTCTTTCTTCTCCTCCTTACTAGTTTCTATTTCAATTGGCTTTTTTATTCACACTTCCTTCTCTTTTTTTTTCTTTTCTTCTAGATTTGGTTCATATGCATACATAGTAAATTTAGGGCATTCCAATTATTTTATGATTAAGTTTTATTCCAAACCTTAGTCAAGGATCTATAGGCAATTTTGTCTTCTTAATAGTAGTCAAAACATTGTCCCATATATTTTCAAGTTCATTGTCTCGCACTCAAACAAGTTTATACAAGAAGCTAGTTGTATCATAAAAGAACTAGCTAGTGGAGGATAAAAAATGTTTTTTCATTCGTCCCTAGAAAACGTTAGTAGGAATTGATTTTGTGTCACAAGAGAAAATCTTGCCATCAGTCCATTACATAAGTTTTTTAGCCCTAGCTTATTGAATTTACTAAACTTGCTAGCATGCTCCAAACTATCACACTAAATGCACTTTTTGACAAATTCTCTTTTAGGTTCTTGTTTCTCCTTTCATGCATTGGATTGCTTTAGCATGTTATACTTTAAGAGTAGGTCATTAATACCTTGGATATTTTCACACATGTATGAAAGTGGAGAAATAACTCATGATGAGATTTTATTTCTATTTTAGGAGATGGATTGAAGTTAGTTTAACCTCTTGGGGTATCTTGCTTCATTGACTCTATCTTGTGAAATTTGAGATTTCCATCATTTATGTTTTGCAAGCATCAATATAGCTTCTTGCATGTTATTCCACTCGGGTTAGTCAGATCCTTTAGCTGATTTCCTAGCTCTAAAGCTAAGGAAAGGTTAGCACTTTGAAGAAAAAGTTCAAATTTATCATGAGATAATGCATTTTGATCTCTTTCATCCAATTGGCTAAAATTTTCTTCAAATTCATGTAACAATCCTTTGAATGACCAATGAGTAGGCATAGTCAAATCCTCTAAAAAATATTATTCCTTGAAGGGCCTCTTAAGGTCACCCCAAGACTATGCTTGCTCTTGAAGGGTAATCTTTCTAGGTTTGATTCCTTCTATAAGCGCTCTAACAAAGTCAGATAATTAAAAATCATTAGTAGACCATAGAAATCCATTGTAAGCTCATGGACACAAAATGTATGGGTTCATAGTCACAAGTTCTAATAGGGCATTGATTATACATTTATCAAAGTTACTGCACATTCCTCTTCCTATGATCTCTTCTCTACTTGGATTCTCATCACCCATCTTACTCAAAATCAAGAAAAGCCAAAGTAAAAAATCAACCCATACTTCCCCAACTCGATTCACGTTGGATTCACACGTTGGGGATTTTCACGTCTAGGGGTGCACATAGAGTGCTGCCTTGACTCAACTTCCATTTTTCCTCTTACAACATTATTACGGCATTCACAAGAAGCATTGCCAAAACATGCTTGCCTTGTATCTAACTGAAATCAAGTCAAGAACTTCTTTGCACATGGAAATATCACCCCTTTTAACACAATGGAGAAGCTAATGAATTCAGCTTCACTTTTTCATGATGAAGATGTGATCCATGAAGAACTCCTTTGTGAGAGGATGATGAAAGTTTGAGATGGTTGCACACAGGTTTGCACATAGTTTTGGAAGTTATTAAATTATGCATGACATGCTTCAATTTTCTTATTGGCTATTGGTTAGTTGAAACATTTAAAATTCTGAGGCGATTTAAAGCTAAATATACATGTATATATGTATTATATGTGTATGTGTATGTGTGTATATATGTTATGTAGGTGTTAAAATCCTAAAACCCTAATAAAAAAGACCTAGACCTAAAACATGTATATATGTGTATGCATGTGTATATATATGTGTATATAGATAGGTGTATAAGTATATGTGTGTATGTGTATGTGTATATATATTTACTCTGATTAAAATGATCAAAATTAAACCTATTTTTATATATTTGATCATATATATTTGATCATATATATTTGATCATATATATTTAATCATATAGATTTCATTTATTTATTTAAAACACTAGTTCTTATCATATTTATTTATCTATATAATTATCCTATTTTATATATTTATTTATTTATATATTCAATTTTTTTCTTAATTAATCCTATTTTTATATATTTAATTAAATTATTTAATACACCAGTTCTTTTTATATTTATTTATCTATATAATATATATATATATATATATATATATATATATATATATATATATATATATATATATATATATATATATATATATATATATATATATATATATATATATATATATATATATATATATATATATATATATATATATATATATATATATATATATCTATTTATATATTCAGATTTTTTCCTTTATTTTTTTCTATATTTTCTCTTTATATAAATTTAATTGAGTTATATGTATGCCTAAACCCTAAAACCCTAATCTTAAAGATCTAGACCTAAAATATGTATATTTTTGTATGCATGTGTATATACATGTATATATGTATTATATGTGTATGTGTATGTGTGTATATATGTTATGTAGGTGTTAAAACCCTAAAACCCTAATCAGAAAGACCTAGACTTAAACCCGAAATACTAAAACCTAAAGACTTAAACCTGAAATACTAAAACCTAAATACTTAAACACCTAAAAAAACCTAAAAATCCTAAAACCCCAATCCTATTTTACATATATGTTTATTTATATATTCAAATTTCTTTTCTTATTTTTTTCTATATTTTTTCTTAATATAAATGTAATCGAATTATATGTATGCCTAAACCCTAAAACCCTAATCTTAAAGATCTAGACCTAAAATATGTATATTTCTGTATGCCTGTGTATATACATGTATATATGTATTATATGTGTATGTAAAACTTTAAAATCAAAATTTTATATATTTAATTATATATATTTAATTAAAACACTAGCTTATGTGTGTGTATATGTGTGCATGTGTGTATGTATGTGTGTGTGTGAATGTATGCATGTGTGTATATGTGTAAGTGTGTCTATATATGCATGTGTGAGTATATGTGTATGTGTGTGTATGTATGCATGTGTGTATGCATTCATGTGTGTGTGTGTGCATGCATGGGTGTATGTATGTGTGTGTGCGTGTGAGTGTATGCATGCATGTGTGTATATGTGTGTGTATGTATGCATGCATGTGTGTATATGTGTGTATGTATGCATGTGTGTACATATGTGTGTGTATGTATGCATGTGTGTACATGTGTGTGTATGTATGCATGTGTGTATATGTGTATGTGTGTGTATGTATGCATGCATGTGTGTATATGTGTATGTGTGTGTATGTATACATGCATGTGTGTATATGTGTGTATATTGTATGTGTGTATGCATATGTGTATATGTGTGTGTGTATGTATGTGCGTATGCATGTGTGTGTGTATGTATGCATGTGTGTATATGTGTATATATGTGTATGCATGCATGTGTGTATATGTGTGTGTATGTATGGATGCATGTGTGTATTACCTTCTTGACCTTCACTCATGTATCCTATTTTGTCTAGAGGTATCTCTAGGAATTTTTGCTTAGAGCTTGCTTTTGACATATTGGAACCAAGTTCTGGGACCTGGTTCGTCACATCTAATTTCCATAACTTTGGTTTTACTTTGAGCAGCTCTTCTAAAGTGAGATGACATTGTACCTTAGTGTTCTTTATGGCTTCAATGTTTCTTGGAACCACAGAGTTGTCATTTCTTATCAGTATTGTGGGAGCTGTGATCTGGAGAGATTCAGATTCCCATGGGCCTATGAATTGTGGCAACTCTTGTAAAGAATTAGATTCGAAATCTAATCTTTCATCTTCTTGTTGCTTTGCTTGGTCTCCGTAAATAGATGGGATGTCTTGGGGAAATTGATCATGAAGATCAGCAATTTTAGGAATAGGAGATGAATAACATGGCTCCTTGGCCCATTTCTCTTCTTGTATTTCCCACAAGAACTCTTGTGAGTACTCTTGAATTGAAAGAGGTGTTCCATCATCCATAGAATCGGTAACGTAACCTTCCATTGATGGTGAGCTTTCTCTTTCAACAACTGGTTGAGCTTGTGGAGGTAAAGAAACCTGTGGCTTGTTTACCGATTTCTCTAATCTTTCTAATAAGATCGGGAAATGCAAACTTGGTTTGATAGAGTTTTTTTCATTGAAAAATTGATTGGCCTTGAGCATAGCTTGAGCTAGTTCTACCATTTTCATGCACATTTTTGTCAGTTCAGTCTCTAAATCTTCTCTAGGGTAGCTCTTATCTAGGTTTACAACTATTGGCCCTTCTTGAAGTTGAGCCTGGTAGGCCTTGAACATCATGTCCAAGCCTTCTGGGTTAGATCTGCGAGAACAAACCCTCCCTGTGGTCTATTTATGATGGTTGGTGGGGTGGGATGAAGTGAAGTGGATAGGTTTTTGGCATGCGAGCGGTTTTGAGATGCAATATTTGCAATCTTCATTTCTGCATTTCTCAATCTTTCTTCTAGTTTGGATAACTTTCTAGCCCACTTATGATTGCCCTTCTCCCTGGTATCCTTCCATGTTCTTGTTTTCCTCTTACTAGGCTCTCCTCAGCCACTTGACTCTGATTGTTTAGTTGGTTTGGCCTATTTTAAGGCTTGTGCCCTAGTAACTGCCTGTATAGTAGCCATGTTAACACTACTTGAACTTGAATCCACCACTAAGCCTACCACATTAATGGGCATAGCCTTGGGTGCACTAGAGGAGTTCCTTGGACAATCTCTCGAGAGATGCTCTTTGCCACAGTCAGAACAAAAGCCTTGTATTGTGATGTTCTATCCTTGTCCCATAGATGGTGGGCGGGGACATTCACAAATGAAATGGTCACCCTGGCATTTAAAGCATGGTCCTATAGGGGCTTGAGGTCTCATTTGTATCAATTAGGGCCTAGGGCTAGGATTCATATACATGACATTGCAGTATTCTGTCTCCCAATTTGATTCCATAGGTAGTGCCTCATATTGACATGGATAAGTTTCACTATGCTCAGGTGACTCTATGTAATAAGCTTGTGAACTATCTTCTGTGGAGAATGAGTTCTCCTATGCGCAACGGAAGTGTGTAGTGAACCCTTGTATGTCCAGCACTTGGACAAACATCTGCACCTAAGATAGCTTGCTGCTCTCAACACAAAACTCAAATGGACTTGATACTTTAGTCAATCAAAGTAGACAAAGAGAGCTTTTTAACAAGCTATAAATGACTTAATTTGGACAAGTTTTGATTAGGAAGCACAACTGTCAAAGATGAACTAGCTGTCCATACAGGTATGTTGAAGAACTAAGCTTCACTCTCAGACTGATAGCTCTCTGAATATATATCCTTTGAGATAGATATTTGATACAGAGAAAATAGACACAAATAGCTTTCGAACAAGTTAACAATCAAGTAATTTGGATGAGTTTTGATCAGGAAACTCAACTCATCAAGATAGACCACCTGCACACATAAGTACACTATAAAACTGGACTTTATTCTCTGACAGATATCTCACAAAATATGAATGATCTAATGAGATATTTGAGACACTAAAAGTAGATGCCAAGATCCTTCCAACAAGACAAAAATCACGCAATTTGGATATGTTTTGGTCGGGAAACTGAACCGAACAAAATAGACTACCTATCTACACAGGTATACTGAAAAACTGGACTTCACTCTTTCACTGATATCTCACAAACTACATAAGGTTTCAAAGATATATTTGATATGCAGATAGTACACAAGATAAGCTTTCCAATGAATGTTTAAACACACAAAATGGTTACATATGCACTGAGATATGAGCTCTGCAACAGAGCTGTGTACAAACAAACGTGCGGTTGGAAGGAGTCTAAGGGAAAACCAAAATGACAAAATGGCTAGATTCGACTACTGGGAGCTCTTGCCTCTTTCTCTCCTTGTTTTGAATGTGCTACCACTTCACTTTTATAACCAATCAGCATGTGAAGAAGTTTGTGCCTCCTTCTTAACTCACCACTTTCTCCACTACATGCTACTAACTACAAGGCAAGATATTGTATCTCTTTCTCATCATGAATTTTGACTTGACTTTTTCTTTTATTATTTTTTCTTTTTTTCCTCCAAGCATGGCTCATATGAAAATGAGCTTGTACATTTATCTTCAACACTCCCCCTCAAGCTCATTTGGGAGTTATCTTCATCCATGTCCTTCAAATTTATCGCATCCTTGAAACCTTTGAGTTTAGAAGCATCCAAGAACTTTGTAAACATATCTGCAACCTTCTCTTTGGTTCTGATGAACTTTACCTCCACATCTTTGCTCAGCATCTTCTCCCTTACATAGTGGTAGTGGACCTCTATGTGCTTGCTCCTTGCATGAAACATAGGATTGCTTGCCAAGTAGATACTTGACATGTTATCACCATATATAGGGATGGTTCCAACTTGCACTCCAAGATCAGCCAAAAGCTTTTTAATCCACATTGCTTCACATGTGGCAAATGCTAATCCTCTATATTCAGCCTCCATAGATGAAAGTGCAACAGTAGGTTGTTTCTTTGAGCTCCATGTGATAGGTTTGCTTCCTATCATGAACACATAACCTGAGGTTGAGCTTCTATCTTCCTTTGAGCCTGCCCAATCAGCATTACTAAAGCCTTTGACCTGTAGTTCTTCATCAAACTTGTAAAACAAAACATGATTAACTCTATGCTTTATGTATCTCAACACTCTCTTGGCTGAATTTAAGTGTTCATTTGTCGGGGCTTGCATAAACTGAGAAAGTACACCAACAACATAAGACAAATCAGGTCTTGTAATGTTTGCATAGATCAATGATCCTACAATGCTTCTGTATGTCGTTACATCTTCCAATGGTTCTCCATCATTTGAACAAATCTTTGTATTTATGTCCATGGGTTGAGTGGGTGGTTTGTATTCACTCATTCCAAATCTGAAAAGAACATCCAACAAGTACTTCCTTTGCATCAAGTAGATGCCACTCTTTCCATAAACAACTTCAATTCCTAAAAAATATTTCAGCTCTCCAAGATCTGAAATTTTAAACTCCTTACCAAGCTTCCTTTTGATATCTTTAATCCCTATAACATCATTTCCTGTTATGATGAGATCATCGACGTATATGCAAATATATACCTCTCTATTTTCTTCCTTCTTCATGTACAACAAAGGATCTGCACTACTTGGGTTGTATCCACACTTAGTTAGATACTCTACCAATCTCTGATTCCATGCTCTTGGTGCTTGCTTCAAGCCATAAAGTGCCTTCTTCAACCTGCAAACAAAATCTGGATGGTCTTCATCTTCAAATCCAACCGGTTGACTCATGTATACCTCTTCTTGTAGTTCTCCATTGAGAAAGGCATTTTTGATGTCGAGTTGATATAATGGCCATCTCCTTGAAGCACCAATTGCTATTAAGGTTCTGATAGTTCCCATCTTTGCAACAGGGCTGAAAACTTCATCATAATCTATGCCTTGTGTTTGTTTAAATCCTTTGGCAATTAATCTAGCTTTATATCTAGCTAGTGAACGATCAGAATTCCTCTTTACTTTAAACACCCATTTGTTTGGAACAATCTTCATACCTTCTTTCTTTGGCACTAGCTCCCATGTGTGATTATCTTTGAGAGCTTTGATCTCCTCTTTCATAGCTTGCTTCCATTCCTTTTGTGTGCAAGCTTCTTCATATGTCTCACGCTCTTTGTCTTTGATAACCTGCATCATGTATGCAAAATGTGTCGCCATAAAACTATCATAACTCAACCTTTGAGTTGGATACCTTGTCCTTGAAGATCTTCTTTCATTGCCTTTAGAGAGTTGCTTCTTTAACCTATTTAGCTTTACCATCGGAGTGATTACCTCTTCATATTCTTCTTCACTTGCATCTACCTCACTGTTTGGAGTAGCACTTGCTTCTTCGACTCTACTATGAGCTGAATTTGGAGACAAAGAATGACTCCCCCTCCATGTTGAACATTCTTCATTTGATGTAGATGCCTCTGGACCTGAAGCCTTTGTGCTTGATTGTTGAACTTCTCTTTGATTTGTTCCTGCATAATCATCACATCTTCTTCAAGAATCTTTTCCTTTCCTTTATCTTCATACCATGGTCTTAGTTCATCAAAGACCACATCTCGCGAGACTCTTAATTCCTTTGTTCTAGGGTTGTAACACTTGTATCCTTTTTGCTCCGTCGAGTAGTCGATGAAAATGCATTTTTCTGACCTTGGTTCCATCTTTGTTCTAACTTCTTGTGGAATGTGAACAAAGCAAACACATCCAAACACTTTGAGGTGTGTAAGATTAGGTTTCTTACCGAAATATACCTCTTCTGGAGTCAAGTGATGTATTCCTGATGTTGTGCACCTATTCATCAAGTAAATGGCGGTTGTGGTAGCTTCAGCCCAATAGTACAATGGTACCTTCATCTCGTTGAGCATGCATCTTGCAATTTCAGCAATTTGCCTATTTTTCCTCTCAGCTACTCCATTTTGTTGTGGTGTATACCTACAAGTGAATTGCCTTTTGATCCCATTCTCTTGTAGAAAATCTGAAAATTCTTTGGAGAAGTATTCTCCTCCACCATCGGACCTTAAGGTTTTGATAGACCTTCCTGTTTCCTTTTCAACTTCAGCTTTGAATCTTTTGAATATAGAAAACACCTCTAATTTTTGCTTCATACAAAACAACCATACCTTTCTTGAGTGATCATCAATGAAGGTGACAAAAAATCTATTACCAGCCATTGATGCCTCTTGGGTTGGTCCCCATACATCCTTATGTATCAAGTCCAAGACATTTGGAGCCACATAATTGCTCCTCTTGAATGGCTGCCTTGTTTGCTTTCCTAGTTGACAAGCTTCACATAACTCATGTAGTCCAATGCTATTAAATTTTGGAAGACCTCTTACCACTTCATGTTTGCTCATGTCCTTCAGCTTTGGAATGTTGATGTGTCCTATTCTTTTGTGCCATAAGTCCAGCTCTGAAATCTTCTTGTTCCCACATTGAATGTACATGACCTTTCCATGTGGATGTTGGACATCCAAAGTGAACATCCTTCCTTCTCTTCTACCTTGAGCAATGACCTTGAAGCCTTCCTTTGGATTCTTTATGAAGCACCCATTCTCATTGAATATGACATGATAACCCTTCCCTACCATTTGTCCTACTGAAATCAAGTTCTTTGAAAATGTAGGAACATGAAGAACATTAGATAGTACCTTTGCTTTACTTGTATCTCCAAGCCTTATATCTCCAATATGTTCAATCATGTGTTGAGTATCATCACCTGTTTCAACACATCCTTTTCCACTTGGTACCTGTAGATTAGTGAACAAACTTCCTTGGCATGACACATGGTTACTACAACCTGAATCAATGTACCATTTCTTGTCATCTTCACAAGAGCTTCTATACTCATGTCTCATTGCAAGTAGTGTGTCCTTGCTTCCTTCACTTGAGGTGCTTGCATAGTTGCTTTGGTTCCTTTGATTGCCTCCATTTGGTCTTCCATTCTTCAGCCAACAATCACTAGCATAGTGTCCTACTTTACCACAATGATAGCATGTTATACCTTTATGAGAACTGTAGGAGCTTCGGCCTCTTCCTCTACTTCTACCGCGACCTCTTCCTTGTGTGTTGGCATTTGATTCATCCTTGTTGTCTTCCGAATTGTTTTGATTGTAGTTGGAGTGGTTGTGACCTCTTCCTTTTCCTCTTGAGCCTCCTCTTGAGTTTTTTCCTTTGCCTCGACTTGCATATAACATTTGGTTGTGGCTGTCCTTTCCTTTGGGACCATCGAAGCTAAGCTCTTCTATGACAAGATGAGGGATTAGTTGTTCAAAACCTGGATATACATCTTTCAAATTAATGGAAGTTATAAAAGGCTTCCATCTTTCATCTTCTCTCAAGCCATTGAGAGTATAACACACAAGATCTTCGTCTTCAACCGTTGTGCCAATAGAAGCTAAAGCATCACTTAGCTCCTTAATCTTCAAAGTATATTCAATTATGGATTGACTCGAATTTTTCTTGATTGTGTTCAACTCATTCTTGAGTTGAACTTTCCTAGCTTTGGTATTTGTTGAATACATCCGTTTAAGAGCTTCCCAAGCATCCTTAGCTTTCTCTAGATGTTGAATATGCCCTACCATGGCATTAGTAATGACTTGTGAAATGAGGAATATGACTCTCCTATTCCTCTCTTCCCATTCTCTTGCTTGCCTCCTTTGGACTTCGGTGGCCATAGCTTGATTGATTGGAGGTTGAGCATCATCGCCGCTCACAATACCCCACAAGCCTTTGCCCATTAGGTAGTTGGTCATTCTAAACTTCCACACGGGATAGTTATCCTTGTCCAACTTCTCTACTTGTTGACCCAAGTCAGCCATTGAAGAGTATCAAAGACTTTGAGAGTTACCTCGAATAGTTATAGTCCTTTGCTCTTGCATTTGTGAAGCTCCTTCTTGTTTTGTAGCTCCTCTTTTGCTTTGCTTCACCTCCAGCTCTGTTGATGAAGCTTCAACACCAAGTTTGCTCTGATATCAATTGTGGAGAATGAGTTCTCCTATGCGCAACGGAAGTGTGTAGTGAACCCTTGGATGTCTAGCACTTGGACAAACATCTACACCTTAGATAGCTTGCTGCTCTCAACACAAAACTCAAATCGACTTGATACTTTACTCAATCAAATAAGACAAAGAGAGCTTTCTAACAAGCTATAAATGACTTAATTTGGACAAGTTTTGATTAGGAAACACAACTGTCAAAGATGAACTAGCTGTCCACACAGGTATGCTGAAGAACTGAGCGTCACTCTCAGACTGATAGCTCTCTGAATATATATGCTTTGAGAAAGATATTTGGTACAGAGCAAATAGACACAAATAGCTTTCCAACAAGCTAACAATCAAGTAATTTGGATGAGTTTTGATCAGGAAACTCAACTCATCAAGATAGACCACCTGCACACATAAGTACACTATAAAACTGGACTTTACTCTCTAACAGATATCTCACAAAGTATGAATGATCTGAATGAGATATTTGAGACAGTGAAAGTAGATGCCAAGGGCATTCCAACAAGACAAAAATCACACAATTTAAATATGTCTTGGTCGAGAAACTGAACCAACCAAAATAGACTACCTATCTACACAGGTATACTGAAAAACTAGACTTCACTCTTTCACTAATGTCTCACAAACTACATACACTTTCAAAGAGATATTTGCTATGCAGATAGTAAACAAGATAAGCTTTCCAATGAATGTTTAAATGCACAAAATGGTTACATATGCACTAAGATATGAGCTCTGCAACAGAGCTGTGTACAAACTGACGTGCGACTGGAAGGAGTCTAAGGGAAAACCAAAATGACAAAATGGCTAGATCCGACTACTGGGAGCTCTTGCCTCTTTCTCTCCTTGTTTTGAATGTGCTACCACTTCACTTTTATAACCAATCAGCATGTGAAGAAGTTTGTGCCTCCTTCGTAACTCACCACTTTCTCCACTACATGCTACTAACTACAAGGCAAGATATTGTATCTCTTTCTCATCATGAATTTTGACTAGAATTTTTCTTTTATTATTTTTCCGTTTTTCCTCCACTTTTTCTTTATATTTATATTTGGTAAATTTATCCAAGCATGGCTCATATGAAAATGAGCTTGTACATTTATCTTCAACATCTTTATGGGTGTAGTCAAAACTTTTGAGCATGAGGGTCACTTTTTGTGACTAATGCTCTATTAGGATTCTCCTCTGCCATTGCATACTTACGTGGAATCACATTGGCAGAAGCTGGAAGTTGGTTTCCTAGGATCGGTTGTGGCCTATATGGTGCCTAGTATTGCTGTTGGTATTGAGGTTAATATTGTTGTTGTGGTCTATAATATGGTTGTTGGTATTGGTTTTTATACCTAGCTTGTTGGTAAGGTTGCTGATAATTTTGTCTAATAGCCTGCCTATTAAATGGACAATCTTGAGCCATGTGGTTTGTGTATTTTCTCTCAATAGTGTAATATGGAGCATAACGGTTTCCTTGGGGTTGAGCCGTCATCAGGCAAACATTAGCCATGTGGTCTCCTCCACAGTTGTAGCATCATTTCAATGAGCTGACCCTTGCGCTTGTCTATTTTGAACTCCTAGCTTCTTAGCCACCTACTTAGCTATCTCATCTATCTCAATGGAGGTTCTGGAAGTATGATTAGTAGAACTTTCAAAATCCTCATAGAGTTTGGACAATTCTAATTCCTCACCCAAGTTGTCTTCTATGTCTATACACATTCTCAAGCATTGATCTAGTGTGGTTGGTTCCTTGAGATATACATATGATCTAAGTTTCCCGCTTAGAAGTCCATCCAAAAATAAGGAGACTTGTTTTGCTTGTGTAGGTAATTCAGGTGTGGGACATCTTTCCACATACTGTTTAAATCTGTGTCCAGCTAGTCGAACTGTTTCTTTGGGTGTCTGCTTGAAGCTGTTGATCAAGGATGATGTGTTATGCATGATACCACTCTTGGAGAATTCTATAATGAATTCTTCTAGCAGTAGACCTATATTTTGGTAGTTGCGACTACTCAAGGGTTGAAACCAAGCTAAAGCAGTACCTTTGAGGGTCAAACCAAATGCCTCAAACTGGGTGAACAAGTATTGGACCTGTTTAGCTCTTAACACTTGTTTGAACTTGACCACATGATCATAAGGATCTCCTGAACCATCAAAGTAGTTTTTCATTGTCTTGACTACTTGAGAGGGTCTAAGGGTTCTTGGGTACTCTCGAGGTTTAGGAAATGGAAAATCATGCTCATCTCTTTGATGCCTATGTGCTCTCTGTATCTCTCTTTCAAGCCTTTCACTTTCAAATCCTGATTTGTCTCTACCCACTGTGTGAGCAAAGCTTACCATAGGTCTCTCTCTAGCTCTTTCCCTCTGGTTTTGATGAGCCTTGGATGATCCTACATCTTGGAGGCCTTGGGAAACATTAGATCTTGGTGGAGGGAAAATAACCTCACCCTGCCAAGTGTATGCATGTCTACCAGGTTCCATTACCATGAACACTCTCTCTGATGTGATGTCTAAGTAGACCACTTTTCCTAGGGTATCAAGATCTTTAAATTCATATATCGTCACAATCCCTACTCTGTTGGGTAGATCAGTCTTAAACCTACAAAAAGCTTCATCTGTCTCCCTATTCCAGAACAATTCTACACTTTTGTTATCTTGGGGAATCCATTCTGGTGTGAGTATTTTTGTTAAGACCGATTTGCCTCTAGGGGTCTTGGGTTCTTGTCCTAGGTCTCCTTGGTCTTGGTCTCCTATCTCGTGCTTAGGAATAACATTTCCAAACCCATCTGTCCTATTTGGTAAGCTCATAACCACATACATGGTTCCTTCCTTATCAATATATTAAGAACCATCTTTGAATTTGAACACTGGGTATTCAAGTCCGAAGTTTTGATCGGGATTTTTGAGTTGGACACCTGATTGCCTCATGCCATCCTCATAGCTGCATGCACTTAATTGATTGGTCCTAATATACTCCAATTGTGTCTTATAAGGACCTTCTGGTGTCTGTAAATAGGTAGTACTTGAGCTACCTGCAAGTCTTTCAACGCTAAAGGACATTTTTGAATCACTTGTGTCTAAACTTGGCACATAGGGATAACCATTGACTTGTTCGCCCATGACCTAATTGTATGGTTGACACTAGCCTCAAATGATCTGATGCTCTATCTATCTCGGCCTAGGTGTCTACCTGACCTAAGGTTCATAAGCTTTGTCTTATAGTCCCAATTTTTTCCAAATTACAACCGCATTGAAATGTTCTTTTGAATTAGCTACTTGTTCTTTTATAGGTTTCTCTCATATAATCTTAGCTTGAACCTGAGAAAATTGACAAAAGGGGGTCTAGTGTTCTTCCAACGTCAAGTTTCATGCTTCGAAAAAATGCTCTGATGTCCAATAACTATGTTTCCCAATCCTCGCTTTGTGCTACACTTTGCCTTGCTCTGAACTCTTTTGAATGCTCTTAATACACCTATAAAAGTCCTAGATTTAGATCAAGATTTAGACTTAATATTTTTGATAGACCACTTGCATTTAGGTATCTCCAAGACCTACTTTTCCCCCTTGTAGTTTTGAAGAAATTTCTAGAGCTCCTTATTTCCTTCTCCCACTTGAGGTTCAAATTCAAAATACCATATTTATAACTAAACGTATGACTTTTACAAAAACCAATCAAGGTTTCTATAGGATTCTCAACGAGCTTTCCAAGGACCTCAAAATCAGGCTTCTGGGGTCAAAAGAGGCAAACAGGACCTCTCAGAGCATCGTTATTTTTTGCAAATCAGGCAAGCAAAAATTCGTGTTTTATTACAAGTGCAACAACTAGAAAATGATGATTCTCTCAAAATCCACAATCCAAAGAATCGTGATTTTCTCAAAATCACTAAGTCCAAGAAATTATGACTTTCTCAAAATCACTAAGCCTAGGAAATCACGATTTTCCCAAAATTACTTAGTCCAAGAAATCGTGATTTTCTCAAATCCTCTCAATCCAGAGATTTGTGACTTTCTCAAATGCTCAGTTTAAGAAATCGCGATTTTCTCTAATCCTCTCAATCCAGAGAATCGCCACTTTCTCAAATGCTAAGTCTAGGAAATCGCGTTTTTCTCCAATCCTCTCAATCTAGAGAATCGCAACTTTCTCAACATCTACAAGCGAGAGGATCCCGATTTTCTCAAATCTGCTAAGTCCATGAAATCGCAACTTTCTCAAATGCCAAGTATAGAGAATCGCGATTTTCTCAAACCTTATAAGTCCAAGAAATCGTTATTTTCTCAAACTCCAAAATGTAGAGAATTGCAAATCTCCTTAATTTTCCCAAGTCCAGAGAATCGCAATTTTCTCAAAATCTACACTTCGAGAGAATTGCGATTTTCTCAATTTTCCCAAGTCAAAAGAATCGCGATTTTCTCAAAATCTACACTTCCAAAGAATCGCAATTTTCTCAATTTTCCCAAGTCTAGAATATCGCAAATTTCTTACTTTTCCAAAGTCGAGAGAACCGCGATTGTCTCACAATGCACAATTCTAGAGAATCATGATTTTCTCACTTTTAGAGAATCGCGATTTTCTCAAAAAAATTTAGGCGGGGAAAATTTTTTAATTTTCTAGAGAATCGTGATTTTCTGAGAAAGTCGCAATTTTCTTAGTTTTTAGGTGGGAACTTTGAATTTTGATGCTGAGCCCCAAATGTGCAAAAAAACCATGAAAAACACAAGCGCATGCACTCCTAAGGACTTCCTAGTTCTTTCTTACACTCCCACACATGAGAAATGATGTGAAAATGGTGAAAATGCACTCAAAAACAAAAAAATTCTATGGAGATGAAGATGGATGAAGATGGTGATGATGATGATGATGAAGATGGAGAAGACAAATAAGAAAATTGATAGAAAATGACTATTTTTTACCTTCCAATGTTGCAAATCTATGATCTTACCATCACAACGCTCGTCCTTGAGCAACACTCCCCGGCAATGGTTCCAAAATTTGGTGTAGCTCAAGCATAAGCATCACCTCCTTTTCTTGTCAATCTGCAGAGACTTGAGGAGGATATGAAGATCATGAGCAATTGTGGTGAGCAAATGTGAGTGACAAGCACATACATGCATGCACATACACATGCACACAAGGCAAGATCAAAGAGAGGAACAATGAAAAGCTTCAATTACACAAGAACTCTCTTACAAAAGCTTCAATCTTTCAAAAGCAAAGCTCAATGAACTACTAAAAAGCTAACCCCAAAAATGAGCTCTCTAGCTCTTTTTATAGTTTTTTGACTAGTTTTGGCCATGTCCGGCCTAGCTAAAAATTAAGTTCTAGGGCTTATTTGAGGGCTCAAATGGAGTCTAAAAATTATGAAAATTGGTAGGTAGATACTTCTAATACTCATCAAGCTCGATGACTCCTTGGCTTGAACAAAATGGAGTTGCAAAAATGTGAAACAATCTTTACAATGGTTTTTAGTGATCAAAATCACTCTTTTTATAGGGATTTCTTCTGAAAATTTGACATGTACTTCTTGGAGCTCCCTACAGGCTGCTTCTTCCTATGTGTCCGCTTCTTTGATGTAGTCTCGTGCCTTGTGCTTGACCTTGAGTGTCAACACTTGGACGGCAACCATTTAAACTTGCCAACTTCACTATAACATTGATAGATTAGAGTAGAGTAAGGCCAATGGGAGTGGTCTTCGAGTTCCCATGGAGGTACATAGTAACTTCTTTACTTTAGATGTTTTTGTATTGAGATTACCACAAGTAGAATACAAGCTCACTTCACCTTGCAACTAATCCTATTTATCATGCTAGGACCAAGCATATAGAGGTCCATTACCATTATGTGAGAGAGAAACTATTAAGCAAGGACATTCAACTAACATATGTATCAACCAACATGTAGTGTGTAGATTTTTTAACTAAAGCATTGGATGGAACCAAACTTTGCAGGTTCAAATCAATGATTGGATTGCAGGTATCTTTCTTCACCATTAGGCAATGATCTTCATGCCTATGGTATTTTACAAAACTGTTCATTAATACATATATCTTCATTGTTCATTTCTGAGTTCTCTGTCATAGTCTCTGTAAGACAGTCAGCTTGTGGAGGTCATATCTCATTCATTTCTCAAACCAAATGCAAACATCTATATCTTCTTGGAACCAGATCAAAGTACTCTACATCCTGTCAAAATTTGAAGGATTTCTATTCTGCCATTTCAGAGAAAAGTCCATCGAGGTGATCATTGGTCGAAGTCTGCAACAGTCCTAAAATATCGAGGGTAATGGTTTACTTGCTAAATTGATTTCTTTGAGCATAGTTAATCTTTTTTAAGTGGTTCCACTTGGAATAGTTATCTTGCTAAGCTAATTAGATACACCTAAAATGAATTCTTCCAATTCCTACTGTGCTGGTCATACTGAGCAAAAGATGTAGCAAGTGTAGTGTCAAAAAAAGAAGGTTTCTTGAAGACTTGAAGTTCAAAGTATTCTGTTTTGATTCTATCTTTTCATACATCATTTCCAAAGTACATAGGCCATTTTATGGTGTCATTGGAAAGCTAAGAAGGCCCACTTATCAACTCTAAAGCATAGAAGGGATGGTACAAAGCAAGATTTGGCAGTACCTACTCATCATCTTGAAGTGTCCATCCATCATTCCCAACATGGATGGAGATACTTGTATAGGTACTTTGTCTTGTTGGTACATGGAATGTAAGATTGGCATACACTTCCTTGCTTTGTGTACACTTGTCAGCCACCACTCCCTAGTAGGATCACCAATCTTACCCTTTTTTATATACAACATGACTAATCTAGAGGCTTCTTGGGTGGTAGTTTACAGCATCACTCTGCAAACTATTGGTTTTCCCTTGATTTCTTCATACACAGTAGTCAACAACACATTATATTGCAATCTCCCAAATATAAACTTATACATATCTCATAATAATATATTCTTAACTTAGTGAACTATCACCTTACTTCCGCAAATTCTATCAATGTTCCTCACAAAAACTACCAACACCACTAATTTCTTCAAGAAATCCACTAGCCTTTGATTCTAAGACTTTTAGGCTTGCTTTAGGCCGTACATGCCTTCTTCAACCTGCAAACATACGTAGGATGTTGTGGATCTACATACCCTTGAGGCTATTCCATGAACACCTCTTCTTGTAACTCACCATTCAAGAAAGCATTCTTTATGTCCATTTGGTAGATAGGCCACCTTCTTGCTGCACATAGGGCTATGAGAGATCTAATGGTATCCTTTTTTGCCACAGGGCTAAAATTCTCCTCAACATCCACCCCTTATGTCTGTGTGAGCATTTGCCTATTAGTCTAGCCTTATACCATGCCAAGCAGCCATCTGCATTCCTCTTGGTCTTGTACACCCACCTGTTTTGGACTATCTTCATGCCTTCCATCATGGGTACTAGATCCCAAGTGTTGTTCTCCTTAAGAGCTTTGGACTCTTCATAGATAGCCTTCCACCACTCTAGTTTGGTCTTTGTCTCCTCATAAGAATCTAGCTCTTGATCTGCAATGACATTCATCATGTATCCATAGTGCTTTGCCATGAAAGAACCATATGTATACCTTTGTGGGGGTGCCTTCTTCCTTGTAGACCTCCTCTTTTGACCTTTGGGATACTTCTTCTTAAGTCTATTAAGCTTTACATTAGGAGTATTAACCTCCTCAAGCTCTTCCATTTTTTACTCCTCTTGAGCTTCCCTAGTTTTCATAGTCTCTCTCTTGCAGCCTTCTATACATTGAAGTAGGGGATGGTCCTTCATAATCATAAGTGTAAGAGTGACCATATGGGTGTACCTTAGATGTAGAAGCCTTTGTTCCAGTGATTGTGATTGAGTCTTGAGGTTGAATCTGCACATCAAAGTTTGCATACTCCTCTTGATCCTCTTCATCCATTTTTGCCTTGCCTTTGTCTCCATACCATGTCCTTGACTCATTAGACACAACATCTCTTGACACGTATAGCTTCGTTGAGAGAGGCTTGTAGCACCTCTAGCCTTTTTGCTCATTTGAACAGCCAATGAACACACATTTCTCACTCTTGGGCTCTAATTTTGTTCTCACTTCACTAGGAAAGCATACACATCCAAATACCTTGAGGTGCTTCATGGTTGGTTTCTTGCCACACTAGACTTCATGTGGAGTCAAGTTGTGCACAACACTTGTTGGAACCCTCTTTTTTGAGTAACAAGCTGTATTCATAGCCTCAGTCCAATAAGAAAATGGTAAGGTACCTTTATTTATGAGACATCTAGCTATATCAACCAAATGCATATTCTTCCTCTCTGCAACACCATTTTCTTGAGCGGTGTACCTGCATGTAAAGTGCCTTCTTAAGCCATTTTCCTACAAGTACTTTGTGAATTCCTTGAGAAATACTCTCCCCCTCCATTTGACCTTAGTCTCTTGATGTATGCATCACATTCTTTCTTAACAAGGGACCTAAACTTTTGAAAGCATGAAAACACTTCTGATTTTTTATTGATAACATATAGCCATACCTTTCTTGAGTGGTCATCAATGAAAGTGAAAAAGTATCTAGCTCCTCCGAGTGAAGTCTCTATGCGAGGGCCCCATACATCTGAGTGTATAAGCTTTAAGATCTTAGAGGATCTATACTCACTTTTTGGAAATGGTTTTCTTGCTTGCTTACCTAGCTGACAAGCATCACAAAACGCATGTAGACCTTGGCCTTCAAGATTTTGTAATCCCTACACTAAACCTACTTTGCGCATGCTTTTTAACTTGGTAATATTGATATGTCCTATCTCTTGTGCCAAAGATCAAGCTCTACAATCCTTCTGTTACCAATCATCACATAATATACCTTGTTCTGTGTAGGAGCAACATGTAGTGTGAACAATCTACCTTCTTTTCTTCCCTTGGCAATGACCTTTCCTCCTTACTTCACCATGCACCCTTTTGTGTCAAATATAACTTGCATACCTCTCTCTACCATCTATCCTATAGAGATAAGGTTCTTGGAAATAGATGGAACATGGAGCACATCTTTAAGAGTCTTGATATATTTACCTTCACCTAGCTTCACATCTCCCACATGTGCAATGAGATGCTCAGTGTTATCTCTTGTCTCCACACAACCTTTTGAGCTTGGTACCTCAATATGAACGAAAGATTCCTCCATACATGACATGTGATTAGAGCACCTAGAGTCTATGTACCACTTTGTGTCCTTGGGATCACTAGTGTAGCCATGTGTCATGGCTAGGAGGATCTCCTTCTCACCATCCTTCTTGGAGATGTTAGCATAGTTCCCTTGCTCCTTCTTGCCTTTGCCATCCTTGAACCAAAAATTTGAAGAAATATGCTTTTGCTTGCCACATATAAAACACAGTTTACCTTGATGAGCGTTGTCCTTCCCTTTGCCATTCTTGCCCTTCCTTGAAGATGATGCCTTGCTACCTCTTTCTAAATTTGAATCTTCTTCCTTGGACTGCTTCCACTTGCTTTTTCCTCCTTTCCCCTTCTTGCTGCTCTTTCCTTTCCCCTTGCTAGCATATAGGACCTGTGAGTGGCCATCCTTCTTGGGAGTGTCTCCTACGGCAACCTCTTCTACCACTAGGTGTGGGATCAACTCCTCAAGAGTTGGTAAAGGATCTCTATACAAGATGGTAGTAATGAGGGGTTTCTGCTTGTCTTTCCCTCTCAGACCATTGAGAGTAATCTATACAAGGTCTTCCTCATCTACTTTGCAGCCAATGGATGCCAATTTCTCCCTCAACTCCTTCACCCTAAAGGTGTATTCAACAATAGATTGACCACTACACTTCTTCAAAGAATGGAGTTCATTCTTAAGCTGCATCTTTTTGCTTCTTTTGGAAGTGGCATATATCTTCTCTAAGGCCTCCTAAACATCTCTTGCATGGTCAAAATCTGATATATGACCAATCATAGTGTTAGAGATTAGATATGTATAAGATGGTTCTCCTATTCCTTTCCTCCCAATCCTTCAACATCTTCAATTCTTGATTGGTGATTTGGATCTTTGGGATCCACATCAAGCTTATCTTCGTCTCCACACACAATAGGCCATAAACATTTTCTCATGAGGTAGTTCATCACTGTGAACCTCCATGGCTGGTAGTTATCTTTGTCAAGCGACTCCACTTTTTGACCTAGATCTACCATAATGAATGGGAAATTTGGGTTACAATAAAATAGACCTCTTAGCCTTGATGTCCAAGCTTCTATGTCCATCTCCTAGAATCTTCAAAGGATGTTTCCTGCTTTGATACCAATTGATGGAACTCAATTCCTCATATTTGCACACTATAAGTGAAATGACTACAATACCTAGGTCCCTTCATATACCTTTTTTGCTACCCTACAGAAAAATTTTGATTCGTCTGGCTTCCACTAATCCAAATCACCTAAAAGTTTTACCTCATTCGCTTTCCAGCAAGCTATAGAACACCGCAAATGGATCTATTTAGGTCAGTCAACAACTATGTACAAAACAGACTATGCAGAGATGTAGGATATGCAAAAATTAGGGTTACTGAGATACATTGATTTCTATGTACATAAAAGTGATTTCAAGAAGCCCTCTTAATGAACATAAGACACATAAAGGCATATTCAGGAAAAATGGGAATTACACAGGATTTTGAGACACTTCTTTATGTCAAAATGTTTTATTTTCTGACTCATTCACACACTACAACATGTTATTATCTCTTGATTGGATTATATTAGATCGACGTTTTAATATTAAGGATATTTTTATTATACATGGGGTATCATCATTTGGCTCAAACTTAAGAATTTAACATTGTAAGTAATATAAATGGGACTTGAATAATTCCCAAATTTTGTGAATAGGCCTTCATATATAAATAAAATAATTCACTATAAATCTCTTGAATTGGATATGTACACAAGGAGTTACAACTCTTATAAGCTTACTATGTATATATCTACAAGAGAGTAGAGGCCTTGTGGGCTTGATAGCTCCTCCTTTGTGCATGTAATGCCCTCCTCACCATTCTTCCTAGCTTCGACATCTGTATTTCAGCTCCTTGAGCCTTGAAATACTCTCTTCCCGAGCCTCTTTGAGTATATGTCTCTTGGTCTTCAATGACCTACAAGACTTCCATGCAAATGATGACTCTTCACCTTCTTTTATAGCTTTTGGATGCCTCTGCGGACTTTTTCAATGCCTTAGGACTAGCATGGCTGACCTTGAACAACCTTGAGACCACCCTAAATTATCTATGTCATGACTTTTTTTCACATTAAGGTCTTTTGACCCCTTTTTCCACCTAAAGGTTGCATAGTTCACATTTTCAACAAAGCTAATGAGGATCAGACCACACATACGAAGATTGAGGATGATCCTCAAAAGGCACATACAAAGAAGAGGATAAAATACCATGCCAAACCATTGAGAAAATTCAGAAGATCTTATAAATCTATGTGATTCCTCATCCCAAGACTTCCATCCATGATAGTTGTAAAAGACATCTCTGCCAAGCTTTTCTCAATGATGAGAACAACCTCATTCATGAACATAAAATGGAAAACCAAAGCTCTTTTATGCCTACAAGAGGCTATAGAAGACTTTGTAGTTGACTTCATTAATGATGGTCACTTATGTGCTACTCTTTGTCATAGGGTGACACTTATGGCCAATGACTATGTTGTTGTGTCGAGGATAAGGTAAGAATTTGACAAAGCCATAGTTCCTCTTGGTATCAGTTATAAAACATTTTTTGATATTCTCAATATTCCTCTAGCAAGAAAAACCTAAGCCATATATAGTAAAGATTGAAGAGATATCTTCTCATGAATGCATGACACGAAATACAAGAGAGACTAGTGAGGAGCAAAGAAAGAAGAATCTTATGTAAGAAGAAGTTATTGTCCTTGAAGACATTTAGAGGCTAAGGAAGTCAAACTCAATCCTTTTAAAGAAAGCATATGGCCAGGTCATTGTGAATGTTTGAATGCCATGGGAGGAGACTACGTGCTTGACATAAGCTCTAAAGACAACAAGATGTTGAGAGATTTCAATGTTGAAATCTCTGATAGCATTTTCAACATAGCTCTCAACTATTGTCTACATGCCATAAAATGATCATAATTTTTTCAGTAATTGAAAGCCTTCTTGATGCATCTGGTCTTGATTTTATATTGTAGGGTCCTAATCCAAAAACATGAAGGGATTGTTTCAAGAAAGTTCTTTATCTTGGATCCACTTGTAACTAAGTGTATAATTTTCAAGCATGGAGAAACTGGTCTTCTCAAGAATAATAGTTAGGATATAGAATATATTAATTTTCCATATCTTGAAAATTGAGTTTTCATCATATCTTACATATAAAGTCATTCGTTTCCTAATATTGAAGTTTTATAAACAAGTATGGCTTATATTTCCAGAGGTCATTGGAGTTTAATAATATTTGACTTCAATGAATACCAAGCTTTATTTATGAACTCCCTTGATTCACAACATGGCAACTGCAAACTGTAGGTTCTATCACACTTTCAATGCACTCTTGTATCACCACATTGCCGTGCATTCTAATATTGTTTTATCTTTGTAGTGCTACCAAGGTTTTGAAGATGCACATTGATTAGAGATATCCAAACCTTTGCAAAGTGAATAAAGAGAAGAAAATTGGCTATATGCAAATACATGTGCCATTACAAAAAGATAGTACATAATGTGGATGGAGAGTAATTAAGAATGCAATAAGATTCTTAGAGCATAGATTTTATAGTCATGATTTGAATTTATGTGATTATTTAGATGCATGGGTCCTTTTGGTGAGAGAAAAAGGAATTCATAACATTATGAAAGATGTTATTTGTCCATATGATTCAAAATCTCTTCCACCGTTTCCACCACTAGAAGATAAGAAGACTCAAGATAAAAAGAAAGTACATCCTATTCCTTCTCCATTAATACATGTCCCAAAGAAAAAACACAAAGGTGAAGGCTCCAAAAAGAAAAAGAATAAAAAGCAACAATAGATGTACAGTTTTCCATATATATGATTACCTCTAGATAGTAATCCCATGTATTTCCAACATATGTTCGAAGATATTTATGGACTGTGTTTTGTTGTAAATACTAATTTTGTAAAGAAAAGGAATCCTTCAGAGCATTGTATTTATAGAGCAATATATTGAGGAATGATGCCATTCTATCTTTATCTAGAAGATAGTGTTTGTGATTCATCTTTCTACATTGAAATCAATGTTTCAACTTCTAAATGTTGGAGATCTTTTTTTCTCAAAGTCTTGAAGGATTTGTGATGTGCCTACTATTTATGAGATCAATTGACATGATAAGTTTCATGGAGTTGTTACTTTTTACGAAAAACAATTTCAAAAGGTGCATGACCTGTAGTGGTGTGTGTTGTGTTATTGTAAGAAAATTGAAGCAATGGCAACTTTTCATCCCAGTTATTAGGATTATCTAATGAATAACAACGCAATAAATCAAGAATAGTACTGTTTGTAGCCTCACTTTGTCCATTACTTTCAGGATGAAATGTAGAACTTAAATCTATTTTAGAACCAAAATGTTGAAAGAAGGCAACCCAAAAAATGATTACAAAATCTAACATCACGATCAGATAACATTACTTTAGGAAATCCATGATGTGGAAAAATGCATTTAATGAATAATTTTGTAGCTTGAGGTACAGTCAAAGTTTTTCTATATGGAATGAAATATGCATATTTACTAAACCTATCAACTATTGTCCAAATCATATCATTATGTGATGAAGTGATGGGAAGACCTGTGATAAAATCCATAGAGATTTATGCCCATGGTTCATTTGGAATAGGAAATGGCATTGATAATCCAAATGGTTTACCATGATGACGCTTTACACGTTGACATACAATGCATTGAGAAACATAATGTGCAATATCTTTTTCCATGTGTGGCCAAAAGAAGAAATCTGTGCAAAAAAATGGTGCTCTGTATGCCTCTATGACCCATGTAAGATGGTTCATGCATTTCTTTAATGACAAAATCTTTAAAAGCTTGGGTTATGCACAATCTATGTTGAAAATAGAGAAAACCATTATGAAATGTATAATGTTCATCAGATAAAGATGCACCATTGTTGAAGTCATGCCATGCACGTGAAAAATACAAATCAGATGCATAAGTGGAAACCATTTCTTGAAAAGAATGAATTTGGATGGCAGAAATATTATTCAAAACAACAAAATGCGAAGGAAAACGGCTAAGAGCATCCGCTACAACATTAGCTTTACCAGGCTGATATTGTATCATGGGTTGGAAATTTTGAATGAATGATGCCCATTTAAGATGCCTATCTGAAATTAAAGGTTGACTTAATAAATGCTTAATAGCCTGTTTGATCAGTTTTGATTAAGACCTCAGAGCCCATAAGATAGTGTTTCCAAATTCGCAGAGCATGCACAACTGCTAACAATTCTTTATCATATGTACTATAATTCTGCTCTCAGGGTTTAAGCTTCCTACTCTTGAATGCAATGGGATGGTCATTTTGCATTAAAACAGCACCTATTCCTGAACCACTAGCTTCAGTAACGACATGAAAGGGTTGTGAAAAGTCAGGTAACCGGAAAACAGGTGCATGTGAAAGTGCTTGTTTCAGTTTGTCAAAGGATTGTTGTTGGGTAAGTCCCCATGCAAATTTTATTTTCTTTTTCAACAACAAGGTAACAGGCAATGCTAAATAAGAAAATTTTTGAGCAAACTTCCTATAGAAACTAGCCAACCCAAGAAAAGAACGAACATCATTGACTGATTGTGGTGTAGGCCATTCTACTATAACTCTAATTTTTTTTTTCGGATCCACATGCACACCTTCACTTGAAATAATTTTTCCTAAATATTCTAGCTTACGTTGAAAGAAGTAACTCTTTTCAGGATTAGCATAAAATGTGTTCTCTCGTAACAAATGAAAAACTGTTTCAAGATGCTTTTCATGTTCACTATCATTCTTACTATCAACAAGTATATCATCAAAGAATACAAGAACAAAAACTTGGTAATCAAGAAAAATATTGTTCATCATTCGTGCAAATGTCGCAGGGGCATTAGTAAGTCCAAAGGGCATTACCATAAATTTGTAATGGCCAGTTTGAGTTCTAAATGCAGTCTTAAAAATATCACTTTGTGTCATACCAATCTGATGGTAACCTGATTTAAGATCAATTTTACTAAAGACACGAGCTCCTCGTAACTTATCTAAGAGATCATCTATTCGATGAATAGGGTATCTATTCTTGATGGTAATCTTGTTAAGGGCTCTATAATCAATGCACAGTCGATAAGTTTTATTCTTTTTCTCTACTAAGAGAACTGGTGCTCCAAATGGGGAAGATCTAGGCCTTATAAGTCCTTTTTGTAGCAAGTCTTTTACTTGGTTTTCTATTTCCTTTTGATGTAGTGGGCCATGTCTATAAGGTGCTTTATGAGGAGGAGAACTACCAGGGACTAAATCTATGCTATGGTCAAAGGATCCTCGAGATGGTGGTAGTTCAGAGGGATACTCAGACATAAAACAATCCTTATAAGTACTCATGAAAGGTTTATATGCATCAGGAAGTGTATGAGTATAATCATTGATGACATTGACATAAACAATGCATGAGTTGAATCCTTTCCTAAATGCACGTTTTACTTGAGTGTGACTAATCAGTTGTAACGACTGAAAATCATGCCGTGCAGACAAACTAATGACTTGACCTTTGAATTCAAAGTTAAAAGTATGCGTATGGTAGTCAATACGTGGGTTATAATGGTGACGAAAAGGCATACTTAGTATAACATCGTAAGATTGCAAAGGTGCAATTAAAAATGTTCATGAATCAACATATGGGCCTATGCTAATCGTAACATCTTGCACTTCTCGTGTTACATTATAACGACTACCCTGAAATGTAGCTTTCACTTTATACAAGGAAGGAAACGTTTGTAATTTAAGTTCTTGCACTAATAAATGTGAAATGAAGTCATGTGAACTACCATCGTCATGTAGAATTTTAACTATTTTATTATTTATTGTACCCTGCATGCAAAGGAGAGAGTGAAGAGAGATATCGTTACCCAAGGTACTTAAGTCCTTCTCCAATGATTCCTCTGTCCAAACAGGAGGAATTTCTTCATTATGGACCTCCATGTTATGCAATTGAGCTATAGCTAGTTTCATGTGAAGAGGTCACAATCTACACCTTATTTTGTATGTCCAGGTTTACCACAATTCGAGCAGGTGATTCGTGGTCGCTTCTGTTGGGCATCCACCGTTGAAGTTTGAAGGGTAGGTGGTTTGGTTGGTTGGAGAGATGAAGCAATATGTGGAGTTGAGTAACTAGATTGTGGAGGACGAGGAGAACTAGGGTAAAATGGGGCATTAAAAGTATGCTTCATAGGAAATGTAGGTTTAACATAAAGTGGTCGTAGGGTGTGAAGCTTAGCTTGGATTCCCACCTCCAAACCAGCTATCGTTGTAAGGTTGTCTGCCTGAGTTTGTATCGGTTGGAGGACTTTGTCACGTTGTCGGATCTCATTTTGGGCTCCTCAAAGCTCATGCCGCAAAAGCTCTAGTTGTTGTTCAAGTGTTGCCTCAAGTAGAGGTAAATTACTATAATCCTCCATGGTGCTCTTGGACCCTTAAGCTAGTGCTTTCCTCTCGGGATGTACCCTCAGGAAATGTACCCTAGTAGAAAAGTACCCTATCTCGATGTACCCTGATGTACCCTCACAGGATGTACCCTGTCTGGATGTACCCTGGTGTACCCTGAGAAGTGTACCCTTAAAAATGTACCCTGAGAAGTGTACCCTGAAAAGATGTACCCTGAGACGCGCCGCCTCGCCTCGCACCGTGCCGCCTTCAAAAGTGAAAACTGAAAGTTATGTTAAATTTAAGGAGAGAGAACTTGAGTAACAACTCCAAGAAAGAGTGTAGTGGTAAAAATACTTCCCTTGAAAGTAGGAGGTTGTGGGTTCAAATCCTCCTGCCTTAGGGAATCTAAACCACTCTATTGCCACTCAAAATTAAAATTGCCTCGCGCATAGCCAACGGTCGCCAAGGGAGCCTTGGGTGCCAATGTTGCCAATGTATTGCGTAAGTTATTGCCTAAGTTCTTTGCCTTAGTCGACGCCTTGGAGTAAGCCAAAAGAGTAAACGTAGGTGTAAACGTAGGTGTAAACGTAGGAGCAAACGTAGGTGAAAACGTAGGTTGTGGTTCTAGAACTGGAACATGAACAGAAACAGAAACCGAAGACAAAGACGGAGACGGAATCGGAATCGGAATCGGAATTACGAACAAAAAATAGAACCCTCTGTATTGACGCGTGCAGAGCTTTGATACCACTGTTGTCAGGATCTTGCTCACGCGCATACAAAGATTACGAACGCAGAAAACACACAGAAAAATAGAGACAAGAAGAGACGAGACTAAACGTAGTATTGGGTGCAATCTCCCCCCATGCACTCTGTTCCGATAGTCCACAGAGTGCATGTATTTATAGATATTTTTGATTACGTCGAAAAGAGTGGTTACATGAGAGCGGCTTTGAAAAGTAGGCGTGAAACTAAGCGTCGGTAACTTTTACAGGAATCCATTGCTTTGAATAACAGACACTACGGTCTACAACGACCCTTATTCTAACCATTACTTTTCTAACAATAGAACCTTCTACACAAGTTTATTTACAAGATAAATAACAATTATTCTGATTATTGATATCCGCCATTTCACGCCTTGCACGCTCCTCACGAACCTTCAGCTGCTATATCAAAAACATCAAAAACACATTAATACATTAATAATATAACACTTTAACAATGCATTGTTCAATAATATACAACATGTACTCTAGTCTTGGGGCTTGTATAACTAATATTATGATAAGCAAAAAGCCAAGATGAATTCAAGCAAAGAGAGGAATCAAGGAACTTCCGATGGACCTATTCGCTTGAATTGGTCATGCCTTTTGGTACATGATTCCATAAAGATTAAAAAAAAAACATGATCGATTCAAGCAATTAGGGTAGTCGAAGAATCTCCGATGGCCCTTATCTCTTGTTATGAGAGAGACAAGATATTCATTTTCATATTATCTTAGCGTATTAACAATGCCATAACAGGATAGATACAAGATTTAGATACCTCCATGAAGGTATGGGAAACCCTATAGAGACTTTTACTCCACTTCAGCCAAAGCCTCAAAGATCCAATTGAAAATAAACTCAACAACTTGAGGAGAACACCTAGTGGCACTATAAATGACTACATCTTGAAAATCAAAGATGTCAATGATGCATTAGGATTTATAGTTTGTCACATAGATGATGATGGGGTTGTCACATAGATGATGATGCCCTAGTTGTATATCTTGGATGGGCTAAGTGGTGATGGTAAGTGGAAGGCTTTTACAACATCTGTGTATGTGAGATATACTGTTTCTGACTTTGATGAATTGGTGGCCTTGATGGTCACTAAGGATATAAATATTGGAGGCTGAAAGGAGAATGGAAATGAAGTCAACACATTCTATGTATGCAAAGGTAGAGGTAGAGGAAGGGACCAAGATAGAGGAAGAGGAAGGAAAGCGAGAGGATCGAATGGTGATGAAGATAAAGAACAATGAAGAAAATACACCATCAACAGGAAGCGGCAAGTTCAAAGGTAGAGAAGAAAAATACAACTACAATAGACACAATTACAACTCAAAAGGTTGCTTTATATGTGGCAAGTATGGCCACTTTGTAAGGGATTGCTATCAAAGGGATAAGACAAATTCAACCTACAAAGGACAAGATAACTTTGCATCTATAGAAGTGAAAGTATGCTAGCTATGATGTAGATGAGTGACTACAAGGCACAAGGGTCAAGCACTTGGTACATTGATAGTGGATGATACAATCACATGAGATACAACAAGGATTTCTTCTCAAACATGAAAGTTCCATTAACCAAAGGGCATGTGGAAATAGATTATGGTACTCCTCATGTTATCACTCACATAGTGATCTTGTGTTGGATGGCTCTCACAAGGCTAAGTGCTTGAGGGATGTTCCTCATGTTCCTAGAATCACAAAGACTCTTGTTTCAGTGGTTCAAATGGTTGAGAGAGTATTACAGGTCAAGTTTAATCAGAATTGATGTTATGTGGAAAACCCTAAAGAGGGGTACATATTGATAGATAAAGGCAAGAAGGAGGGAATGTTATTCTGCAAGAAACAAGCCATTCCTTGTTGAATTATCTTGGTGTGCAAGGTAATATATGGGTGTATTTGTGTTTTGAAGTTATTCATGTTGATGTGTGAAACATCACAATAAATGAATTAATGTGGCACTAGAAAACCTCTATGGTCACCATTAACTCATTGTCACTCCAAACTTTGAGAAATGATAGCCAAAACCAAGAACTTTACTTCTTTAGAAATTTCCAGTTACTAAAATGACATACCTTTAGTATTTTGCTAATTTCTCTTAGCACAAAAATTATTTCTCTAAGATATTAAATGCATGAAAGTAGAAGAGTAGAGCTTTCCAAAAAGCTATTATTTGCAAGAAATGGATCTCTAGAACGCAAGTTATGGCCTTCACAAGATCACCCTATATGACTTCCCAAAATTCAAAATTTCGCCTCTTTTAGTAAAGATGACTGTATAAAAATGAAAATTCGATGCCTAGCATCCACTTGCAACCAAAAGTTGATCCCATACATTGACTTTGTGCTTTTTCAGCCACTTTTTAGTTCCTAAAATAGGCATGTTTAACACATATATGATTAAGACCACTTTTATGTGGGAAGTCGATGCCAAGCATCAACTTTATGCTGAAACTCGATGCCACACATTGAGTTGCTCCACAAAGCTCATGTTTTAAGAAGATTCAACAACAACTAAAACTCATAAAATGAAAACAATGACTTATCAGCACAAACTCGATGCCAGGCATCGAGTTTCTTGGAAAAGTTGAACTTTTGAACTCATCACACAGTAGGCAAGCATGGAGATGATGGAGAGAGTCTGATACATTGAACTTTGCTTAGTTCTTCTCATAGCTATGAAAAACTCAAAAGTTTATAGGTGCTTTCTTACTCAGAGAAGTCCGACTATACTCAGTCATACAAAATAAACTCCTTCTCACATTCTATCACTCTCTACTACTTCGCGTGAGTTGATACAAACTAACTTATATAGTTTTTCTCAATCTCGTGACTTTTAAAAAACTCCTAGAACTAAAGTGAATTAACTTTACAAAAATATTACACTTGTGAATTTGTCCCTTCACATGGGCATGTGGTTTTCTTCTTGTGCTTTGACCTTCAAATATATGTTCAATTAGTGATTGTTCCTCCAACAACTCCCCCTCAATCACTAATTGACATTCTCTATTTCTTCATATCATCTTCTTTTGTTTTACTCCTGCCATGCTTTTGAATCGGGTAGTCTTCACACCATCCAAACTCTTTGTCATTATATCTGCCATCTGATCCTTTGTAGAAATGTACTCGACTTCAATTCATTTCTCCATTACCTTTGCTCTCAAGAAATGATAATGTATCTCCATATGTTTTGTTCTTGCATGAAATACTAAATTTGATGCAAGATAAAGTCAACTCATATTATCTCCATGTATTGTAGGTATATCTTGATCAATACCCAAGCTTTTGAATAATGTCTACATCCATATGACCTCCTTAATTGCTTCCACAAGTCCTTTGTACTCAAATTTAGTTGATGATAATGCTACTATATGTTGTTTCTTTGAACACCAACTTAAAAGCTTATCACCAATGTATATCATGTAGCCATGAGTTGATCTTCTGTCATCCTGATTATCTGCCCAGTGTGAGTCACTATAGGCTATTAACTTCAAATCTGATGTAAAAGGATAATATAATCCTTCCTTTATAGTTCCTTTGATATATCTGAGAACTCTTTGACTTGCAATCCAATGTGGATCCTTTGGACAATGCATGAATTGTGATAGAACTCCCACTGCATAACTAAGATCAGGTCTTGTTAGTGTAGCATGAATCAAACTACCCATAAGAGATTAATACTTCCTCATATCTTTGTATTTTGCACCATCATATTTACTGAGCTTGTGATTAACTTCAAGTGGAGTTGAAGCTTCTCTACAATTTTCCGTATCAAACTTCCATGCAAAGAAAGTATGATAAATTTCCTAGATCACTGCAAGCTTCTTCACTTTATAAACCTATTTATTTCCAATTACCTTCTTACCATTTGGTTTAGGAACAAGTTCCCATGTCTTGTTCTCGTCTAGTGCATTGAACTCTTCCTTCATTGCTTCTTCCCATTGCTTCTTACCTTTTGCTTCATCATAGTTCTGAGGTTCTTCATCATCTTTGACCATATATGCATAGTTCTTCTGAGTTATGTAAGAAGTATCATAAGAATACCTTTTTGGTTGCCTTCTAGTCCTGTTTGACATCCTTGGTTCACATTCTTCATAAGTGTCTGGATACACTTCTTCATCAAATATAGGAGCTTCTTCATTTCTTCTTATTAATCCACTTATGGATGTACTTGCTTGCATATAGTCTTCATCTCTATTCACCTGCACAATTGATTTTCCTTTCTCACATCTTCTTACCTCTTCTTCAAATTATTAAGTTGTATGACTTTGATCTGCATACCAACTTTTCGATTCATCAAATGTAACATCTCTAGAAACAAGAAAGGATTCCACAACCTATAACCCATCTGCTTTTCATCATAACCAATGAACACATATTTTTCTGCCTTTGGTTCAAGTTTATGTCTAAGTTGTGAGTGCACATAAGCATATGCAATTGATCCGAACACTTTACAATGATCTAGTGTTGGTTTCTTACCCAACCAAGATTCATATGGAGTCATTCCATTGAGAGCTGCACATGGTAATCTATTCACAAGATATGTAGCTGTATTTACAGCCTCAGCCCAAAGATGATTTGGACAATTCTTCTCCTTTAGCATAGCTCTAGCAAACTCAACCAAAGTCTTGTTTCTTCTTTCTGCTACACCATTTTGTTGTGGTGTATACCTACAAATTATTTCTCTCTTAATACTTGCATTCCAAAGATAATCATTGAACTCTTGGGAGAAGTATTCTCCCCCTCCATCAGACCTTAGTCTCTTAAGCTTTTGACATATGACTCTCTCTGCATATGCATGAAAATTCTTGAAAGCTCCAAACACTTCTGATCTTTCCTTCAAAACATACAAAGTTATCCATCTTGTAGCTCTAGTAATCCATCATGTTTGAATCCTTTCTTCTGAAATGGTAACCTATGTGCATTTGACATGCTTCACATTTATAAACCATATGTTGACTCTGCACATTTGGTATTCCTAGTACATACTAATTTGCAACCATAGCTTTAATTCATCTTTCATTGAAATGACCTAATCTCTTATGCCAGAGATCAAGTTTTGTAATCACTCCTTCACCATGTGTGAGGAAAGCTTGAACAATGTTCCCTTGTACTCTTAAAGTAAAGATTCTACCTTCCTCTTTACCACAGAAAATCTGATTATATCCATTCTCTGGATCTTCAACAAATACTCCTTCATTTGTAAACCTAACTTGAAAACCTTTTTCAACTATCTATCCCACACTAATCAAGTTTTTAGGTATTGTAGGAACATACAAAACATTGGTTAGCAAATCTACTCCACTCTTGCATTTCACTTTTCCAATTGAATGTACACTAGGTCTTGTATTATCACCTGTTTGAACTGTATGACTAGAAATGCCTTTTTCCAGTTCTGACATCAATTCTATGTTTCCTGACAAATGATTAGAACATCCAGAGACAATGTAGAATACCTTTAGATCTTCTTTATCTGATGTGCTAATTGAATTCATCAATAATGATGTATGACTTTCATCCTATGTGTCATTTTCATAGTTGTAGTAGGTGGTGTTGTAGGATTGATTCTGTCCCCAACTTCTTCCTCCACCTCTACCATAGCCTCCTCTTTGATTTTGTCTACCTCTTTGAAAATTACTTTGATATCTTCCACCTTTGCCTCTACTATTGTTATTCTGATTTTGATTTGATCCTTGTTGATTGTGCCAATAGTCATGAGGCAAATGATTTTTCAATCCACAGATCCAACAAGCCTTCTTATTGTTATTCTAATTACCTCTTCCTCTTCCAAAACCTCTTGCTCTTCCTCTACCAATGCCTTTACCTCTTGCATAATGAACTTGAGAAATTGACTCTTCTTCATCATTTGCTTTACCTTTATCTCCCTTTTTCTTGTTCTTCATGTACATTGCAGAACTTTGACCTTTATCTCCATCTCCCTTCAAGTCTTGCTCAAATGTGAGCATCAAACCTAGTAACTGGTTCAAATCTGGAACATAATGATTCAAAGAAAGTTCTGTTGACAAGACAAAGGTTTCCACCTTTCATCTCATCTCAAACCTGCAAGCAGTTGAGCAATCAATATGTGATCTTCAATATCTTCATCTATGGATCCAAGACTATCTACTAGATCCTTCATCTTAGTGACATAATCACGAATACTTTGACTTGGCTTCTTCTTGAATGTTGTAAACTCTGACCATAGACTTGCTTTCCTTGCTTTGGTGGTGCTTTGGAAATGATACTCCAATGCATTCCATATATCTTCAGCTGATTCCAATCGTCTTATGTGTGGTAGCAAATGATCTGAGATTGTATTGTAGATGTAAGCTTTTGTGTTTGCATCCTTCTTTTGCCAATGCTTTAAAGCATCAATTTCTTCTTTCTTTGGTCGGCTTTCATCTTCAAATATTGGCTTCTCTAATTCACTTGTTATGTACACCATGAGATCCTTACTCATAAGTAAGGCTTCCATTCTCATTACTTATGCAGGATAATTATCTCTGTCTAGTTTGTCAATGGAGATATGATTTGCCATAACTCTTTCCTTATGCTTCAACATGTGAGCTTCAAGGATAAAGGATAATACCTTTTGAAGTTCTTTGTGTATGAAGATACTTTTGAAGTAACCTTCCAATGCCTTGAGTCTTCCAATGCTTTAGCTTTCAAACTTTAATGAAAAACTTTCCAAAACTTCTCGTACCTTTGATGCCTTCTACTCTTTAGAACCTTTCTACTTTGATACCACTTGTTGATGTGTGAAACATCACAAGAAATGAATTACTATGACACTAGAAAACCTCTATGGTCACCATTAACTCATTGTCGCTCCAAACTTTGAGAAATGATAGCCAAAACCAAGAACTTTACTTCTTCAGAAATTTCTAGTCACTGAAATGACATACCTTCAGTATTTTGCTAATTTCTCTTAGCACAAACATTATTTCTCAAAGGTCTTTTGATGGATGAAAATAGAAGAGTACAGCTTTCCAAGAAGCTACGATTTGCAAGAAATGGATCTCTAGAACTCAAGTTAGGGCCTTCACAAGATCACCCTATATGACTTCCCAAAACTGAAAAATTTTGCCTCTTTTAGTAAAGATGACTATCAAAAAATGAAAATTCAATGCGTACCATCGACTTGCAACCAAAAGTCAATGGCAAGCATCAACTTTGTGCCTTTTTTAGCCACTTTTTAGTTCCTGAAATAGGCATGTTTAACACAGATATGATCAACACCACTTTTATGTGGGAAGTGGATGCTATGCATCAATTTTATGCTGAAACTCGATGCCAAGCATTGAGTTGCTCCACAAAGCTCATGTTTTAAGAAGATTCAACAACAAGTAAAACTCAAAAAATGACAACAATGACTTATGAGCACAAACTCGATGCCAGGCATGGAGTTGCTTAGAAAACTTGAATGTTTGAACTCATCACATAGTAGGCAAGCATGGAGATGATGGAGAGAGTCTCATACATAGAACTTTACTTACTTCTTCTCTTAGCTATGAAAAATTGAGAAGTTTATAAGTGCTTTCTCACTCAGAGAAGCCCGACTATACTCAGCCATACAAAATAAACTCCTTCTCACATTTATCACTCTCTACTACTTCGTGTAAGTTGATACAAACTAACTTATATAGTTTTTCTCAATCTTGTGACTTTTAAAAAACTTCTAGAACTAAAGTGAACTAACTTTACAAATATAATACACTTGTGAATTTGTCCCTTCACATGGGCATGTGGTTTTCTTCTTAAGCTTTGACCTTCAAATATATGTTCAATTAGTGATTGTTTCTCCAACAATTCATAGATGTTGTTTTTAAAATATGACACTTCTTTTGGACACGACGGATTCAAGCAATTATGTTCATCGAAGAAGCTTGGATGGCCCTATTTGCTTGAATCGGTCATGTCCAAAGAGAATAAGTATATGATGGTTAATTCCTTTTTCTTGTTTTAAAAGTTTCTTTTCAAGTTCTATAAGATGGATTTCATATTAAAAAATTCTTGAAGTTCAGATTACATGAGGTGACCCATTCAAGCGATATAAGCCATCAAAAAAGCACGGATAGACCTAATCACTTAAATTAGTCCTATGCATTGATGCAAATAGTTTAACTTAATTTGCTTATCCTAAGTACTAGATGAAGATTATTCGATAAACGTCATGGAATGCACATGAAGCACTTCAAAGCTTGTAATTTTTGACAATTAATTAAGAGATTAGGAAAACCAAAGATTTTTTGGATGGATCTTATCACTTGAATCGGTCTTGTGCATTGAAACGGATTTTTGAACTCTTATTTGATTTTTCTAGGTATTATAGGAAGATAATTTGATTCTTTTCACGGGATACACATGAATGCACAATAGAGTTGTATTATTTGACATGATTGACTCAAGCGATAAGAGAAATTAGAGATTTTTGGATGGCCCTAATTTCTTGGATTGGTCATCTTGAATTCTTTGATTTTCTTGCTTTTTGTACTCTCATATTAGAGGCATATTATTTGATAAATCTCATGGAATACACATGAAAGCACTTCCAAGCTTGTAATTCTTGACACATTGATTGATCTGATTAGGGGAATCACATATATTTGGATGGACCTAATAGCTTGAGTTGTTCATGTGTATCGAAACTAATTTTTTAGCTTTTATTTGATTTTTCTGGGTATTAGGGGAAGATTATTTCATAATTGTGGTGGAATACACATGAAAGCACTTCAAACCTTGTAATATTTGACATAACGGATTAAAAGGATAACAGGACTCAAAGATTTTTGGATTCCCTAATCACTTCAATTGGTCATGTCTTGAATTCTTTGATTTGCTTTCTTTTGTACTATCATATCCATGTGTTTGACCCTTCTCTCATTCCTTTTGTAAATAGATCATGGCCAGGATGCAGAAGACTGCTAGAAAGTTGTACACTATTGAAGAGAAAAATCATGGGGGACCTCCTCCAAAGAGCCAAGCTAATGAGGATCACACCAAAAATACCAAGAATCAGACTGATCCCCAGAAGTCATATACAAATAATTTAAATCATTGAGGGAAATTAGAAGAGCTCAGAAGTCTGTGAAACTCCTTATCCCAAGACTTCCATCTATGAGAGTTGTAAAAGACATCTCCCGCAAGCTTTGCTCAATGATGAGGACAAATTAATTTGTAAAACTCAAATGGAAAATCCAAGCTTGTATGTGCTTGCAAGAGGCTATAGAAGAATTTGCAATTGACTTCATGAATGATGCTTACTTATGTGTTGCACATTATTATAGGGTGACACTTATGGCCAAGGACTATGTTGTTATGTCAAGGCTAAGGTACCAATTCAACAAAGCCATAGTTCCTCTTGATATCAATGATAAAAAAATTCTTTGATATCCTCAATTTTCCTCTAGAAATAGAGCATAAGACATCTACAGTAAAGATTGAAGGGACATCTTCTCATGAACACATGACAAGAAATTCAGTAAAGACTCATGAGAAGAAGAGAAAGAAGAATCTCATGTCAGAAGAAGTTGTTGTCCTTGAAGACATTCAGAGGATGAGGAAAGCAAACTCAAAGCTTTTAAAGAAAGCACACGATCACATCATTGTGAATGATTCAATTCAATGGGAGGAAGACTACATGCTTTACATAACACCTGAAGACAACAAGTTGTTGAGAGATTTCAATCTTAATTTCTCTGATAGCATTGCCAACAAAGATCTTAGGTATTGTCTACAAGCCATAATATGTTCATCCTTTTCTCAATAATTGAAAGACTTCTTGATGCATATGGTCTACATTTTATGTTTTAGGATCCTACTCTAGAAGTGTGAAGATATTCTTTCAAGAAAGGTCTTTATCTTGGATCCATTTGTAACTTAGTGTATAATTTTGAAGCATTGAGAAATTGGGCATTTTCTCAAGAAGTTTGGTTTAGAATATATTACCTATCCATATGTTGAAAAGTAAGTTTTCATAATATCTTTCATATAAAGTCATTATTTTCCTAAGATTAAAGCTTTATAAACAAGCATGGCTTATATTTCAAGGGCTCATTGGAGTTTAATAATAATTGACTTCAATGAATACCAAGCTTTATTTATGAACCCCCTAAAGTCATAAGATGGCAGCTCCAAACTATAAGTTCTAGTCCACTTTTAATGCACTTTTGTATCACCACATTTCCCTGCATTTTGATATTGTTTTAGCTTTGTAGTGCTACCAAGGTTTTGAAGATGCACATTGATAAAAAAAAAGTCCAAGCATTTGCAAAGTGAATGAAGAGAAAAAATTTGTTTATATGCAAATACATGTGCCATTACAAAAAGAGAGTACATCATGTGGATGGAGAGTAATTGCCAATGCAGTAAGGTTCTTAGAGTGCATATTTTATAGTCATGATATGAATTTATTTGATTATCTAGATGCATGGGTGCTTTTGGTGAGAGAAAGAGAAATTCATAACATCATGAAAGATGTTATCTATCCATATGATTCATAATCTCCTCCACCCCTAGCAGATAAGGAGACTCAAGATAAAAAGAAAGGATGTCATGTTCATTCTCCATTAAAGTATGTCCCAAAGAAAAAGCACAAAGGTGAAGGCTGCAAAAAGGAAAATCATAAACAACAACAATAGTTTTCCATATCTATGATTACCTTTAGATAGTAAAACTATGTATTTCCAACATATGTTGGAAGATATTTATTTGCTGATTTTGTTGTAAATACTAATTCTACACAAAACGAAAACCTTCAAACCATTTTATTTATAAAAAAATGTATTGAGGAATGATGGCTTTGTATCTTTATGTAGAAGATAGTGTTTGTAATTAATGTTTCTACATAGAGATCAGTGTTTCAACTTCTAAATGTGGGTGATCTTTTTCCTTAAAGTAAGGAGGGATTTGCAGTGTGCTTACTATTTATGAGATCAATTAACATGATAAATGGTTTACCATTTATTCTTCACTTTAATGCTATATCTTGATTTGTTTATCTTTGAATTATAGCTTGGGATTGTATAACTAATATTCTGAGGAGCAAAAATCTAGGACTGATTCAAGCAAAGAGATCAATCAAGGAACTTTTGATGGTCTGACTTGCTTGAATCAGCCATGCCTTTTGGTACGTGTTTCCATAAAGATAAAAAAAAAAGACACAAAAAAATCAATTGATTAGGGTAGTCGGAGAACCTTCGATGGACCTTATTGCTTGAATTGTTCATGTCCTCAAAATTTTTCCATTTTGTAATATTCCTACCCTCAAATGCTCTATATATCTTATTAATTACTAGAATGGATAAGAAGGATTTTTTGTGTGCCTAATATTTATGAGGATCAATTAACATGATCAGTAGTTTACCATTCATTTCTCTGTTTTAATGCTATATGTTGATTTTTTTATCTCTAAATTGTAGTCTTGGACTTGTATAACTAATACTTTGAGAAGCGAAAAAGCATGACTGATTCAAGTGAAGAGAGCAATCCGGCAACTTCTGATGGCTCTATTCACAGGAATTGGTCGTGCCTTTTGGTGCATGTTTCCATAAAGATTTACAAGAAAGACATAACCAATTCAATCGATTAGGGGAGTCAAAGAACCTCCGATGGCCCTTATTTCTTGAATTGGTGGGTCCTACAATTTTTTTCATGTTGTAATATTCTTACCCTTAAATTCTCTATATATATCTTGTTAAACACTAAATTGGAGAATTTCTTTATCCTTATCTTTGCAGTTATTGTTTGGGAGAAAGTCTTTGAACAATAGAAAATTTCCAAGAGCATGAGTATACAACATAACAATGCCAATATGAATATGAAAAGTGCATACCTAAATATAAAGAGACAAAAATATTTATGTCTTTATTTTCATTCAAGATAAAATATTATCATTTTTGGTGGAAGAAAAAGGGCAAAAGTGGTTACATTCTTAAAGATTAGGACTTTATCACCTTGGGTTGCACACAAGTAATGCAAGATAATGTTTTCTCTTATCTAATGTTTTCCATTGTAGCATCAATTGAGAAACCGAACTACATTGGAACCTTATCAAGGTACTCTAGAAACTCTCTAACATTTTTGAGTTTCCAATTTGGAGTGATAATTATTTTCCTAGGTTGAAAGTCTAGATGCATATGTAATTCTAACTTAAATTTTGGAAAGTTCTCCTCCGAATCCAAGGGTATTCAGATTCGAAGATTTTTTTTTCCACCCTCTGTAGTCATATCCTAAAACAAGAGATTGTCAAGCTATCTAATATGAAATTGAAAGAGAATTTGAGCTAACTTTACATAAAATGATATCACCTAGTTTTTGAACTTCTTTGCTATCCCATTCCCTATCTAAAACATCATCAATATTTGAAATTGAAACTCTCCTATTCAACCTCAATGTTTTTAGTTTCTATAATAACATGTTTTTAAAACATGCTAAAAAAACATCAAGAGTTATAACCATTGAATCTTTATTCTTCGAGAAATGTGGCTTTTTGACATTGCCCTTTGAATTTCATCTTTCATCTTGCATAGAAAACTTGAAACTATCCATTGATCAAGAGACTCCCAATCTAATGAAGAGATGCAAGGAGCATGCATATGTACAAGATTTGCATATGCATTCCTTCCTCTTGGTACCTGATAATCTACAAAATAGACAAATAGTTGAATGCTATTGAAAAATGTAACAACTTTGTCTACACACATAAGTTCTACATAGTCCTTATGAAGAACTTTGAATGTTCCTATTAAACATTCAATAGGTTGCCACTCTTGAACATTAGGAAAAGTATCTGCAATACATAAACGGATATTATGTAATACAAAAACAACTGAAAATGATTAAAGAGCATCATTAAACTTCACTTACAATAGGAAAAGAAATGCAAGTGATTGTTTAGCACTAGATCCTTAGCATTGTACACATGTTGAACTCTTGCAAACCAGCCATGTCTTCTTAATTTGAAACTCAGAATACAACCTCTCCAAAGGTTTCCCTTTGTCATCTCTTTTAGCTTGGATCATTCTATGGGCACCTCTACAACTAGGAAGCATAGTGAACCAATCATTTATCTACAACAAAAGATGTTTCCATAAGGAATCCTCTCTTCTTTTGTAAACTTGACATGAGGTTACACAATTGGAAGGAGGACGAGAAGCAAAAGCCATTTGAACACTCAAGGAAATAACAGAGAATGGTCAAAGCAGGAAACCAAGGCTCACAAACTTCATGAGTATTTATAGAAAAAAATTTTGATGTTCATGTGGAAAATCAAGAATCACAAACTTTTGATTTGATGTATCAACTATGACCAAAATATCGTAGAATTTTGTGAACCCAAAAGTATTTGGTATCTTCTAAAATCTTTTCTCTTGGAAATTTAAAGATTTGCATTGTTTAGTGTGCAAAAATATCCTTCTTTGTATGAAAACAAAAAATTGCACAAAGAATACAAGAAACTACATCACCTTAGTGGCACTTTGAGAGCATAACTACTAAAAAGAAGCCTTTCTTTGTAAGAGAAAGGAGATATGAATGCTATATCTTTGTACATGTGGAAAGACCCTATTTGTTGATTTTCTTAATTATCTTTCATTAGCAAATGGTCTCTTTTTTATCGTTTTTTGCCCTAATGAGGTGTTCAAGTGCAAATTCTTCTTTGTATGTTAAAGTTGAAGGATTGTTGATTTTTTATTTCTCAATATATGTGGATGATTTAATAATAACACAAAATAATGAAGGTGAATAGCTAGATCAAAGCAGAAATTAGATCTAAATTTAAAAGTTTAGAGTCAAGAGAATTGATTCACATCCTTGAAATCGAAGTTATGAAGAAAGAAGATGGCATATATCTTCTACAAAGACAATATATTTTAAATTTGTTGAAGAAACATGGCATGGATCATTGCAAGAGTATCACTAATCTGATGGAGCCCAATGTGCAATAAAATGTTGAAGATGGTGAATTTTTAGAAGTTCCACTTATCTATAGTTCTTTGAATTATTCTCTTCTATATGCAAAGTTAACAAGGCCGGACATTACATTTAGTATAATTATCTTGTCTTAGTGTATGAACAAACCCATGGATGTATGTATGCAAGCAGCTAAAAGGGTCTTCAGATATATGAAGGGTACATTAAATGAATTCATGAAGTTATGGACTTGAAATTACATAGTGATGCAAATAGGCTAGAAATAAGGATGTTAGGAAAACGTATGCTAGAGAAAGTCTATTTTCATGATTTATAACTTTTTTAAAAGGTTTCTACTTAGAGAAGCTCTTGCAATCCATTTTGTACAACCAACCAACTGTCTCTATTTTATTGATAATTTGTAGAAAATTTTGATCTTAGAAGTTTGGAAACATATGTTTGATATTTTGAAGATCTTGGGAGGTTCCATCACTTCTAGATTTTGACTCTAATGTTCAAAAGTTTTTTAATGTAACATGTCGAAGAGTATCCTCCATGTCCAAACCTTTGGCATTAGCCATGATCTCCTTAGTGTATGGTCACTCAATCTTGGCCTCAACAATGGGACATTCAGTATCTTTAGGATTCATTCCAAAAGAAAACTGCAACTAATAAGTTATTTGATGAGAAGATGAAATACCTAGTTAATGACATACCTAAATGGTTTTCTATGCAATAAATAAGGTGATAAATTCAAATGATGTTTTCTGAATCCTACATCCATCACAAAGATCAATGAAATGAAAGACCTTGCTCAATCCCAAGTGTTATACAATATTACATCATGAGTATACAATTTATTGAGGATCCTATATTACATCAAGCGATAAGCACCCTAAACAAACCTATAGAAGCTTATACATTTGTAAAATTATACTAAGTGAAGCTATTCAAATTATAAGCATAAGACTAACTAAATAAATCTTAAAATAATGTTAAAATCAACAATCCATAGCCTCAAATATCTCCAATGTCATTAATTGTAATACCTACATGAAGACTAGAGAATTATATCTTTATAGAAAACTCTAAAACTGCTACTTTTTGATAACAGAATAGCCCTAGATTTTAGCTATATGGTGCAAGTAGAAATCAAATAATTTATAGTTATTACCATGCAATTATGGCCAAAACTCCGATATTTTGCACTTATGTGTAGAGGGTCTTGGAAGTGATACATGCCTAGCAAAAGCTCATAATTAGACCTATCAAAAAGTCTTCAATCAATCTCAAATTTTGTGAGAAATATGCTTTCACAACTCACAACCATGTCCAAAAGGATTCTTCATTGGACAATCCATCAAAGAAAAATGGCATAAATGCAAGACGTCTATGGAGTTCTCTGGCGAGTCCTCGTTGAAGGGATCATAGAGCTAAACAAGGCATTATAGCCATCCAATTTGTCCCAATTTTATGCAATTCATGCATGTGTATTGCAGCACTATTTTTCAACACCTATCCAAATTTCATTCCATTTTCTCACTGCAATATGGAGAAACACTCAAGCTTCTACAAACTTTCAAATTCTTGTGAGAGAATAAGCCTTGCACAATGTAAAGAGAATCTTTGTAATTTATCATCACCCAAAAAAGCTGTGACATATGAAATTAAATTTCAGAGGGTAGTACAAGAAAATAAAATCATTTGGATACTCATATGATGAGAAAACCCTTTGGAAAGTAACCCCTAAACAACTTCTAGAGAGTAAACTTTTTATATCAACTCTACATAGTTGAAATTCATTTCACCTACCAAACAAACTCTAATTTCCATAAACATTTTGAACATAATAAATTTTAGCATGTACCAACCTACAAAATTTCAAAATAAATACTCATTCCTATATGAAGTTATCAGCAATACAGTGAGCAACATTAGCTACCTAATTATATAAAAGCACATTGAATGTAGTTTTATCATTCTTCTTAAGTATTTAAGGTGGATATTTACCCTGAATAGTGATACTTCTATTGACTTATGTTCACAAACATATAGGTTTGATAATCATTCATGCATAAATAACAAATTTAAGAAAAGAAAGTTCATTGGAGTCTTCTACTTATTCAATGCATTATTCAATTCAAACTAATGCACTCCCTTCTCATAAAGAACCATACTTAAATTTACATCTTCGTTAATCTATACTTGTCAATACTTTTTTGTTAAATAATTTCATAAATTTAAGAAAAAGAACCTAAAATTGAATAATGATCATAAGAGTATGGATGGATTCAATATGCATGCAATTAAGGTTTTCATTTCATTCTTAATGAATGCATTCAAATGATTATAGTATGTTTTTATCCTTCGCTCTTAATGAATAATCTACCATCGATAGATATATTCATCTATATAATCCTATAATTACCCATTTGTAAAGCTATGTGTACAATTGATTGCAGAAACATGTGGGTTTCATAAAACAAAATAAAGAGAAGGAAATTATTTCACTTTAATAAAATCTTATGTGCATCTACAAATTCATTGAAGATTATGTATTTAAGCTATAAAGAAATCATCTCAATAAAGGATATAAAGTAAATGACCCAAAGACTAGTCTCTTACAATAGAAGAAAAGAAATGATTCTCTGTCTTCTCTCAAGCTTTATCTATGAGCAATCATTTCTCCCTTTCTTTCTTTGTAAGTCTAAACAAAGGTATTTATAAAAATAATCATTCCTTATGAAGTTCAAACGTCTCCTTAAACATCCAGGAAAAGAAAAATACTCATTAAGAACTTTAAGGATAACTTATGATCCTAATCAATCAATGTCAAGATCTTCTATAGGTGGTCAATAGGCACCAAATAACGGCCACTAATTGAATAGTTTGTGAAGCAAGGATTCTATAACTTTTTGAATTTTTTTATTTGAATAAGATAAGCCCAATTTATGTTTCAAATAGTGACAATAATTATTCTACTAAAATTGTATATGTAGAGCACATGAAGAGAAAAAACATTGAAATCTCTCTTCCTTTTTGCCTCGGTTAGGAGATGTATGCATGCAACTAGGAATTATCCCATATGTGCCTTCACTTTATCTTTGAAGAACTTATATAAGGTGCATGGAAGAAGCCATCTCTCATGTCATAAAGACGAACATAGAGAGAAAGAGAAGCTATCTCCTCTCCTCCCCTCTTTGGTTCTACGTGAGAGTGGTGGCAGACCAATGGGTGTTGCTATTTGTGCTTCATATTGAATGTGAATGGAGATAAGCTTACCCCATGCTATTGCGGAGGTGTGTCACACGAGGATGAAGGCCACCTGAAGAATCAATTCCTTTGCCACTCATGAATGTCTACACATTTCCCCAAGCAGCCTATGAAGAAAAAACTTATATGCCTCCTACTCAAAAGAATTTGTGAATACTGTCGCCAAGATGATGATGATGAGTTGGCTTCCTCCCAAGAAACTTTCCTCTCTTTCTTACACACACTCTAATACCAAATGAAACATCCCAACTAGCTACCTGAAACTCTCAGCCCAACTTGAAATAGCCCTCCACCTTATGCACATCTAGAGTCTTCTCTAAAGTCCAAACACCCCTCATATGGCCACTCAGAGGAGATGGAATAACCTCAAAGAATTGTGCTAGAGCCTTACCTCCCTTGAGCTCTAGTTCTTGACCCCACTAGGGTCCTTCACCAATGGTAGACAATTATGGTCTAAATAAATTTCAGATTTGATAATTTAATTATTTCAAGAGATGATACATCCAACATCAAAAGCATAAAAAAGAAGCATAGATACAAGTTTAAGATCCTTGATTTAAGGATTTTGATGTATTTTCTTCAAATTGAAGTATTTTATGAAGAACAAATTATATGTGCTATAGAGGACATAAATATTGGCCTTATATAGTGCGCTCATGTGGATCAAGATGTTTTTTGTTGATGTTAATGTGTAGGTAATGCAAGTGTAAATATTATGTGAAAACTAGTGGCATATGCTTTCCACGAAACCTTGTGTCCATGGAAGTTCCAAGTATATACTACCACTTCACCAAAGAAAAAGGCCATGCCAATGGATCCAATGGTGCAACATGTGAATAGAAATGACCAATATCCAAATATGTTTACCAATGCATTGGATGGAGTAAAGCTTCAACACTTGAAAGCATGTATAGGAACAAAGGATTTAACCATTGAGACTTAAGGGGTAGTGTCAAAAATGGTCTGAATCCATAAGAAGGTTCATCCACTATATTCATTCTTGTTGAATTCAAGCAGTATTTGATTCCTCATATATTTTTCCAACATGTACCAATGTATCAAGTTTTTGCTCTAAAAGAACATAGGTAGAGAGTGTTGGAAGCTGATAACCTTTCTTCTTGGGGATGGCTTCTTGATTTAGAACATCCCATTGTTTTGTTTAAAAGCATTTAGATAGACAACAAGGTCTAATTAAAGTGCACAAAAGCACAATTTGATTCTCTCATTACTTGCAGAGAAAAGTGAAAACCAAGATCCCACATCTCTCTTTAGGGGCCTAGTGGAGGGCATTCATCTTCCTAAACTACATGGGTAATTACATTCTGCCCCAACAAAGGAAGACCATGAAGAACTCCTTGTAATTGTAGTGCACATTGATGAAAAATTTAAGGAGAGGTATTTTTTATTCTTATAACAAAGATGCATAAATAATTTCATACTGCCGAAGGTGCATTCCAACCTCTTTCAAATCAAGAGAAGGTGCCTTCTCATGAAGAATATGCTCCACTAACAATTGATGTTGTATTGCAAGAAGAACATAAGTCAAACCCCAAGATCAAGAGGACCAAAAGAAATAGATAATCCTATGATCAATGGCCATACCAATCTTTGGACGAAGCACAAAGACAATTTAATGTGAAAACTCAAGCAGTGAAATAATGTCGACACAATCAGAGGGAAATCACAAAAAATGCCACAACAACAAACAAAAAAAAACCTCTAAAGTAGAAACAAGAGAAGAATTCTCATGGAGATCAATGTCTATAGAGACCCATGACCTGCAATATTTGGGCCTCTAAGGAGCTGGTTGTGGCACAAAGCGATGAAGAAAAAATCTAGGTTATGATGATCCAACGTTCTACATCAATGAAAGATATTCAAGCATCAATGGTTCATAAGAAAAAGAAATTAAAGAAGCCAATAGATCCTACTAGGTAGCAAGAAAGGGCACACTGATTGAAACATCATGATAAGATCCAACACATAGAGAGACAAGGGATAATGAAAAGAATTTGGGTCTCTAAGTCCCATATTTAATCCCCAAAATACTTTGTCAGTTGGATGCCCAAGAAGGAGGTTATTCAATCTCATTGGAGAAAGGCTTCCAAAATTCTACACAACCAAAGAGCTCTTCAAAGCAAAGCTAGATAAACACCAAAGAAATATCCATAATGAAAATCAAAAGTAAACCAAACCAGTATGCAACAAAGAACATAGTTTTTCACAATGAGACATAGAGTATGGGTTGTTTAGCAACTAACAGACTTCACCAACCACTCAAAAGTAGTCTTGGACAAGCCTCATCAAGAACCTTGCACTTAGGGAAAAATGTTCTCTTTTTCACCAAACCTTGAGATCCTTCTTAATTCCTTCTCTCTTTGCATATACAAAAAAAAGATGAGAAAAATACTTACGTCCTCCATCTGATCTCAATCTGCTTATGCTTCTATGTGTTTTCATTTCAACCAATGATTTAAGCTTCTTGAGCATATCAAACACTTTGATTTGTATTTCATATAATAAATGAGTGTAAACTTTGAGAATTCATCAACAAATATGACAAAGTACTTGCTACCTACAATTCACTCTTCTTGAGATTCACCCCATACATCAACAGATTCACCCCATACAATCAAGTTCAAAATACCTCTTGTTTGCAATATTGCCTTTGAAAAAGGACTTCGTACCTACTATCCAAACTAACATGTCTCACAAACATATTCTAAATCTTTCTTCATTAGTTGTGGTAAACCTTCAACTAAGGAGTGATTTGCAATATCCTTCAATCTTCCAACATAGATACATCCTAATCTGTTATGCCATAAATTCACTTGACTAACTTAAGTTCCATCAATCATTGTGTAACCCACATAATCTCGAACTTCAAGTTCATAAGTATATACTCTACTTAACTTTTTCCTCTTATAAAGAAATTTCCAGTGTTCTTCTAATAAGCATGCCATTGATTTTTGTCAAAATGCACTTTCACTTCATTTTCCTCCATTTGTCCAATTGAAATCCAATTCCTTGTAATAACAGGAGCAAATAAAACATCTTTGAGAGTTACATATGCATTAAGTGGACAATCAACAATATAAACTACTTCAATCTTTGTACTATCTCATGTAGCAACTATGACTCTTGACCCTATTCTATGTAAGTTCACAAAGAAATTCATATTAGGACTCATGTGGTTTGAGCAACCACTATCCACATGCCACGTTTTTTCTTTACCTTCATGTTGTCTATTTCTCTATACATAGCCATAAGAATGTTGATTGTGTCTTTGAGCCTCCTCTTGCACTACATTTTTGTTTTGATGCATGTGGTCTTGGCATCTTTTCCTCTTTGTCCTCCTCTAAAACCACCTCTTCTATTTCGATTGGAGAAGCAATCAGTGGCATAATGACCAAATTTTTCAAAATAGTTACAAGTAGTTACCTTGCTGATTTGGTTAATTTTGTTGAACTTGATGCATTATTCTTCCTCCGTGAGTAACATTAAAGATTCCTCTTTGACCAATGTATTTTGATATGTTCCTCATGCATTGTTGTTGAATCTTCATCCTGCTCTCCAATTTCCTCTACCTCATGCTCTATTTGATGAATTTTAAAGATCTTGTCCTTGACCAAATCTTTGAAAATACGAGTTTACACCTTCTATTTGATCTTTAGTCATCATAAGCGTTTGTAAATCATCAAAGGATGGTAGATTCTCTTGCATCATGATAGATGTAGTAAAAGAATTCCATTTTTCATCTTCTCTCAAGCCATTTAACATGCTATTAAACTTTATAAAATCACTAGGAGATGCATCAATAGTGGCTTATGCTTCAATAGGAGATTTTACCTCATGTACATAATTATTTATTGATAATTGTTGTGGCTTCTTTTTACTCTTTTCTACTCACCAATACATTTTGTTTGCCTCACTTTCTTGCTAGTTGCAAATAAGCTTTCTAGAGACCCCCAAGATTCTCTACTAGTATCCAAAGCTCTTAAAGGTCCAACCATAGTATTCAAAACTATTTGGGATATAATATATAAAACTCTTCTCTCTCTTTTGACCCATTCTTGCTCTCTTGTTGAATCTACTTGTGTAGAAACTATAGGTAATAGTGGCTTCACTTCTATACCTGATATTAATCCCCAAAAACCTTTAGAAAATTATAACATGGGATAATTTCTTCCATCACATAAAGTTTCAATAGATGCCCTCAAATCTACCATTTTGAACTACTAATCACCAAGAAGATAGTCCGATAAGCATTGTGAAAGTTATGATACCAAAATAGCTCTGATACCACAATGTTATATTTATAAGCTTCTAAACATCAAATTGAACAACTTGAAGTGATGGAACCTCCCTAGATCTTCAGAAGATCAAACATATATTTTCAAACTTATAAGATCAAATTTGTTTTCAAACTATAATAAAATAGAGATTGTTAACTTCAGAAAAAGAATCACCTGAACTTTTCTAAATAAAATTGATTGAAACCAATTATATAACATGAAAGTAGATTTTTTTCTAGAAAAATTTTATAACAAAAATTATTAAACAAACTAGTGTATAGCTTAGAAAAACCTAATTTGAATTCAAGATATCAAAACCTCATAAAAACCTACTAAAGCAAGATGTGCAAAAATTTCCGACTTGAAGATTGAAATATAGTAGGTGTTGTTAGGAAGTGCGGTGTGACTATGCTTATTTTTTGTAATTATTTTCATTTAGTGAAGTCTTTGACCAAAATGGTAATGAAATGATCATTCTCAGTGAGAGAGGTGCGTGAAGCAACGAGTTGCAATGACTCAGTTGACTTGCAGACTGGATTGCAGAGACATGTTTTGAATTCTAGTGCGTTATGTTCTTCTCTATCTCTGATCAGTGTTTTTTAGTAATTGTTAATCAATTTTATGTACGATAAGCTAAAGTGAAGATTAGTGTGAATACATTGCAAGTGATTCTATATATGCAGATGATCTTCTTGTGGCAAGTCATGATAATATAGGAATAAGGACCATCAAAGAGAAGCTAGGAAGAGAGTTAAAAATCTCAGATATAGGTGTACTAAATTACTTACTTGGAATTGAGGTGATCTATGGGGAGGAAAGTATCTATCTCTCTCAAACAAAGTATCTTCTACATGTATTGTTTAGATTTAGCATGAAAAATTGCAAACCAATAGCTCAACCTATGGATTCAAATGTCAAGTTAAGCAAGGAAGATATAAGAAGCTAGAAGACCTTACACTATACAAAAGCATTGTGGGATCATTGATCTATGCTACACTCACAAGGCCTGACTTGTGCTACATAGTTGGAGTTCTATCTCAATTCATGCATGTAGCCACAGATACACATCTCAATCATGCAAAGAGAGTATTAGGCTATGTAAAGAGTAAAGTTAATTATGGGTTGTTATACAAGTATGATGAAGAACTTCAAGTAAGAGCATGGAGTGATGCAGATTGGGTAGGGAGTGTTGATGATAGAAGGTCAAATTTTGGATATGTTTTCATGCTAGGTACAAAAGCAATTTTATGGATGAGCAAAAAGCAGCCCACATGCATCCACTAATTGATATTCCGTGTTTCCGATTCCTAGGTTTAAGTATGGTTGGGAAATACTATTGCTTGTGTTGTTTGGATTACCTACTTGGTAATTTTCCATGGGTATCGGTTCCTCTCTTTGGACATATCATTCATCTCTTTGTCTTATCCACTCTTTTCGCCTTTTGATTCATTCTAGAGCTTCCATTCAAGCTTCTTCTCTAATCCTTTGTTCTTCTTTTTTCCAATTTTGCACTCCTACAAGTCGTGCTAATTTTTTGTCCGTTAAGGGTTCCATATACCTTTTCACTCTACAGTCACTAATATAGTTGGGAAGTACATCTCCGTCTAGAGTGGCTAAGTTTACTACTCCATTGGTTGAGATTCGATTTATGAATAGTGATCCATACCCTCATTGCTGCAATTTATTCGCATGCTATTTCAACGTGTATACTATCACCACATCACCTTCCTTTAGGCCCTTTTGCTTAATATGTGCATTGTAAGAGGCTTTTTGTCTCCTTTTAACTGCATGAATTCTTGCTATAGCTTGTAGTCTTGTTTCGTGCAATTGTTCAATTTGGTCCAATTGTTGGGATAGTTCATGGCCTGTCCACTCATTTTCTTGTGCTACACGTAGGGTATGAACTAAAAAATCAATTGGTAAGATTGCATTCTATCCGTAAACTAAATTGATTGGAGTGGTTCCAATGGTCATCTTACAGAAGGCCCAAATTGCATGATGCAATTGTTTGTCCCAGTCAGACCTTTCGTTGTTGACGATTTTGGTCAACATGGTGCACAATACCTTATTGGAACTCTCAGCTTGACCATTGGCTTGCGGGTGGTAAGGGGTTGATTTTTTCTGAATCACAAGGAATTCATTCATCAATTATTCTATTACTTTGTTGATGAAATGCGTTCCCCTATCATTCACAATTTCTATTGACAATCCAAAGCGAGTAAATATATTTTCAAAGAGAAATTTTGCTATGGTTTGCCCATCATTTTTCCTTGTTGCTTTTGCTTCTACCCATTTTGTTAAATAAGTAGTGGCCACTATTATATATTCAGCATGTGATCCTTTGGATGGAGGATTTATGGGCCCTACGAAGTCAATGCCCCATTTGGAAAAGGCTCTTGTGCAAATCATGGGCCTTAGAGGCATGTCATCTCTTCTTATAGGATAATCAATTATTTGGTGCACCTCACAACTTCCTACATATGTGTTGGCATCCATCTGTAGAGTTGGCCACCACAAGCGTGCAAAGAGAATCATTTTTATAGTTTTTTCAACTGAAAAATGTCCTCCTGTTGCTCCTGCATGTGCCATCTCTAATATGGGTAATCATTATCCTTTGTTTACACATAACTGTAGCTGATTGTCTTTTCCCCTCTTGAATAATTGTTCTCCAATTATTGTGTAGTCCTTACTCATCTCCTCTAGAGTTCGGTTCCTTGCTAGTCTAGCTCCTTCCTCATGTGTTCATGTTTTTAAGAATTTTAGCAATGCCTTACTCCAAGCCGGTGCTATTATAGAGAATTGTAAAGATGCATGGTCCTCATCGGTATTCTCCTAGCATTCTTGGCAACTACAAATATGTTCATGCACGTCCTTTGGCATGTCTGGCCAGTATACTCCCAATCTTTTCAACTCTCTTATTGTCCCATAAACTCCCTTATGAATCTTCCATCGACTCACATGGGCTTGCTCCATTATGTTTTTTTGTTCGGATTCTTCAACGCATCTCACTAGTATGCCATTTGGTTCTTCGTAGTACAAATTGCCTGCTAAATATGTAAATTATGTGATTGCAAAAATTCTTTCCTGGTATCTCTGTTGATCCTATGGTGTGGTCCATGCACGAGGATCGGTATTAAATTTTCAGCTCATTTCAGATAGAATTCTAAATTGAATATGTATCTGGTAGATCATCAGCCACTCCATTGAGTGGTTCTCCATGTGTCATTCGAGATAGGTGATCTGCTCTTACATGAGTATTTCCTTTTTTGACTATTACTTCAAAATAAAATTCCATCAGCAATAGGAACCATCTCACTAGCCTTCCTATATTACATGGCTTATCGACCATATATAATAATACCTAATGGTCAATAAAGAACTTGAATTTGTTGGCTAGGAGGCAATGTCGGAATTTCTTGACTGCATATACCATTCCTAGGCCGTCTCTTTCCGTAGTGGTGTAATTTCTCTCTGCCTGGTTTAATTGTGTACTAGCATATGCCATAGGATGATCTAATTTTCCTTCATCCGCACGTTGAAATTGCATAATTTTATGCATCCACATGGATATGGAATGGTTTGCTCCAATTGGGTGCGTTTCCCATATAGAGGTTTAGCAATTATAGCATACATGTAGATAAATTGATGATAGTACCCACAATCCCCCATAAAGGCTTGTATTTCCTTCACATTTTCTGGTGTAGGTAATTCTAAGATCACCTTGATCCTATCTTCATCTGTACAAATTCCATTCCCTTGATACAATATGTCCCAAGATCTTTCCTTGCCTTACCATAAAGACACACTTTCCCAGGTTTAAGCACACTCGATATTGTCAACATTTTTTGAGTATCCTCTGTAGTTCTGGAATGTGTTCACTTATCTGATTGGATTAGATGCACAAATCATCTACATATACATCCGTGCTTTTTCTTAAAAATTCCTTGAATACATGACACATCACTCTTTGGAAATTTGAGGGGGCATTAGTGAGCTCGAATGGCATCACTTGAAAAGCATACACTCCCCATTTAGTTGCGAAAGTTGTCTTATGTTGGTCTTTCGTAGCAATGGCTACCTGATTATAACCTGAGAATCCATCGAGGAAGCTGTAGACTTCCTTGCATGCAACTCTTTCCAAGAGGTGGTCAGTGATAGGTAAAGGATAGCTATCACGGATAGTAGCTGCATTCACTTTTTTTAAATTGATGCAGAGTCTAAGCTTACCATTCTTTTTGGGTACTACAACCAAAGGTGACACCCATTCTATGTGCTCTATCTCATAAATGAATCCTGTTGCTAGCAGCTTGTCAATCTCTTCTTTAATCTTAGCTGAATAAACATCATTATATGTCTATGTTCATTGTTTCGAGGGTTTTGCCTCACGTGTGATTGGGATTCTATGGGAACAAATGGATGGATCTACTCCCTTGAGGTCTTTGTAGGTCCATGCAAATACATCTGTGTATTCTCTGATTAGTTCTATCAATTCTTGTTCTTCTGCAGGAGCATTAGGGGAAAAAATGAACCCTGCATGGGCCTTGTAAGGATTCCTGATTTTAAGGGATTAACCTAATCTTGTTCTTGCTTGAGGGAACAAAGTGCATTTAATAGAGCACCTTTTAGTAGGCTAGACTAGGATTTTTTTAGGCCCCAGTAGGATCATCTCTCTCTTCTATAAAAGAAAGAGAGAGATTCCACTTTACACATCATCAACTATAGCCATCTTTGTGAATAAAAAAATGAGTTTTTTTTTTGAAAAGTTAGATATTTAGTTATTGCTTACTAAAAAGGGACCATTTCTTAATATACATGCTAGAAGTTACTTTTTATATGGATTTTGTAATAAAATCACTCAAAATAGTTCTTTTTTCAAACTCCCTTGAAAAGTAAAGTGCCACATCATCAAACTCGTAAGTTTCCCTACCTCAAAAAATGAGTTTTTTAAATTTTTTTCATTTTCACTCACATAGAATGGAAAACCTCACCCTGACCCATAAACATATAAAAAAAGTACATTTCTCTATGTATAGATACTTCTTAGTCCATTATAAATGTTATTTTGATTCTCTTCTCTCTTTCTCTCTCTTACCATCTGAATTCTAGCAGCCATGGGGTACTCGACCAATTTCCTCCAAGGAGAAGATGTAACAATAATGGAATCACTCGCAAGGAATTTTTTTTGCCATGAGATGAGAATATTCATGTCCAAGTAGGTGGTTCATTCTTTCCTCGTGATCCAAGATCTACTATTCATTTTACTTTACAATATTCATCTACTATTTTTCAGGAGGAAAAACACACAATACCATCATTGGAAGCTCGTTCATGTGGTGTGAGATGACACAGACATCATATTCTTTCCAATGATGTATATATTTTTCTTGATTCTCATATTTGCAAAAGAACTAGACGAATATTGCCCTAGCATAGATAGTTCATCTGAGAAATAAATGCTTCATCAACACCAAAGAAGCACTTTAAATTGTTAAATAGTGTCTCTTACTTCTCCTTCTTTTCAAAAGAATGACACCAATATTATAGAGTATGGATAGGCAAATGTGTGTAAAAGCATTTCTCCATGCTTATAGAAGCTATTCATTAGGAAGATGAATTATAAAGAGGACATGATTGATATTGCTATGGAATACTTACACATAAAAGAAAATATGCCTAGGTATGTTTAGCATGCAACCATGACTAAGGAGTCAACGAAGAAATCATATCCTTAGTTTATGAAGAACTCATATACATATGCTTTTGTTTGTACAAAATTGTTGATATATTTAGGTAGTGATGTGTGTGAACACTCTAGGACCATCGGGGCACTTTTTTCCCTCTTTAGGAGGTTTTTTCCCTCGGCTTGTATATACGTCTATTGCCCTAATGGGCTACTTACCTTTGTACAATCTAGTGGTAATACATTCAATATTGTGTGTTGTGCTCCAAGCTTCTTCTTCTTCCTTGTGTTCTTCCCGTGCTTCCGCAGACATCAAACTCCAACAATTGGTATTAGAGCAGGTCGTTGCTTCATCTAGGGCATTGCTAACATCTCTTCAGTTGCAATCTCAGAATCACATGAATTTTGGTGAGCATACTCAGCGTGTTTTTGAGATCAAAACTGCTTCGCTTTGTGGTGCCAAAATCACAATTTGAGTTCGTTTCAGCTTCTGAACGCACTATCGTAGTGCTTGTGCATGCTATTTAATCTTTTTGTGCCAAAGATATATACCTGTTTCGGTTCCCTAGTATAAGCATCTCGAAGTCTACTACAGGTTTAGCAGAATTTGTTTGGGCAGTTATGTTGAACTTTTTGAGATACAATCATTTTTTTGCAAAAGGTGAAAGCAGTGATGTATTTCGTATGTTGGCTGTTGAGGATAAGTTGGATGGTGCCAACTACCTGTTGTGGGCTTATATGATGCAACATGTATTGGTTGCAAAAGGACTGTGGAACATTGTCTAGGGTGTTGAAAAACGTCCTATCACACCTGCAACTGTTACAACTGTAGGTATTGAAGCTGATGTAGAAGGTGTTGAAGATGATGATATTTTGCATATTCATGTTCGTGCTACAGTTTCTATTGGACCTCTTGCAGATCAAATTCATTGAGATGATAGAGATGTCCATGCACATGCATTGATAGCTCTATCTGTCAAACGTGCCATTATTCCTCACATTCACTCTTGTAGAATAGCTAAGGATGCTTGGGATACACTTACCCAAGCTAGGAATGAGGCTCGTGTTGCTTACCTCCGAAAATAGTTGGAGAGTGAGCACATGAATGAAGGTGATTCTATGGACAGTTTTCTAACAAAGATCGAAGACTTGAAGGAACATTTGATTTCTGCTGATGAGGTTACACGAGTATCTCACTTGTGCAGACCGTTCTGAATGGTCTTCGTGATTCATATCAGATTTTTGCTTCTACTCTTTGGTTGATGATGAAAGGCAATCCAAATGCCTTGTCATTTGAGGAGTTAGTCTTTGTTCTGTTGCAGGAAGATCACTCCAGGCAGAACAGGTCCATTATGCGTGTTGCAGATCAAGCTTTCCTGGCTAGTGAGAAGGGCAAAGGAAAATGGAGTTCTTCAACTAGTAAGCAAAAATATGCTAATTCTGCACAATCGAAGAGGGAAGACAAAGATGAAAAGAAATCAGAAAAGTAGAAATTGTTTTGCAAGTATTGTAAAGGAAATGATCATATCATAAAGAACTGTCCAAAACTAGCCGCTAAAGAGGCAAAGAAGAAAGAGGCCGGAATAGTTGTTGCAGAGGCCTCTACACCAAAAATAGAGTCTGCTAATCTTGTGAACGAAGAAGGATGGGTGTTTACTACTGTTTGCAATTTTGACCCATCTTCTCATGAGCAGTGCATGTCTGCAGTAGACTCAGATGTCTGCACTTTGAAAGTGGGGCGACCAAACATATTACCTCGCAGCGTAGTTTCTTCTCTTCACTCGAGCCTGCCCCTATAGGGAATACTATTACATGTGCCAACAAATCCTCTTATCTTGTTATGGGAGTTGGTAAGATCATTTTGACTATTGCTGATGGTAGTTCTTTCACTTTGTCAGATGCTTTGTTTGTGCCACGGATCAAGAAAAATCTGTTATCAGTTTAGCCAAGATTGTCTTAGTTGTGAAATTTGTTGATCACAGATGTATGGTTCATGATCTGTCAAATGGCAATGTGATTATACCTTCTGGCATTTTATGTCATGGGCTGTATAAGCTCATAGACTATGAAAGATCTAAAAATGATTCGGCATGTGCAGTACATGATTCTCAGGCTATGTTAGATGCAAAGCTTTGGCATGCACACTTTGGTCATTTGAATTTTAGCAAATTAGCCCCGTGGCTTTGTGCAGAACGGGCATGAAAAATCAGGTGTGCACGTTAAAGTAGGCATTATATGGTTTAAAGCAAGCACCACCTGCTTGGTATGAAAAGATACATGCCTATCTAGTTGCACATGGTTTTGAGAACAATCCAACTAAGAGCACCTTATATGTTAAGCATGCTAATGATGTACTTCTGATCCTTGTGGTTTATGTTGATGACATGCTGCTCACTGGTCCTCATGAGAGGCATATTGCTAATTTTAAGGCTGATTTACATGCCGCATTTGAGATGTCTGGTTTGGGGCATTTGCATCACTATTTGGGCAATCAATTTATGTAAGTTGATGCTGGAATGGCTTTGTATCAAACGAAATATATTTACACATTATTGCAGCATTTGGCCTCGAAGACTATAAGCCTATTGCCACTCCTTGGGAAATCGGTTTACAATTGAGTCTTCATGATGTTGGAGATGCATTTGATGTTGTCCTCTATGAGCAAGCTGTTGGATGTCTGATTTACTTATGCCCTCACTAAATTTTCCAACTTTATCGATTGGGATTTGAATGGTTGACTCAGCTTTAGCTTCCTTCTTCTCAGTCATGCATTCTCCAGATTCTATTCTCAAGTGTCCAGCTAATTGCTTCCCCAGTTGTGGTTTGGCTCGTAATAATTCTTCTATTGTCAACAAGCATTGTATTTTAGTTTTCTTGTGCTCTAATAAGGTGTGTGATGTCTTATCTTGTGACCTTTCCTCCTTGCCTTGGATCGTAGGAGCATGGATTACTACTGAACTTCTCTCGTATTCTCCCATATGATTGGTTAGCATGGAAATGCTATTCAATTCTTCCCTCTTTGAATCTAAAATGGAAACTTCCTCGTATGCTTCTTCTAAGTTTGGTATAGGTTGATTTTCCCAAGTGTCTAGTTCTTCGAAGGGTGGTGGTGAGTTCTCATACTTCTCCACCGTTCCTCTTGAATCTTTGGCCCATAAGTCTTGTGGCCAATTGGCATCCAGTTGTGGAATTACAGAAATCTGTTCTTCCTTGTTACTCTACTGGTCTTTTTCAGTAATCTCCTCTTGTTGTTTCTTTATTGGTTTTCGATTGTTATTTTTTGGACATTCGTTGAATTGTGGTAATTTTTAGTATTGTGGTTGGTATATTTTTGCTCCATATGATAGTACAAGTTGGGTCCTTTCGGTGGCTACCTACTGTATGAGTAAGGTTTTGGTAACCCTAATCCTCCTCTCGTGCATGTGTGGGATGGATGGTCTCCACCGCACAGGGTGCATCTTGTCAACATTGGCATTCTCAATGGGGAATTCTGATAGTGCCTCTATTCGTGCACTCCTAATTTCTTAGCTGCTAGTTCTGCTAATTCCTCCACATTACTTGAGCTAGATATCATAGTGCTCTGAGTGTCTTCTGATTTAGTGGAGCTTTGTGTATTTTTGAGATCATCTGCTAAGTTACCTTCCAAGTCTATGCATTCTTGGAGACACTCGCTTAATTTATGAAACCGTTTCATGTAGACTAAGGTTTTCAATGTTCTGTTAATCAATCCATCTAGAAATAGAGATATCATCTTTTGTTGTGATGGCCTCTCCGTTACTGGACATCTATCAATGTATTGGTTAAATATTTGCGCTGCCGTTTTTAGTGTTTCATTTGGAGCTTTGTTTGAAACTATGAATTAGCAAGGATGAATTGTGCTTAATCCCTCGCTTGGTAAATTCTCCAATAAACTCTTGGAAGAATTGTTTGATATTACCAAAGTGGTTTGGATCCAAGGGTTGGAACCAATTAAGGCTATTCCTATGAGGGTTAGCCAAAAAGATTCCTATTACACAAAAAAGTCATCAACTTGTTCCGCTTGCAACAATTGCTTAAATTCGACGATATGATCATAGGGCTCTTCTGTGCCATCGTAATGATTTCTCATGCATTTATTGGATTTGTCTCAACCTTCTCGTTGGCTCTAGGGGTCTGATAACTATAGAGATGGCCAGTCTTAGTGGTTGCATTCCTAATCCTACACCTGGTTGTGGTCTTGGCGTAATGAGTGGTCTATTCATATTTCCTATCCCTAGATTAGTTTGGTTGTGTGAATTTATTCCTGGCATAGTGAATTGAAAATGTGTTCTGGTAAGGATACTATGTTGACTAGTTTGACCTGACATAGTGTTCTCCGTTCCTTTATGGGATCCAAAAGGGTTTTGAGAGGTAGTTGCTTGTTCTTGAGGAGGGAATACAGGCAACTCCATGTAGTTTAGCCACGACCTATTGACTTCATCTACAGACCAAAATCTCCTTCAGTTTTCATCTAGGTATGTGACTCTAGATGCATCCTCCGGATCATTCAACTCATATATAGTTGTTTCGTCTAACCCTTCTCCTTGTGTGGGTGAATTGATTTGTAAAAGTAGATCTGACCCATGGATAAAATACACATCCATCAGGTAATCATCTTGAGGTATAAGATCCCCTCTCAAGACATGAGTCACTATCGACTTGCCCCATGGGGTAGTCACAATGTTCCTATTGTTAGGTCTTTCTGAAGTTCCTTGCCCTTCTAGTTCCCCTCTATCGTTGATTTGATCTAGGTTTTCAATCAATACATATATCTGGCCCAACTTGTCCATATAAACTCCTCCTTCATACTTGATGGCGGGTCTCGGAACTATTTCTGAATCCATAGATTTTACCATTCGTTCTACTGACCTATTTATGCCATCAAGGTAAATGGGTACTCCATGTTGGTTGGTGGACACATACTGTAAAGATGTCCGGTATTTTCCCTCTACAGTGGACATAAAGCTCTCCCTTGGGACTGAACCGTGCATGTCCTCAGAGGCCATGGATAATTCCTCTTCTAAGTCACTACATGTGTCCAAGTAGATAGACAGATGGATTGCTTGAGTAAAACTTCCTATAGACAAAATGGAACTTCTTTAACTTCCTAACTCTCGTCCAAATCTCAAATTCATTCATTGCTCAGGTCTTATAATTTTTTTATTCTCATCCTAATGTTTTTGTGTCTCTCACTTTTCTCTTTCAGGCTGCTGGGGTTTTCCACGATACATGATATTACTCTACCCGAAACCAAGTCTAGATGATACATGATATTGGATTGGGACGATAAGATACCTATTGATCTCCCCGATACAAAATACCAATATGGGTGATAGCAACCCAGGGTGATTCAATATTGATCTAGACGATACGATACTAGAAGGGGTCACAATTCGCTACCTCTTTTGGTTCACTATACAATACCAACCTGTCTCACAATATGATACTTCTATCGAGACGATACGCGAAACCACAAGATCTAAGACACGATACGATAGCTAGTACCCCACAATATGATACCTGTAGACTGACGATACATGATACTTCCTACTACGTGATACAATACCATTTGGTGGATCGCGATATGATACCCCAAGGTATACGATATGATACCACTTAAACTGCGATCGTGATACCTTGACTTGGCGATGCACGATACCTAGATGGGATCACAATACCTCAATGAGGTACTCACAATACGATACTTGGCGAGTATCATGATGCTAGGGAATTTTGGTATTGTGATACCAAAACTTGACCGATCATGATACTACAACCAAAAGAGGTCTAAACTTAAAAAATCTTAGTGCAAAGTATTTCCCCCTCACTCCTCTTTTGTCTTAACCCACTGTGGATGATAAAATCGAACTCAAATCCCTCTATTCTACCCTATGATACCAATATTGTGCTATGTCATTTTTATGAGTGTTCTTTTGATTTTCTGAGGTTATAGGGATGATATACTCACCTTCAAGAAGAATTCTTCCTAGCCTTGTGCTCAAAATGTCAGCAAATCACTAGCTCTCGATGATACTCCCTCTGCGATACCGATCGCTCCGCGCTCATGATACCAGTACTTTGGAAAATGACTTCTCAAAGATCTAAGTCCTACACTTAAGGCCTTTAAAGTGTCGTTAGTGTGAATTGAAAAGGACCATTTTTTTGGGATTTTCTTATGGTGACCTACCTATCCTAAACCTACTTCTCTCTTTCTTCCCTAACTAACTCTTCTCACTCCCATACTCCTAACCCTAAAAACTCATTACACACACTCCTAAAGTGTGAAGTTACAAGTGCTGGAATTTTTGTGACTTGCCACTCACTAAAATTACCTCTACACATATGATTCATTCACTCCAAAGCCATAACAATCACGAAGGCAGCTTGATTGAGGAATCCCCAGCAACAGTGCCAAAAACGTGTGTACCTAAGTCATAAAGCCTTCGGCACTTGTGTCGATGAGACTATACCTCAATTGCCCCACAAGTTTATATAGTGGTGGATCCATACACGTTTAATTGTCAATCTGAGAGATTAGATGTATCAAGTGTATGAAGAAATGTGCACACGTGATGGTAAGTGAAGTGTCAATGCTACAATGCATGAGACTTGTCTAAGCTACCTCTCCGACTCACTAATCCTCTGAAAATGCATGTCGCGATACCTGTTACAACATTAAGCAAAAATTTGAACTTTTCTCTCAGCTCCAAACTCCAAATGTTGTCAATAGTAGGTTCATTTCGAAGCTCTTGATGAGACACATCTAACATCTATCTTCAATTGAATTTGACAAATGTACTTCAAGTTATGAGCAAAATAGTGAATGGCAGGAAACACCAACATTTTCTCCACAACTCCTCAAGTCTCACACACGCACTACAGCGGTTCAAAAGCAATGGGAAGGGGTAGACAAGAGTCCTACACACACATTTCAAGCATGAAACACACACACAAGCTCTTGGAGAAGAAGATAATCAACAGGAAAGTGGCAAATTCAAAAATCAACTTCAGTTCTCGCAATGGAAAAAAGTTCTTTACAAGAGTCACGAAGTGACTTATATACATGTGCCCTTAAATTGGTCCTTTCACACAAGAGACTGGAACTTTTATTGAAAAGCGCTAAATTCCTACTATGTTACAAGGATTATGTTACAATAGTGGGGATTTATGCATCTAGAAGACTCCTCTAGTGCATTTACATAGCTTCATGAGGTATTTCATAGGAATTCAAAGAAGAAAATTGATGTCCAAAATTTGAAAATTTTTGGGGCTCCCTTTTTTGTGCTTCTTTACTCTACAACACCTTCTAATGGTTTGCTGAGAGGATTCATGCACATCTTTCAACTCCTCCACTTTGGTTTCACCCTTAGTATTCCAAGAACTGATGTCTCTCCTTGGAGTCTTCTGATCATCATCAGAATCACTTGGTGCTTCAAGTGTATGCTCATTCCTCTTTGATAAGGTTTGAATGTCTTCTAGGTCATAGGGAAGTGTGATTTTCCTACAATCATCTTCAAACCATGAATTTTTTTCTTCAAGCACAACATCTCTACTTACAGAGAACCCTTTTTTGCTTAGATTGTATAATTTATAACCTTTGTGATTAAGATCAAAGCCAATGAAGATGCGTTTCTTTGCCTTTGGATCCAACTTGCCTCTAATTTGTGAAGGTATGTGTGCATAGCTATGCACCCAAAGATCTTGCGATGATCAAGGCTAGGTCTTCTTCCATGTCATAGTTTATATGGTTTCATGCCATCCAAAGACTTTGATGGAAGTCTATTGATCAAGTATGTAGTTATTGATGCTGCCTCTAACCACATGTAGTTGGGTAGCTTCTTTTGATTGAGCATTGATCTTGCAGCCTCTCTCAGGGGAGCACTAGATTGTGCCCTCCAACTAGACTAGACAAGATATCAAAATTACACTTCTGATCATAAGATCACTCATGTAGGTAAATAATACAAGAGTATATAACTGCTACAAGAAGTCCCACAAACCAAGTTTGATAGGTATACATAAATCAACTAGAGATGATAGAGAAGATCCCACAACTCGGGACCGTAGGTATGAAGCAAAATCTCTAGATTACAAGAACTCCCTTCAAGGAGATGAACCAGATACAAGGAATAACTGTAAAGGATCTCGTACTATGAGATTACAACATGACAACAGAGCATTGTTGGTAAAACTAGCAAGCCTAAGTGCATTGCTAAAGAGTCTGAACTACACATTCATTTAGCTCTTCACATGAAGAACCAGATATGAACTCATGCTTGTCTATTTGAGTGTATTTACTTTGAATAAATGCAAAAGTCAAAAGAAGATGGAATCTCATGGAGTTAGGAGAGTCAAGTCATGAATCACTTGGTAGAGGACTAAAATCATTTATATCCCTAAAGTGTAGGATCACTTTTGGGTGAGGGAAAATTCAAAATTGAAACTCAAGACATGTGTATATATACACATGGTCTTAGTCATGGGAATAAGGGATCTATTCTGAGAGACATTGAGCTACTTCAATGAGCATACTTTGAGCTCACTTCATGTATGAGTAGCCTATTACACTTCCCTTGTATTATGTGTTCATTAGAATTTAGATTTTGATACATTTCTTCAAGTACATCTCTGTCTGTTGTCTACTGTTGCATCTTCTTCATTATAGTGATCTTGTGGAATTGATTTCTCCAAGTATACTCACTCAATTGCTATACTTCAACTTGGAATAGTTAGAGTAGAGTCTCTAGTGTTGAGATATTCATTTTCATCAAGTTTGGTATAGTGCATCTTGAGATATGGAGCTAGGAATGTGACTCTGTTTGCACACCTAGATCCTAAAGAGTCAGGATGACCCCTTGACTTGTTAGATTCATTTCTTAGTGTATGGTATATCTAAATTCATGAAATAAGTTGCTTTAGTTAGCGATGCACTTTAGTTAGATGTGTACAAAAGCTCTCTAGTCATTTGATACTAGGTTGTCAGCTCTAAGCATAATATTGAGACCTTTTATTCCCAACGTAGAAGGTTCTTCACATTTCTTGCACTTGCAAGTTATCTATTTTGATGCAAACATTTGGGAATGATGTTCCAAAAAAATTGGTGGTTCCAAATGTATCATTGTGAAGTGAAAGGACTCTATCAAGCACACCTAAAATTAGATTGGTAGGTGTAGAGCAGGTTTTGTGCACCACTAGCTCATCTCTAGAACATATCTCACCATCTACTCATAGTGGTATGAGAGCAACTAATAAACATGGGAGATGGATTTCCTTCATCATATGCAAATTGGATTGAGGTAACTACTCAGCTTGGTCACTTAGAATGAAAGTGAATCTTCAAGGGAGAAATATCTATGGTTACGTGTTTGGAGATGAGATGATGCCAATCCTTAGAAGCAAGGGCCAACCAACTCAAGAATAACAAGAGAGGTTAAATACATGGTGTTCAAAGGATGCTCTTGCAAGGTCATATGTTCTTAAATCAATCTCTGATTTTTTACTTCCACAAATTAGGAGCTGAAAGACTTCACAAGAAAGTTGGAATGCTCTTGAAGCATTCTTCTCATCAAGCAACAAGGCAATGAAGAACCAACTATGGATGGAAATTCACCACACTCAAGAAGATGCCCAAGCAAAGTGTGACTGATTTTGTCACCAAAATCAAGGACATAGCAGACCAACTTGGAAGTATTGGATAAATCATTGATGAAGAGCAGATAGTAAGGCAAGGTGATGAATGGAATAAAAGCAGGTGACAAATGGGAAGCTTTCACCACATCCATGGACCTCTACATGGATATGGAGGTTCCTCATTTCAACACCCTCATGGGACAATTGTTCACACATGAAGCAAAGCTTATGAAGAATGGAGACAACTCAAAAGGTAATCAATCCCCTGCTCTCTATATAGATAAGAACAAGAATAAAAACGTCAAAGGCAAATGTAAAAAGTCTAGTGATGAGGGCAACACCTCTCAAGAAAACATTGTAGGAGGAGGTAGAGGCTCAAGAGGAAGAGTCAAAGGAGGAAGACAAGGTAGGGGAGAGCTCAAATCGCATCTTCATGTGCCATATGTGGCTTAACTAATCACATTATTGAGAATTGTTTTAGGAATCCCAAGAATCAAAGAGGTAGAGGTTACAACACAGGAGGCTATGGAAGCTCAAGAGGTAGATTCAACAATAACAATGGATATAACAACAATAATTACTAGGGAGGATACAGAGGAAGAAGAGACTACAACGATTATGTAGACTACAACAATTATGCAGAAGATCAAACTCAAGAAGATTCATTTATTTTGATGAACATGAACAAGTTTATCTAATCATGTAGCAAGGCATGTAGCTCTACTCTTAAACTTGGAGGATCCAAGGAATAGACATGAAGTCCAAACAGGAGATGACACAAGGCATCAAGTGGAGAAGATAGGCAATGCAAAGACTTCATATGGTAATATGAATCTATTGAGCAAAGTATTGTATGTGCCAAATATCACTAGACACATCATAAGTGTAGGTTAGATTGTTGAAAAAGGATTGCAGGCCACCTTCTAAAAGAATGGAGAATTTGTTGAGGATCCACATCAAGGATTCAAGAGGATAGCAAGAGGAGAAAAATCAGGTAGATTATTTACATTTGAACTTCAAGATACTAGAAATGTTGCATTGTTCAATTATGGTATCCAAACTCTATTAGAGTTCGAAATTTGGCACAAGAGCTTAGCTCACATAGGTGAAAGGGGGACCAGAGTGTACCTGGTCTACCAAATATCTTCAAACTACACATAATCTACGAATGTAGTTCTTTTCAATTTGGTTAGTCACACAAGCAACCATTTACAAAGAAATGATATATTCATGGAGACTTATTGGAGGTAGTTCATACAGATGTATGGGGACCAAGCAAGGAGCCTTCAATCTTTGGATCTAGGTATTATGTGTCATTCATTTATGATTGTAGCAGATGGACAATATTATACTTTATGAAGCATAAAGATGAAGTGCTTCCATGTTTCAAGAAATACCTACCACTTGTAGAAAATCAAATAGGTAAAAATATGAAAAGACTAAGGTCACATGGAGGGGGAGAATATTTCTCCCATGATTTTGATACCTATATCCAAGAGAGAGGAATAAAAAGAGAATTCACAACTTTGTATGCACCTAAGCAAAATGGAGTAGTAGAGAGAAGAAAAACATGACAATTGTAAAGGCTGCAAGGTCAATGCTAAATGAGAAGAAATTACCCTATTACCTATGGGTAGAGGCTATATCTATAGCCAAATACTTGATGAGTAGAATCTCATCAAAGGCATTGGATGGGATGACACCATATGAAGCATGGAATGGAAGAAGACCTAGCCTTGACCATATGCACACATACCTTCACAAATCAGAGGCAAATTAGATCCAAAGGTAGAGAAATGCATATTTATTGGCTATGATCTTAATAAAAAAGGTTATAGGCTAGAAAATCCAAGCAATAAAGGGTTCATTGTAAGTAGAGTTGTTGTGTTTCATGAAAAGAAATCTTGGTTTGAAGATGATTGCAAGAAAATCAATCTTCCCTATGACCTAGAGGAAGACTTTCAAACATTGGGAAAGAGGAATGAGCTTACACTTGAAGCATCAAGTAATTTTGATGATGAGCAAAAGACTTCAAGTAATGAAATCAATTCTTGGAACTCCAAAGGAAAATCCAAAGTGCAAGAGTTGAGAGATGTGGCAGAATCATCTGAACAAACTATAAGGAGGTCTATTAGAGAGAAAAGGAAGCCAAAAAGGTATGTCTATGATACCTTTTAGTCACTAAACATTCAATATATATGGCAAAGGACTCAAACTTTGAAGAACCATCTAGATATGAAGAAGCCAAGAAGAAGCCAGAATGGAGAAGTTCCATGGAAGAAGAAATAGAAGCTCTACAAGAGAATCAAACTTGGGAATTAGTACCGAAGAAACCATCTATGAAGGTCATTAGTTCGAGGTGGATTTACAAGGTCAAGACAAATTCTGATGGTTCAATCAATAGGTAAAAAGCAAGGCTAGTATGCAAAAAATTTGCACAAACCCAAGGTATTGATTATGAAGAAACGTTTTCACCTCTTGCAAAAATGCCTACTACCAGGGTGCTCATAAGTGTTGCATCTTCAAAGAATTAGAAGATATATCAAATGGATGTTGAAAATTCTTTCTTAAATGGATGGATTTCAAAGGAGGTATATATGGCTCAACCTCCTAGTTTTGAAGATCAATCATACCTTGAAATATGTGTATAGGTTGACAAAAGAATTTTTTAGGTTAAAGCAAGCTCCTAGAGCTTGGAATCATAGAATTGTTAGTTATTTGTAGGACAAAGGTTTCATTGTAATCAAGGCATATCCTTCCCTCTTCATTAAGAGGAATCCCTCACAAGTCATATATCTTTGTGTATATGTGGATGATAGAACCATTACAGGAAGTGATGCAAATGGAATCAGGAAGATCAATGCTCAAATGAAGGAGGAGTTCAAGTTCAGTGATCTTGTTGTGCTCACATACTTCCTAGGTTTGGAAGTGGTATATACAGTGAAAGGTATGGCCCTCACTCAAAGAATGTACATTGGAGACATGATCTCTAAGTTTAAAATGGAAAATACAAAGGTTATGATACACTCATGGAGGTAAATGTGAAATTAAGTGCTCAAGAAGGTTAACTCATGGAGGATGTAACTAGCTACCAAAGTTTAGTTGGAAGCTTAAATTATGCTACTCTAACTAGATTAGTTATATGATATGGAGTAAGTGCGCTGTGTCAATTCATGCACACTCCAAGGAAGCCACACATGGAAGCAGGCAAGTGAATCCTAAAGTATTTAAAGGGCACAATCAATGAAGGGTTGTACGATCCATATTCATCTAAAATAGATGTTAAAATCTTTACTCGTGCAGATTGGGCAAGCTCTAAAGATGATAGGAGAAGCACATCTAGATATCTTATGTTTACAGGTACAAGATTGATTTCATGGTCTTCCAAGAAGCAATCCAGAGTTTCTCTTTCATCAATAGAAGCTAAATATAGAGGAATTGCAAATGCTATATAAGAAGCTATGTGGATTAGAACCCTATACTTAGATTTAGGGTTGAACACTTCAACTCCACATATATTTGGAGACAATATTAGTTCACTACATGTTGTTGCTAACTCTATCCATCATGATAGGACTAAACATATAGAATTTCATTACCATTATGTAAGAGAAAAGATTATGAGTAAAGAGATACAACTCTCATATGTATCAACTCATCAACAATGTGCAGATATGATGACAAAGGCATTTGATGGAAGCAAATTAAATAGATTCAAATCAATGATTGGATTGTAGGAAATCATGAAGGATTGAAGACTCAAACATATTAGGCTCGAGGGGGAGTTTTTTCTACAATTAGCAAGCCTAAGTGCATTGCTAAAGGTTCTAGACTGCACATTCATTTAGCTCCACATGAAGAACCACATATGAACTCATGCATGTCTATTTGAGTGTACTTACTTTGGATAAATGTAAAATTCAAAAGAAGATGTAATCTCGTGCAGTTAGGAGACTCAAGCCATGATTCATTTGGTACAGTAATCGAATAAATTATATCTTGAAAGTGTAGGATCACTTTTAGGTGAGGGAAAATTCAAAACTCAAACTCAAGACATGTGTATGTATATATACACATGGTTTTAGTCACAAGATAAGAGATCTGAGAGACATTGAGACACTTCAGTGAGCATACTTTAAGCTCACTTCATGTATACACTTCCCTTGTATCATATGTTTATTAGCATTTACATTTTGATACATTTGTTTAAGTACATTTCTGTCTATTGTCTATTGTTGCATCTTCTTCATTACAATGATCTTGTGGAATTGATTTATCTTTGTACGCTCATTCATTTTCTATATGTTAAGTTGGAATAGTAATAGTAGAGTCTCTATTTTCCACATATCAATTTTCATCAAGTTTGGTTTAGTAGATCTCGAGATATAAAGCTAGGAAGGTGACTATGTTTGCACATCTTCTAGATCCTAAAAAGTTGGGATGACCCCCCTGACTTGTTAGATTCATTTCTTAGTGTGTGGTACAACTAATATCATGAAATAACTTGCTTTAGTTAGCTATGTGCTTCAATTAGATGTGTGCAAAAGCTCATTGGTCAATTCAAGTTATCTTTTTTGATGCAAATATTTGGGAATGATGTTCCAAAGAACTTGGTGGCTCTAAATGTATCATTCTGAAGCTAAATGAGTCTATTAAATATCCTTGAAGTTAGATTGGCAAGTGTAGATTAGGTTTTGTGTAGCACCAGCTCATCACTAGAACCTATCTCACCATCTCCTCACAAGCATGTCCAAGATACAAGACGAGACAAGATTAGGTCAAGAGACAAGACTAGAACTCGAATTGGAACTTGAAAGTATTTACTTGGCAATCACAACCCCTCAAGATCGCAAGAATGTCATTGGCAAGAGTGAGTATGTATGTGGTCAACCGCTCCATATATAGGTTTTCAAGGGTAGTTCATTTGTCTCTAAGAAGAAGGGCTTGCTAGAATGAGGATGAACTTAAACTAGAGTAATAGTGAATGCTGATTTCAAGTTTTGAAGGATTTTTTTGCTTCTTTTTTCCATGTGAATTTTGCATTTCCTATAAGCTTGCTAAGAGGTGTCACTATCTTGGAGTATTCTTTGATGAATATCCTATAAAAGTTAGCAAAGACTAGAAAACAGTGTACATCTTGAACATATGAAGGTGGTTGCTAATCAAGGATTGCCTCGAACTTCTTAGCGTCCATAAAGATTACTTTCTCTGATACAATGTAACCTTTAAAAAGCTACTTTTGTATGATGGAAAAAGCAATTCTCCAATCTTGTGTATAAACCTTTTTCTCTTAGTTCCTCTACGACTATCTTTACAGTAGATTCATGATCCTCTAGATTTTTGGAGAGTATCAAGATATCATCAAGATATATTACTAGAAATTCATCTAAATACTCTCAGAAGATATCATTCATCATATGTTGAAAGATGGCTCGAGCATTTGTGAGACCAAACGGCATAACTACATATTCAAAATGCCCATACCTTGTTCGAAATGTTGTGTTCCATTCATCTCCATCCTTGATCCTAACAAGATTATAAGCTCCTCGAAGGTCAATCTTTGTGACGAGATTTGCTTTTCCATGGCATTCCAAGAGCTCTGATATAAGTGGTAGAGGGTATCTTTTCCTTATTCTGACTTTATTCAACCCATGATAGTCTATGCACATTCAAAGTCCCATCCTTCTTCTCTACAAATAGGATAGGGGCTCTTGCAAGAGATTTTGAGTGTCTAATAAACCCCTTGGCTAGATACTCATCAATATTCTTATGTAATTATGTAAGTTCCTCTAGGGATAGTCTATAGATTAGTATGAAGGGTAGTTGTGCTCCCTCTTGAAGTTATATGGCACAATCATAAGCCCTATGCTCTTAGAGGATGTCTACATTCTTCTTTTCAAAGACATCTTTGAAACCTTCGTACTGGTTGGGTAGCTTCACTAAATCATCGTTCTTGGACTCTTGAGTTTGTATGGCATAGATCATATATGTCAATTCCTTCCTTATTGCATGTATGACGGCTTTGGGCTCTGACATATGTGGAGTTCTTCTATATAACTCGATGTGTGATTCTATTCTTTTCCCAATTAATGTCTAGCTCATGTTTCTTTAGCTAGAGCATTTCAATGATAAGTGGATTTAATAGACTTGATATTAGATTGAAAAATATGTGGGAATCATGGTCACGAGGGTGTACGCTTAATGGTGTGGTTTCCATGGTAGTAACCCCAAATGCTATAGGTCGTCATCTACTACTTCAATTACTACTCGTTTGTTCTTCTGAAGTATTACAATTATTTGTTTCTTAACCAATTCTTCATCAATGAAACATGAGGAGGCTCCTAAATCTACTAGGGATGTAAGGGAAAGGGTCATCTTAGGCATGATTAACTTGATAGGGGCAAGTCATGTTTTTATGTGTGTAGCTAGAATTATGAGACCCTTTCTTATATCATGGGCTGGCTATATGGTTTCCTTTACAAATGGACTTCCTCATTTCCATGCTCTACAAGGGTGACTATGACTTTGGAGTCTGTTCTCTTGTTGGGACAATTAACTACAATATGGCTAGGGTTTCCACAATAGAAGCATAACATGTTATCTTTCCTTCTTTGTTTCTCTTCCGGTGTTAGAGGATGGAGAACCTACTTAAATCTATCTGCATAGGTTTAGGCATAGACTCATCTTTAGGAGTGGGTTGGAAGGTTTTCCGTTGGGGAAGTCTTCCTTCTACTTGTTTTCCTTGTTTCCTTTCAAAAAGATAGCTATCACATTATATAGATTGGGTGATGTATTCATTCAATGTCTTAATGTTTGGCATTGTGAGCAGAAGGTCCTTCACATCATCTCTTAAACCCCATCTAAATTGGCTTATGAAATAATGATCCTTCCAAGTGAAATCACCTATCAATTGCGTGAATTCCAATGCATACGTAGAGGCAAGGTGGTTACTAGACAGTTTCTTGTTTCTAGAGATGTTACATTTGATGAATAGAAAAGTTGTTATGTAGATCAAAGTCACACAGTTGAAGAATTTGAAGAAGAGGTAAAAAGATGTGAAAAAAGAAAATCAAGTGTGTAGGTGTGATGGCACTCTTAGTCCAAGGGAAAGTGTCTCACACACACCTATGTTTTGTTCAACTAACTTGTACTAAGCCACTTTCTTTTACTTTGAGTCCACAATTGCTCACGAATATGCCCTCTTTTGGGATCCCCAGTAGGATCGCCAATTATGGATAAGGCCCGGTCAACTAGATTTATGCAAATTAACGCACTTGTTTAGCTTTTGGTCCTATGCTTGGTCCAATATTTCCAATCGAGTTTAGCAAATATCCATGCTTTTGACTACTTGGAAACCCTTCTTTTCCCTCTTGGGTTTCTTTCCATTGGCTGATGCACACTCACTCGCATGCATAGATTTATACAAGCAAATTCACACCCCTAGATACACTAATGTGCTCGCAAGCATACACTCTTATACCTTCATTAACACACATTCGCCAACACATGCCCATGCACATGCTTGAACCCACACGAAGATGCGTTTACAAGTCCGTTCTGCTCATCCACTGTATCCTCTTCTCTCGATATGATCTTGAAGGTGGTTCTCTTTATGGTTATGATGTGTTCCTCCTTCGACTCAAACCTTCTCATTAATCACTAACTCCGAGAGATGATAACACTTATGGGGGTTGTCGATGGCTAGGACACAGAAGATTCAGTTTGGTCAAAGGCATAAGATATGCTATGAGCCTCTGTCAGTTAGCAAGGTTCTAGAAAGTATTTGGAGGAAAGTGTCAATCGACTTGGTGCTGCATTATGTATACGAGTGGAGGTTTCCAAATTCCTGGATAACAAAGCCTTCTGAGCTTCCCAATCAAAACCTGAAACTTCAACCTATGTAGAAAATTCAATCTACTCAGCTTCATATGGGCTACAAAACTACAATCAACACTGCACCTATCCCGAGAGTCACTAGGAAGCTTTCACGTTTCATGGGCTTGCAAAGGAATTTTAGGATGAGTTTATAAAGTCAGTGATTATTTCATGGCATGTATTGATAGGGGAAGTTTGTAGACCCATAAGTTCCATCTCTTTCATACCCATAAAGCCAATTGCGAAACAACATCCTATTTTGTTGTGCAAGTATTTCTTAAAAGTGTTTTGTGTAATTAAGTTGAGTCCATCCGTAAATCCAATTGGCCCTCACTTCATGGTTGTAGCTTCAACTTAACACTAAAGGAGGTAGTGAAATCGTGCAATTTTATGCGCATCATCATTTTTTATTTATGCCCTTTAGTCGCTAGACTGCCCATTCCATCCATCATAACAGAAGAAGATGTTCCTAATAAGAAATAGATTGCAAGAAAATATAGCAAATGGTATTGGCAATTGCTAAAATCATATACGCCACTTCTACTGACAACAGCAATTATTTCCCTTCATTGTTGATTTTCTCAACTTATCCTAGCACATCTGTCCCCAACTACTTAACAAGCATACACAAATGCATTTACAGTTTATGTACGCTCTTTCCTTTTAACTTGACTTTTGCACCCCTTTTTTGTTTCCTCATCTCAACTGGAGCATACCATCATCCTAGCCAGTAGAACACAATCACACAGATTCGAAAATGTTCACATATCAGCATAATTGAACTTTGAACTTACAACCTTGCAGTGACCTAAATGATGCCCGATTGTGCAGAGGTTTCAATCTGGTCAATTACAGGCACGTACATACATAAACTCCCTTGCACTTAACCCATAAGCATATTTTCACACAAACAATGAACCAATTCATGATGGACAATGAATATACCTAAGTTGGACACATTCAAACAGGCTTTATGTAGGACTTTCTCATTGCCTATGGTGCTTATCTCCTACCGGAATTGTAAACGGCATCGATGATATGAATGATTCCAACACAGGAGACCAAGATTAATTTGAGATTAGGATTCACATGTCCATGACTCGACAGATGCAAAGTAACACAACCTCAGACACTTACAGGCAAGACCACTCACCCCTTTGTTCTCCTTCATCGCCCTTCCTGTACTCACTACGTTGGTATTCTCAATTATCCATAATGCTCAACTTCTTGCTTCGACGGTTCGTTCTCTCCGTGTGTCTGTCTTCCTTGCAAGATCCTTGTCCTCCTTCCCTTCAATCACAAAGGATCTCCCTTCTCTCAAACACTTGCCTCCCGCAAGAACGCAATGACCACCATCTTCAATATGACCTTTCTACCCCCATTGCCAATCTCCTTTTAGTCTCCATCAGCCCCTAAATCTACCCCCCTTCAGCTCATAACTACCTCTAATCCTCCTCCCGACACTTCTACTGCCAATGTTGCCTCTGAAGCGGGTACCAATCTAGGACGGCCAGGGCCAACTTTCCTTTCGAATGCTCTCTCTCCAACAACCCTGCTGAGAACAATCAAGTGGGCAAAAGACGAGCCTTCTCTCTAAGCTTCCCCTGAAGATCAGAAGATGAGCCCCACAAAAAACCCACCGCTTTATCTGCAGACCGATGGAGAGAGGTCCCCCTTCCCTCCTTCTACTCTTCTGCTGCTCGATGTACACCTCCTCACTCCCTTGACGCCTGCCTGGTCGTCTTTTCTCAGCTCCCCCAAATGGAGTATGTCTTCCCTGGACGGGATGTTCCCCACTTTTCCCACACATGCATGCAAACATAAACACTCTAGCCTTTGACAGATCAACCATCTCTTTACTCCACTCTCTCAATTACAGACACTACATATGTATCATCGATTTGAATTTTCACTAGGCAACTACAATTGATTATGCCTTGGTCCCTCATATACCTATCCTTAGATGATCTAGAATGTGGGTCTCCTGGATTTCTCATATAGCCTCACCTCATACTTGCATCCCAACGACTTCCCTAGGGCGAGTCAGGCTCAACTTCAGGAGCTCCGTCATCGCTACTTATCGTTAACAGATCTGCCCAAGCCCAAGTGATGTCGTTCTCTTCATTAGGCATTTCCCTCGAAGGATCGAAATAGTAATATCGATCCCCTGCCCATCCCACATGTCGGAGGAGGTATCTCTCAAACCAAGGAATATGAAACATAATATCTAAACCCTACATACCAGCCAGTGGGCTTCCTCTACATCATATTCGATCTCGAAGTCGTCGACCTCTATGTCCATGTGGGCAAATGTCTGGTCCAAGAAGTATATCACCAGCTTGTACAAATAGATCTAAGTTATTTGATCTACCATTTGTTACTTAGCTCCTAGTAGTCTCTATGCAACACAAAAAAAAAGAAAAAAAAATTGGATGTCCAAAATTCTTATAATAACAAAAATCATAGCTAACATATGCATATATGTATATAATTATACATCTATGTACAAGGAGTCTACTACGTCCTTCCTCTTGGATCTCGTCTGGCTTCTCCCGTCCTAATGCTAGTTGAAATATGGTTTGACTCGAAGCACGTTAACCTTCATGGGAGCACATTCTTTACCTAAATCTTGAATTTGCATTGAACCACTGGAGTTGAGTTCCACCACTTTAAACGGCCCTGCCCATCTTGTTTGTAACTTCCCCAGGAATTTTTAATATTTGCTATCATAGACGAACACCAAATCCCCTTCTTGAATCGCATAGGTCTTGAGTTTCTTGTCGTGCCTCTCCTTACGTCTTCTCTGAATAGCTTCTAGACTTTGCTGTGCAATGAGTCTCTTTTCTTCTAGCTTGACCAGTTGTATGTACCTCTCCTCCAATGATTCTTTTTCTCCCAGCCTGGCCTCGATGGCCACTCTTAATGTCGGAACTTCTTTTTCGATGGGAAAGATGGCTTCCTTGCCATACACTAGAGAGAACGGAGTGCTCTTAGTCATCACTCAGTAGGATGTTCGATATGCCCCCAAAGCTTCCAAAAGTCTCTCATCCCAATCTCACCTATGCACAGCTACTGTCTTTGTCAGAATCTGTTCAAGAACCTTGTTGGTAACCTCCACTTGTTCGTTCACCCTCGGGTAATATGGAGTGCTTTTCTTGTGTTTGATCCTATACAACTCCATCAATTCCTCGATCAGTTCGTTGACAAAGTGTGTTCCTCTATCACTCACTATCTCCAACGGGCATCCGAATCGTGTGATAATTTGTTCATACAAAAATTTAGCTACATCAACAGCTCGGTCAGTCTTCAGAGCTTTGGCTTCTACCCACTTGGTAACATAGTCAGTGCAGACCAAGATATACCTATTGGACCTACGTCTTGAGGGAGGATCAATGGGTCCCACAAAATCAATTCCCCATTTTTCAAAAGGCTTAAGAGCCAGTACCGGCGTAAGAGGAGCTGCATGTGTCAATGTCGGTTTGCCCATTCTTTGGCATTTGTCGCATTTCTTGCAGTATGTATGAGAGTCTTTGAACAGCGTTGGCCACCAATACCCAGCCAATAAGATCTTTCTTGCCGTCAGCTCACCAACAAAATGCCCACCGCAAGGTTTATCATGCAATGCTCTCAAAACTAGGGTTGCTTCTTCTTCCTCGAGACACCTCCGATAAATGCTTTCATGGACAAAATATTGATAGAGCTGCCCACCAATGATGCTATGGTGTTTTGCCAGTGCTAACAGTTTTTGCTTCTCTCTCTTGCTTGCTCCCGGTGGGTATTTAGTGGTGCACAAGAAATTTACCAAGTCGGCATACCAAGGTACCTTAGCATCAACTTGAAATAGATGTTCATCAGGAGCATCGTCGGGCACACCAGAGATTGGCTCCTCATTAATAATTCGAGATAAATGGTCAGCCAATATGTGCACTTTGCCTGGTTTGGTTACCACTATTAACTGAAATTCTTGTAGGAGTAGCATCCACCTCATTAATCGCCCTAATAGCTTGGGTTTATTAATGATATACTTTAGGGCTTCATGATCCACATAAAATGTGAAATGCTTTCCCATCAGATAGTGCCGATACTTGCTTACCACAAAGATCATCGAGAGGCATTCCTTCTCTATAGTCTTGTAGTTTCTCTCAGTGCTATTCAAGTTTTGACTTGCATAATAAATAGGGTGGTCCAACTTCTTTTCATCGGCTTAACATAGCACTACTCCAACCGTAGTATGAGCAGCATCTGTATGCAGATGAAATTCTTTCGTCCAATCAGGTGCTACAAAAATCGGTGCATTTATCAATTTCTCTTTGATCAAGTCGAATGCAACCTAGCACTCTTCAGTCCATTGATATTGTTGGTCTTTCCTCAAAAGGTTCGTCAGTGGTGCTACTATTGATGCAAAATTTAATATAAATCGTCGATAATAATTAGCATGTCCCAAGAATCCTCTGAGTTGCCGCAAGTTTTGAGGAGGTGGAAGTTGTCCGATTTTTCCTACCTTATTCTCGTCAATAGAAATCCCTTTTTCAAAAATCACATGCCCCAAGAGCAAGCCTTTTCGTACTCCAAACATGCATTTTTCTGGATTCAATGCAATGCCTTTTTCAATGCTTCTCTTCAAAACGGCTTCGATCCTTTCCATCATGTTTTCATAGTCTCCTTGAATGGCAAAATCATCAAGGAATATCTCCTTCCAGTTCTATAAATAGTCTTGGTAAGATGCGGTCATTGCTCTTTAAAATGTGGCTGGTGCATTGCATAGCCCAAATGGCATGACACGATATGCGTATGTGCCCCATTCTGTAGTGAAGGTGGGTTTTGACTGATCTTCTTCATAAATTTGGACTTGATTGTATCTGCTGAAGCCATCTAGAAAGGAGTACAATTTATGACCAGCCACTCTGTCCAAAATTTGGTTCGTCAATGGTAAAGGAAAGTGCTCCTTCTTCCTTCTCTCGTTCAATTTCTGATAGTCAACACAGATGCGAATTTTATTGTTCTTCTTTGGGACAACCACAATCGGTGATACCCATTCGCTAAATGCAATGGGATATATAAATCCTGCTTCCAACAACTTGGTCAGTTCCATTTTGATCAACTCCGAGTATACCGGATTTGTCCGCCTAAGCCTTTGACATATCGGCCTAGTCCCTTCCTCCAAGTCTATATAAAGCTGACAAATTTGGGGATCGATCCCTTTCAAATCATTATATGACCATGCAAAAGCCTTGCTAAAATTTTTGAGTGCCAATTTAATGCATTCTCGTACACCATCTGGTAGCTCTGACCCCACGCTCAAGAACTTTTCTGGAAAAACTTCCCACTTTTCCACATGAGCTTCTCGCTAATATTGCTCATTCCTTGATGATGCTCTGAAAGTGCTCCCCGATCAGACGTGCATGGTTGGCCAGTAAATCATTGTCTTTTTCTTTTTCGATCGAACCCAATTTCTTTAGTTCAGCTTTTGCAATGGCTTCCTGCACTTTAGTCTTACCTTTTGCTTCTTTTTCCGATTCTCCACTTCTCCTTAGAAGCTCTGCTTCTAGCACTCTAACCCTTTCTCTCAACTGTTGTACTTCCATTGTCGGAGCTAACTCAAGCTTCAACTCCTCTTTTGAAGTTCCCTTCTCCAGGGATTGGGTAGCTTTGCTTTCCCTTGCGTGTATACTCAACATGTAGCACTCAAATTCACTCGTGTGTGTCAACCATCCTAGCAACTCCTGGTCTGAGTCATCCTTGTAAACTAGTGGGTCTTTATACTCGCCCACTTTCGCGTGTTGGAGGTTGGACAATTGCAAGTTGAATCCATCCTGCAAAAGGTCCTTGGAAGTCTCCGTGCGCAAGGCAAATCTTACCCGCGCCATTTCTTGTCTAACCTTTTCCTTTGCTTTTTGCTCCCTTTCCTCAGCTGTTGTCGATATCTTGCTGGTCAACTTTGGAGACACTTGAAGTTGTATTTGATCAGCCTTTGGTCCAATTGTGATAAATCCAGTGTGCCAATCGTGCACACATTCGGCTTGCACCAGCCATGGCCGTCCAAGTAAGATCGAGAAAGTGGCCTCTGAGGTCCTTGGTCTTACTATCAGATAACCAACTTTAAATTCTAGACAGCCCACAACTCTAATTACATTCTTCAAAAGACCCGCAAGCTTTACTTGCGTTTGATCTGCCATTCTCAAGGACATTGGAGTTTCTTCCATGTTATTGAGGCCCAAAGCTTTCATCATGTACTTAGTCATTAGGTTGACTGCGGCTCCACTATCTAACTGAGCACCGAGGACTGCATACCCTTTAATCTCGACTGTCACAGCTGGAGCATTTGAATCAATTTGTGTCGTAATACTTTGAATCATACCTTGGACATCTTTATCTTCTCTCTTTTTATCTCGAGCTTTCCTTGTCTTCTTGATATATTTGTTCTAGAATTGTTTCCTATATACACGTGAACATTTCAGCAATGTGCCAATGTCCAACGTGACTTCCGTGTCAGCCAACAATTTTACTATGTCAACTTCTTCCGAACTTTGTCTTTCCTTTGTACACTTTGGAGCCCCTAATCTTTCAGGGAAGGGCGCTATGCCTGGAACAAACTCCTTGGTCACTGGTGGAAGGACCTCAACTTCTTCCCCATCCTCAAACTCTTGCTGTTCAGCAAATCCTCCAACTTGGTTTTCTACCTCTCCATGTTCGGGTATCTTCTCCTCGCTAGCTTTTTCGCTTTCGCCTTCTGGATGTTTCTTCATATACTCTTGAGTCCTTGTGACTACTACCATAGTTGGCTCTTTATGCGGTTTCTTGGCCTGGTAAGCATCCACAAAGTGCATTGACAAGCTAGAGCCTTCTTGAGGGTTTGGTGTCTTAAACACCACTCTGATCGTAGGAACGTGCTCTTGAGCTCTCGGTGTGGAATGCATCTAAGTCTCAACATAATTTGAGGACCCTACTGGCCCCTTATCCTTGCCAGTGGCAGCTCCTCTTTTTGGACAGTCTTCATCAAAGTGGCCCTCTCCACTACAATACCTACATAGCAGGGTATAATCAACTGGTTTCTTTTCGTTTGGACATCTAAACTGAGTATGGCCAAAGCCGTGGCATCTCCAACACTGGATTGGACCATCTCTTCTTTGATCACGTGCGGCTCCCCTCGAATAGTCTCCTCCTTGACCCTGAGCACCATATCCATAAGTTTGTCTATTTTCCCAATGAGATGTAGGTGGGACACTTTGAGCAGGCAATCCCGTATAGGACCGTTCTCTTGTATCTCCCGATTTCATAGTCCGCTCTTCATAGGCCCTCTTGTTGTAACATCGGTCCTCCATGTGATTTGACCTTCCACAAAAAGTGCAACGCATTCTAGGTGGCGATCTATCTATGAATACTCTCGAGACTGTAGGACATTCTGAAGCCAGATGGCCGTAACCATGGCACTTTCCACACCATGTATTTGATCTATACACTTGGTTTGGGTTTGTAGTTACCTCTAGTTTTATTGTGTATGTTTCCTAGGTCATTGTGACAGCTTTTATAGCTTGGGTGACCAACTCCAATACTCGTTCTTCAGTCAGCGCAGGCTTCACCTCGTCTGGCATGCTAGTGGCAGCTACAAAAGCTGGGGTCGTCAATGTGGGACTTCCTTGGCCAAGATCTTTCATCGGTATGTTTTCTTGGCCTCCCATTGGCTCGTATAAGAGCTCAATCTTCCTTTGTTGACATAATTGTACTTCCTCCCAAAGCCTTGCTTGTTCCTTAGCATCTATTAAAGATGCAGGTCTTGTCAGGCTGATATGTTGTTGCACCGTAGGATCTCTCAATCTGGCAATGAATCTTCTCTTCAATGTCTCATCGTTCGGGGCATTTGCGCCCATCTTTCTTACCAAGGTTTCCAATCTCTAAATGTAGTTATTGATGCTTTCATTGACTCCCTGCCGCAAATAATCCATCTATTGGGCCAATCTATCTTGGAAGCCTTGTCGTCAAAACTTTGCCAAGAAGGCTTCCTTGAGCATCTGATAAGTTCCACGCCCTTGTGGTGTCAAATTCCCATACCAGTTGGCTGCCTCATCATGGAGAGTAGCCAGAAAAATCCTCAATCTTTGACCCCCGTCAACTACCTCATTGGCCTCGTAAGTAACTTCAAATAGTTGGATAAAACTATCTGGATCCTCATCCCAAGCACCTGAGAACTTGGTGAAGTCCCCCAAATGAATCGAAATCCGCTGAGCTATTTTGAACAGAGGTGTGATGTCAATATCACTTCCCAAAAATTTAGTGCACTTGGCCTCAGGATCCCTCCTTCAAAATTTTGCACTTGATTCACAACTCTCCTACGGGAGTACACGTTTTTGGCTGATTTCTTTGAGCTAGTCAAAGTCGACTCACCTTGCGACTCCCACTTCTTGCTTTCTCTTTCAAGGGCTCTTCTCTGAGCGCACTCTTCTCTTTGTGTTTGCATTCCTCCTGAGGATGAGCTCCCCTCGCTCATGTACTAGATTTAGTGTCTGCAAGCTCGGCCAATATCTGGCGCTAGGCGAATCTATGGCACTCTCTTATAAAGAAGTGCCAAGCTTTTCCCGGCAAATGCACCAAAATGATGGCACTCTTAGTCCAAGGGAAAGTATCTCACACACACCTATGTTTTGTTCAACTAACTTGTACTACGCCACTTTCTTTTACTTTGAGTCCACAATTGCTCACGAATATGCCCTCTTTCGTGATCCTCTGTAGGATCGCCAATTATGGATAAGGCCCGGTCAACTAGATTTATGCAAATTAACGCACTTGTTTAGCATTTGGTCCTATGCTTGGTCCAATATTTCCAACCGAGTTTAGCAAATATCCGTGCTTTTGACTACTTGGAAACCCTTTTTTTCCCTCTTGGGTTTTTTTCCCTTGGCTGATGTACACTCACTCGCATGCATAGATTTATACAAGCAAATTCACACCCCTAGATACACTAATGTGCTCGCAAGCATACACTCTTATACCTTCATTAACACACATTCCCCAACACATGCCCATGCACATGCTTGAACCCACACGAAGATGCGTTTACAAGTCCATTCTGCTCATCCACTGTATCCCCTTCTCTCGATATGACCTTGAAGGTGGTTCTCTTTATGGTTATGATGTGTTCCTCCTTCGACTCAAATCTTCTCATTAATCACTAACTCCGAGAGATGATAACACTTATGGGGGTTGTCAATGGCAAGGACACAGAAGATTAAGTTTGGTCAAAGGCATAAGATATGCTATGAGCCTCTATCATTTAGCAAGGTTGTAGAAAGTATTTGGAGGAAAGTGTCAATCGACTTGGTGTTGCATTATGTATACGAGTGGAGGTTTCCAAATTCCTGGATAAGAGAGCCTTCTGAGCTTCCCAATCAAAACCTGAAACTTCAACCTATGTAGAAAATTCGATCTACTCAGCTTGATATGGGCTACAAAACTACAATCGATCTACTCAGCTTGATATCCCTAGAGTCACTAGGAAACTTTCACGTTTCATGGGCTTGCAAAGGAATTTTAGGATGAGTTTGTAAAGTCAGTGATTATTTCATGGCATGTATTGATAGGCGAAGTTGTAGACCCATAAGTTCCATCTCTTTCATACCCATAAAGCGAATTGTGAAACAACATCTATTTTGTTGTGCAAGTATCCCTTAAAAGTGTTTTGTGTAATTAAGTTGAGTCCATCCGTAAATCCATGTCATTCATTGGCCCCCACTTCATGGTTGTAGCTTCAACTTAACACTAAATGAGGTAGTGAACTCGTGCAATTTTATGCGCATCATCATTTTTTATTTATGCCCTTTAGTCGCTAGACTGCCCATTCCATCCATCATACCAACCAGAAGAAGATGTTCCTGATAAGAAACAGATTGCAAGAAAATATAGCAAATGGTATTGGCAATTGCTAAAATCATATACGCCCACTTCTACTGACAACAACAATGATTTCCCTTCATTGTTGATTTTCTCAACTTATCCCAGCACATCTGTCCCCAACTACTTAACAAGCATACACAAATGCATTTACAATTTATGTACGCTCTTTCCTTTTAACTTGACTTTTGCACCCCTTTTTTGTTTCCTCATCTCAAGTGCAGCATACCGTCATCCTAGCGAGTAGAACACAATCACACAGATTCAGAAATGTTCACATATCAGCATAATTGAACTTTGAACTTACAACCTTGCAGTGACCTAAACGATGCCCGATTGTGCGGAGGTTTCAATCTGGTCAATTACAGGCACGTACATACATAAACTCCCTTGCACTTAGCCCATAAGCATATTGTCACACAAACAATGAACCAATTCATGATGGACAATGAATATACCTAAGTTGGACACATTCAAATAGGCTTTATGTAGGACTTTCTCATTGCCTATGGTGCTTATCTCCTATCAGAACTATAAACGGCATCGATGATATGAATGATTCCAACATAGGAGATGAAGATTAATTTGAGATTAGGATTCACATGTCCAGGACTCGACAGATGCAAAGTATCACAATCTCAGACACTTACAAGCAAGACCACTCACCCCTTCGTTCTCCTTCATCGCCCTTCCTGTACTTGCTACATTGGTATTCCCAGTTATGCATAATGCTCAACTTCTTGCTTCGACGGTTCGTTCTCTCCGTGTGTCTATCTTCCTTGTAGGATCCTTGTCCTCCTTCCCTTCAATCACAAAGGATCTCCCTTCTCTCGAACACTTGCCTCCCACAAGAACGCAATGACCACCATCTTCAATATGACCTCTCTACCCCCATCACCAATCTCCTTTCAGTCTCCATCAGCCCCTAAATCTTCCCCCCTTTAGCTCATAACTGCCTCTGATCCTCCTCCCGACACTTCTGTTGCCAATGTTGCCTCTGAAGCGGGTACCAATCCAGGACGGCTAGGGCCAACTTTCCCTTCGAATGCTCTCTCTCCAACAACCCTATTGAGAACAATCAAGTGGGCAAAAGACGAGCCTTCTCTCTAAGCTTCCCTTGAAGATCAGAAGATGAGCCCCACAAAAAACCCACCGCTTTATCTGCAGATTGATGGAGAGAGGTCCCCCTTCCCTCGTTCTACTCTTCTGCTGCTCGATGTACACCTCCTCACTCCCTCGACGCCTGCTTGGTCGTCTTTTCTCAGCTACCCCTGATGGAGTATGTCTTCCCTAGACACCTACTAGCCTCTAGCAGAGCGACAACCTCCTCAACCTATGTCTTCCAACCTCTCTTCTTCTTGCCCGCTATTCCTTATGCAAGAAAAACTCTCCGAATTGCTCCATCTCCCCTATTCAGTGGATTGGTTAGGCTCTCCTCCTTTTGACAAACAAAAGAACACCGTGAAAGCGCTCGTTGCTTGAAGAGAAAAAAAATCCAAGCCTCCCCCAAGCTCTCCCCCATCGGTGTTGGTCATATACTCCTTTTCGTCGCTCCCCCAGCTCCTTAAGAGTTCTTGCCACCTCAGGTGTAGAGCAAAAAATGGAAAAAAACCTCCCGCCAGAGAATGGCCGAGGGCCTCCCTCTACCTTTCTCTACAAATAAAGAAAAACAGCCTCCTTTTCTGCACAAAACGGAAAGCGGCCTCTATCTTTGGTTTTTCTTCTACCAAAATACTAGCACCAATAATTTTGTCAGATGGGGAATGAACTCTAGCCCCTCGTTTTCCTCATATTGACAAGAAACTTAAGATTTGCAAGTTGATTCTACTGCCCTTTGTTTGGTAATTTCTCTGTGTATTTCACTTTCCTTATCTCCAGCACCAAGGTTACCACAAGCTTTTAAAGCCCATGTATATGTGACAGCATTGGGAATAACACCATGGAGCGGCATGTCTCCAAACAGTTTCAAAGCTTCTTCATCTCTTTCATACCGGGAAGACCCTCCAACTAGTGCATTCCATGTGACTACATTCTTCATTAGAAGGATATCAAACACCTCCTTTTCTTTATCAAGAAAACCACACTTTCCATACATGTCAACCACTGCATTGCCAACTGCAAGTTCAGTGTTAAGCAGTCCATTCTTTTCAACCTCGGTATGTATCAAAGTGCCTTTATCGATAGCCATCAGCATGCCACAAGCTTTCAGTGCATAGACAAATGTAACAACATCTGGGATAACACCATCCAATTGCATATCTATATAGCAACCAAGCACATCCTCTGCAAGATCATGCTGCATGTAGCCTCCCATCAAAGCTTTCCATGAAACTACATCCTTCTGAATTAACATGTCGAACACTTCTTGTGCACTAGAAAGTGAACTACACTTGCAGTGAAAGTCAATGAGTGTGCTGCTAACAACAAGACCAGAAGCTTCTGAGTTTGTGCATCATCTCCTGTAATGATGTTACCTACAGTCAAATAACAACTCCAAGAGTCTGCGACACCCCCCCGCCTCAAATGCATAGCAAAAGTTTGAGGAAGTCCATGTTGTATTTCTTAGCATCGAGAGCTTCCATGTTGTATTCCTTGCATAATAATCCCCAATAAAAGCTGACATTTCAGTCTCCATGTCATACGTTGTTTGAAACCAGTAAGAAGCACCATGAGCCTATTCAATAGCCTTAGCAAGGTGATGCTTCATAACAATGCATGCTTCCTACGGAAACGGATTTATAAACTGATCATCTTTTAAACCAAATGCTCTTGTTAAATCATCATCTATTTGAGTATATTTCCATAAAATATCTGCAGCACAGGATCATCACAAAATGTAAACTCTGAACGCTTCAATGTTTCCAAAACTTGTGGCAAATCTGTGTATATTGTTAGCACTTCATGATATGAACAAAAGTGTTGGGATCTGGATAGATTCCTTCAAACTGGATCTGCTCAAAACAAGTGATTGCATCTTGAACATGCTCATACTTTCCATAACGTGAACTCCAAACACTAAGGGCATTCCCCTCTGAGCAAGATGTCGTCATGCAGTTGCAAATACCTCTCGTCAACCATTTGATCAATTCTTCAAGTACCTGCAGTCAAACAAATTCCCCTGCCAAATACAAACATATTAGTGCATAAAAACCAACCATTTCCTGAGCTAACAAGGTGAATGGAGATGAAGAGTATATGCAAGCAAGTACATCCAGAAGTAGATTAACAAGAAGAAATGAAGAAGCTCCCATATTTGATGAAGAGGTGTATCCAGACACACATGAAGAATGTGAACCAAGGCGGTCAAGTAGGACAAGAAGGCAACCAGAAAGTTACTCTTATGATACTTCTTACATAACTCAGAAGAACTATGCATATATGGTCAAAGATGATGAAGAACCTCACAACTATGATGAAGCAAAAGGTAAGAAGCAATGGGAAGAAGCAATGAAGGAAGAATTCAATGCACTAGAGGAGAACAAGACTTGGGATCTTGTTTCTAAACCAAATGGTAAGAAGGTAATTGGAAATAAATGGTTTTACAAAGTGAAGAAGCTTGCAGATGGAATTATAGCCAGATATAAAGCTAGACTGGTGGTGAAAGGATATCCCCAAACTCATGGCATAGATTATGATGAGACATTCAGTTTTGTAGCTAAGATGTTAACTATAAGGACAAGCATTGCTATTGAAGCTTCAAAAGGATGGACTCTAAGTCAACTGGATATAAATAATGCATTCTTGAATGGATACATATCAGATAAGGTATACATGGAACAACCTCCAGGGTCTATAGATTCCATGTATCCAAATTTTGTTTATGGATTGAGAAGAGCACTCTATGGATTGAAACAAGCTCCAAGAGCATGGAACTATAGAGTGGTGAAATATCTCAATGATCTTGGATACCAAAGTTCAAAGGCAGATCCAAGTCCACTCATCAAAAGAATAGAGGAAGGTACAATCTACATTTGTATTTATGTAGATAACATTATAATCACAGGTACTTAAAATGAAGGAATTAAGGAGGTAAAGAGATTACTTGAGAAAAAATTCAAGATCAATGACCTCGGAAAGTTATTATATTTTCTTGGAATGGAAGTAACTTATATAGATCATGGCATATATGATCACAAGAAAGGTAACTTTTAAACCTGCTGAAGAAGTTTGGTATGGAAAATTGCAAAGAAGCTCTTAGTAAATATGATGGTGTCAAATACAAAGATATAAGGAAGTATCAATCTCTTGTGGGTAGCTTGATTTATGCTACACTAACAAGACCTCATATTAGTCATGCAGTGGGAATTTTTTCACAATTCATGCATTGTCCAAAGGATCCACATTGGATTGCATGTCAAAGAGTTCTTAGATATACCAAAGGAACCATAAAGGAAGGATTATATTATCCTTTTACTTCAGATTTGAAGTTGAGAGCCTATAGTGACTCAGACTCGGCAAGTAATCAAGATGACAGAAGATCAACTCATGGCTACATGATATACATTGGTGATAAGCTTGTAAGTTGGTGTTCAAAGAAATAACATACAATAGCATTATCATCAACTGAAGTTGAGTACAAAGGACTTGTAGAAGTAGCTAAGGATGTCATATGGATGCAGAAATTATTCAAAAGCTTGGGAATTAATCAAGCTATACCTACAATACATGGAGATAACATGAGTTCACTTTATCTTGCAACAAATCCAGTATTTCATGCAAGAACAAAACATATAAAGATACAATATCATTTCCTGAGAGAAAAGGTAATGGAGAAAGAAATTGAAGTGGAGTAAATTTCTACAAAGGATCAGATAGCAAATGTAATGACAAAGAGCTTGGATGGTGTGAAGACTTGTAGATTCAAAAGCATGGCAGGAGTAAAAAGAAAAGAAGATTATATGAAGAAACGGAGAATGTTAATTAGTGATTGAGGGGGAGCTGTTGAAGAATCAATCACATATTGGACACGAAGTTGAAGGTCAAAGTCTAAGAAGAAAAGCACATGCCTATGTGAAGGGACAATTTCACACATGTACTATATTTGTAAAGTTAGACTTAACTTTAGTTCTAGAATTCTCAAAAGTCACATTTGTATCAATAAACAAAAAGAGAAAAGAGAGAAAGAGAGAGAGAGAGAGAGAGAGAAAGAGAGATTTTGTATGATTGAGTATAGTTGGGCTTCTCCGAGTAAGAAAGCACCTGTAAATTTATGAGTTTTTCATAGCTATGAGAACTAATTAAATTTTTGTGTACGAGACTCTCTCCTCCATCTTCATACTTTGCCCCTACTATGTAATGATCTTTGGAGTTCAAGTTTCCCAAGCAACCCAATGCCTAGCATCGAGTTTGTGCTCATAAGTCCTTGTCTTATTCTTTGAGTTCTTACCTATTATTGAATCTTCTTAAAAACATGACCTTTGTGGAGCAACTCAATGCTTGGCATCGAGTTTCAATGTAAAGTCAATGCCTAACATCGAGTTCCATTATAAAAGTGTTTTCCTTCATATATGTGTTCGAGGGGGTATTTGAGGTGCTAAAAAGGTGGCCAAAGACACACCAATTTGATGTCTGGCATCGAATTCTTCCTGCAAGTCGATGCTAAGTTGAAAATTTTCAAAAATGGACAAACGCTTTTACTAAAATAGGCAGCATCTCCTATTTTGGTAGTCAAACACAGTCATCTTGTGAAGGCCATAACTTGGTGTATAGTGCAAAGTTTTTAGCAGCTAGTAGTCTATTGGAAAGCTCTCCTCTTCTACTCTCATCATTAGGAAGATCTTGGCAAAATAATATTTTTGCTAAGAGAAATAATAAAAAGAGTGAAGGTATGTTATTTTAGTGACTAGAAATTTCTGAAGAAGTAAAGTTCTCAACTTTCGCTATTATTTCTCAAAGTTTGGAGAAGCATTGAGTTAATGGTGACCATAGAGGTTGTCTAATGTCACATTAATTCATTTCTTGTGATGTTTCATACATCAACATTTGGTAGAACAAGTACAATCCAATCCCTATTTATTTGTTTGAGAGCTCTTTCACCTATGTGTGCTAATCTCTTGTACCAAATTTCCAACTCCGATAGAGTTTGACTACCATATTGAACAATGTAATATTTTTAGTTTCTTGGAGTTCAAATGTGAACAATCTACTTGATTTTTCTCCTCTTTCTATCTCCTTGAGTCCCTAATGTGGGTCTTAAACAAATGCTTCATGCTTAATGAATCTAACTTGCAATCTCTTGTAAAAAATTTGGCCTACATTGATGAGATTCTTGGTGATAGTTGGTACATACAATACTCTACTTAGTAGATTCATATTACCATATGAAGTCTTCACATTACCTATGTTCTCAAGTTAATGGCTTTTGTCATCTCATGTTTGGACTTCATGCCTATTCCTTGGATCCTCCAAATGATGATCCCATCTAATTGGCTGTTTATATCTCCTATAATGCTCTATGCAAATGCTTGAAACCTACAGGATGGCTTGTGCACATTCCTAATGTTGAAGGTATATCTTGTTCCCCTTAGCAATTCTATGGTCTAAATCCATAAGGATTATGTGTAGGGATCCAATTACTAATGAAGTTGCCTTATCTATGGCACTTTGATGGTCATAGTTCCATCAATTACATGCTTACAAGCATGCATACACCTTATTGATGTTTGGGAAGAAGGCATGTTAGTATGACATAAAATTCTTACCTAAAGGTAAGTGTGTATATAACGTCATGAGGTGGTAAAAATTTGGACAACATTTCCCCAAGGAAATAGAGTTCCAAAAAATTGTGACCATAAGATCAAACATAAGGCCTTGTAGGCCTATGTCATACATGTCATTCACTATATCAAAGGGCTTGGGAATCCCATGACATACATGCCATATACTCATATATGGACTCCATAACTTGCAAAGACATAAAATGCTAGCAACTACATCTTGGTTGCATAATCCTACATTTCCTACAAACCATAAAAACATGTATTTCTAGCAAGTTGATCCATCCTTTAGAATTAAAAAAAATGAACAATTTTGATGTATGTATTCCAATAATATATCCATGCATGTACATACAAAACATGCCAAAACAATTCCTTGAGCAGCCAATCTTCTCTCTACTGGACCTTCACCCTCTCTAGTAGCTTGCTCTTGTGCACAACTTGCACTCAAGCTTCCAATAGGGTTGAAGGAAAGTTCACCTTCTAACGATGTGTAACACCTCCTCATTGGTACCTTTGTCCACGTTGGTTGCCTTCCTTAATGGCTCATTGTGCACTCTCTCTCTTTCCACACTTGGTCATCTTCCTTGCACAATTTTCTCTCCTTTGCTTCTCTGTGTTGCACGGGTTCAATGTTTCTCTTGCTCTTCTCTTGTTTTCTAGTGTAGACTATCTCTCTATTGCTTAGACTAAACTCTTAGCCCAAGAATGATCTCCTTGATGTTTGTGAATTCACTTACATATGTTGTTTCTAACTGCTAGTGTGCCTTGGTCTTCATTTTAATGTCCCAAGAACCACTTTTTGAGGAAGGGGAACAATTGCCTATTTTTTCCTATAGTGAACTTAGGAGAATCAAGAATTTAAAAATGGGGTGCCACACATAAACTCTTGCGTACTGCTTTAATTCATCTCCCTTTCACACTTAACCTTAATTTCTCCAAATTATGGGCATAAGGGAGGGTTATTGACCCTTCCAAAGCACTTGAAAACCCTTAGAAACTCTTAAATAATACCATTTTGCATGGTGCAAACCATTGTGGGAAGACCATTTGTGCAGTACCTATGCACCCATGTTCTCAACCACTTGTGCACCACTTGTGCACCACTTTGCCAAGTCATCACTTTTACCTTTGACCAAGTCCACAATTGCCCACCACCTAATGGGCTCTCCATTCCGAAGAGCGAAGATACAAACCACAAGCAATAATGTGCCATTGCCATACAAGAATGGGTAAAACCATGAACAAAACATCTAAAAAACCCAACGAAAGAATAGCGACCATTGGACACCAAAGGAATGAAACAGATGAAGAAGTAGGATTGAGTGAAATGGTTAGAGATGGTTTAGGTGCAAATGAGGAAAAGGCAAGGGGGATGGAGGGTAAGGGCTGGGTTTACGTCTAAAGGAAAAGGTAGGAGAGTATGTTGTGGGGCAAAAGACAGTGAGAAATGGCCAAAACTTGGAAGTAAATGTGATACATATGCAAAATGTGAAAGATGTGGTAAAATAAGGATGGAGCAGACCATGTGGACCATGTGTGGGTAAAAATGTTATGTGAAATGTGGGTGATTGCTAGGTTTTTTTAACCAAAAGACTAAAAAAATAATGGATTTAGGTGAAAATAATGCAAAAATTGAATCCCATGGTGTCAAAAAACATAAGAATCACTCAAAATTTGCAAAAGAAATGGTAATTGGAATTGCAATCTAGAGCCAAATGATTCTTGGAGAGAAACAAAAAAACCATTATACACCACACCATAGGATAAATCTGTATCCTATGGTGGATGTGTGTGTGTGTGTGTGTGGGGCAAGGGGGGGTGTGGGCGGAAACTAAGAAGTTGAGCAATAAATCTAATGCTATGTACAAGTTTGATAGATTTTGCAGTTCGAGGTGCTCCTCAAACGTAGAGTTGTTGATGGTAGGCCTTGAGCCTAGAGATGCTCACTAGTGGGAGAGCCTCACCATCCAACATCTCGTATTGCACCACATTTTTCTTGTCTTCTTTTTGGTTCCAATGACCCTTGGATTTAATACATAGCACTTCCCTCTCACTAGCTTGGCTCCTTCAATCCATGGAATACTATGTTCCCTAAAACATGCAGGTACTCCTTCCACATCCTTGTAATGTTGTGCACTTACTGTCATAAAGATTATCATGAAAGATGTTACCCATAGCACTATCCATAACTAGGTGGCCATTAGTATTGTCTTCTCCTTGTCTTCATGAACTTCCTTTTGCTTAAGTTGTTTGGAAAAATTCCAAAGCAAGAAGATGAGCTTCTTGCTTGCATCCAATCCAAAAGATGCTCTTCCTCATATAAATCCAATTCTGAGCTAGGCAACATATCTTGTTCCATACGAATACCTAATTTTTGCATCATGATGGTATGTCCCTGGTTGTTTAGAACTTCTTCCAAATATATCCATTTCAGTTTTTTTGCTTCCTATTTTACCCACATAGTATCCTTGCCCCAATCATGTAGAACATTCATATGCCTTATCCAAGGTCTCCCAAACAATAGAGTATCTCCAAATATAAATGGTGAGATAGTATGTAAACCCAATTCTATATATAATAACTTGATCCATGTGGCTTCTTGAGTGGCATTAGCCAATCCCCTATACTCTGCCTCTATAGAAGATAAAGCAACAATAGGTTGCTTCTTTGAAGACCATGATATTGGTTTATCACCTGCAAATGAAATGTATCTAGAAGTGCTCCTCCTATCATCCTTGCATCCTGCCCAATCTGCATCTAAATAAATCTTGATATCCAAGTCTGAAGTGTAAGCAAAATACAAACCATAATGTTGAGTACCCTTGAGGTATTTTAATATCCTTTTGGCAGCCTCCAAGTGAGGTGCCCTAGGCTTGTGCGTAAACTAACTTAGCACACTAACTCCATATGCAATATCTATCCTTGTTAAGGTAGCATAGTTCAAGCTTCCAACTATGCTTTGGTAACCTGTAATATCATCAATTTCATTACCTTCATGGGCACTTAGTTTTAGGTTTACCTCCATTGGAGTACTTGCAACTTTCGCATCCTGCAAATTGAACTTCTTCAACATATCCTGTATGTATTTTTTCTGAGTAATATAGATTCGAGAGTTAGTATAGACTAACTCAAGTCCAAGAAAATACTTTAGTAAACCAAGATCACTGATATTGAACTCCTTCATCATCTGATTCTTGATTTGTCTAATTCCATTGACATCATTACCTATAAGTATGATATCATCAACATATACACATAGGTATATTACCTCTGAATTACTTCTCTTGATGAATAGAGAAGTATCTGCTTGCTCATGACAAAACCTTGGTCTTGAAGGTATATGGTCAACCTGTGATTCCATGCCCTAGGTGCCTGCTTCAATCCAGAAAGAGCCTTTTTTAATTTGCATACATATGTTACCTTGTTAGGATCCTCATAGCCAAGAGGTTGTGACATATATACCTCCTCTGAAATCCATCCATTAAGAAATGCATTTTTTACATCCAATTGATACATGTTCCAATTCTTAGATGCAGCCACACTTACCAATACCATGATGGTTGGCATCTTGGCCACAAGTGAGAATGTCTCTTCATAGTCAATGCCTTGGGTTTGTGCAAAATCCTTGGCCACCAATCTGGCTTTGTACCTACTAATTGACCCATCAGAATTTCTTTTGATTTTATAGATCCATCTGGATCCAATTACCTTCATGAATTCTTTCTATGGTACTAGTTCCCATGTGTCACTTTCTTTGAGTGCTTCAATCTCCTCATCCATAGCTTCTTTCCATTTTGTCTTAGTTTTTGCTTCTTCATATGATCGTGTTTCTTCAATTGACAAGTCTTTGGCAAGGTAAATAGAATGTTTAGTAACAAGAGAGGTGTCATACCCATATCTGATAGGTTTTTTGCTCTCCCCTTCTAATCTCCTGATTGATTGATTTGAAGATTCAGGTATGTCTTCAATTTTCTTCATTTTGAGTTTGCCTTTGGACTTCCATGCCTTGAATTCTTCAAGATTGATAATGTCTTCATCATCTGAATTGGTGTCTTCAATTTGAGTAGGTTCCTCCTTAGCAAGACTTGGAAACTCCTCCTCCAAGTCATAAGGTAGTTTACAGTTCCTGCATTCATTCTCATACCAAGAATCATTTTCATCAAAGATAACATCTCTACTAACCATGAATGCCTTATTTGAAGGGTTGTAGAACCTGTACCCCTTCTGATTTAGATCATCATATCCAATAAAGATACACTTCTCAGCCTTAGGGTCTAGCTTACCTCTTATCTGAGAAGGAATGTGTACATATGCTACACATCCAAAGATCCTGCAATGATCAAGTGAGGGTCTCTTTCCATGCAATGCTTCAGAAGGAGTCATCCCATCAAGGGACTTAGATGGTAACCTGTTTATGAGATAAGTGGCACTAGATACACTCTCTGCCCATAAATAGTTAGGTAACTTTTTTTCATTCAACATTGACCTAGATATTTCAACAATCAATCTATTTCTTCTCCGCTACCCCATTCTGTTCAGGAGTATACCTTGTGGTGATTTCTCTCTTGATTCCTCTATCCTGCAAGAATGTTTCAAACTCATTGGAGAAGTACTCACCTCCTCCATCTGACCTTAGCCTCTTTAGATTCTTCCCTGTCTGATTCTCAACAAGTGCAAGGTACTTTTTAAAATAGTTGAACACTTCATCTTTGTGCTTCATGAAGTACAATACAGTCCATCTGCTATAATCATCAATAAAAGATACATAGTACCTTGATCTTGAGATTGAGGGGTCTTTGCTTGGTCCCCATACATCTGTATGGACAAGTTCTAGGTAGTCCTCATGCATGTAGCCTTTCCTTGAGAAGGGTAAGCTGTGAGACTTCCCAAACTAACAAGCACCACATTTATAAATCAGGTGTTTCTTGGATACATTAGGTATCCCAAGCAGACATTGGGCCCTGCATATTTGCTTCAAGTTTCTTTCTCCTACATGTCCTAATCTTATATGCCAAATCTCAAGCTCTGAAAGTGTTTGATCTTTATAATTGTAGAGTGCAATATTCTTTGTATCTTCTAGCTCAAAAGTAAAAAGTCTACCTATGTTTTCTCCTTTAGCAATTCTCTTGAACCCATGCCTTGGATCCTCCATAAATGCTCCAAATTGATTGAATCTGACCTGCAAACGTTTTTCCACAATTTGTCCAACACTCATCAAGTTTTTTGTAATGTTTGGTACATATAGTACCCTACTCAACAAGTTTTGATTTCCATCACAAGTCTTAACATTTCCAACTTTAACTACTCAGTGCTTTGGTGTCATCACCTGTTTGTACCTGCTGCTTACCTCTTGGTTCTTCAAGGTCAGAGAGTAGAGCTACATTGCCAGCCACATGATTTGAGCATCCTGAGTCAATGTAGAAGAGATGGTCATCATTTGTACCTGGTTTTGAAGTCATGTTCATAATCAAAAGAGAGTCATCTTGCTCTTCTATATAGTTGTTGTAATCTTTTCTGGGTTTGAATCCTCCTTGGTAGTTGCCATTGTAGTTGTTGTTGTACCCTTGATGATGGTTGAATCTGCCTCTTGACTGTGAGTATGCACCTCTTTGATATCCTCTTCCTCTCTAATTCTTGTAATTCCTGAAGCACTCATCTATAGTGTGATTTGATAAACCACAAATGTTGCATGGTGAGGAGTTATAAGGTCTCCCGCTACCTTGCTTACCTCCTCTGCCCCTTCCTCTTGATGATCTACCTCTCCTTGCATAGTTGGCTTGGGAGGTAGTGCCTTCATCTTCTATCTTTTTGTTCTTCCCTTTATCTTTAGAATTACTTTTATCAGTGTATAAAGCAGAAGAGCTATTAACTTTGGATGAGTCTCCATTCTTGTTGAGCTTGGCTTCATGAGTGAACAATTGCCCCATGAGAGTTGTAAGATCTGGACTTTGCATGTCCATATATAGGTCCATGGCAATGGTGAAGCTTTCCCATTTGTCATCAGCTTTAATCCCATTGATCACTTGCCTTACTATCTGCTCTTCTTCAATCTCTTCTCCTATGCTTGCTAACTAATCTGCTACATCTTTAATCTTAGTTACAAACTCTGAAATAGCCTGCTTAGGTTGCTTCCTTAGTGTGGTGAATTCAATCCACAATTGGTTTTTTCTGGCCCTTGTGTTGGAAGAGAAATAGGATGACAAGGTTTCCCAAGTCTCTTGGGATGTCTTACAGTTTCTAATGTGTGGCAAAAGAAAATCAGAGATGGATTTGAGTAACTAAGACCTTGCTAATGCATCCTTGACACACCATGTGTTGAGCTTCTCATGTTCTTCCTTTGTTGGTAGTCCTCTAGTTTTGAATGAGGGCAATTCCTCATCTCCTGAGATGTATCCATAAAGACTCCTTCCTTGTAGGTATGTCTTCATCCTTAGAGACCATGCCTGATAGTTGTTCCTGTCCAATTTATCAATAAATGAAGGAAAACCATCTCCCATTTTACCTTAACTTTGCTCTGATACCACTGTTGGGAATGATGGATGGACACTTCAAGATGATGAGTAGGTACTGCCAAATCTTGCTTTGTACCAGCCCTTCTATGCTTCATAGTTGATAAGTGGACCTTCTTAGCTTTCCAATGACACCATAAAATGGCCTATGTACTTTGGAAATGATGTATGAAAAGATAGAATCAAAACAGACTACTTTGAACTTCAAGTCTTCAAGAAACCTTCTATTTTAGACACTACACCTGCTGCATCTTTTGCTCAGTATGACTAGCATAGTAGGAATTGGAAAATTTTCTTTGTAGGGGTATCTAATTAGCTTAGCAAGCTAACTATTCCAAGTGGAATCACTTACAAAAGATTAACTATGCTCAGAGAAATCAATTTAGCAAGTAAACCTTTACCCCGGATATTTTAGGACTGTTGCAGACTTCGACCAGTGATCACCTCGATGGACTTTTCTCTGAAATGGCTAAATAGAAATCCTTCAGATTTTGATAGCATGTATAATACTTTAAGCTGGTTCCAACAAGATATAGATCTTTGAATTTGGTCGAGAAATGAATGAGATATGACCCCCACAAGTTGACTGTCTTACAGAGACTATGACAGAGAACTCAGAAATGAATTAATGAACAGTGTTGTACAATACCATAGGCATGAAGATCATTGCTTAATGGTGAAGAAAGGTGTAGGCTACTGTGTAGACCTCACACACACTCAGAAAGTACAATGAATAGCTCGGGATAGATGAGTCTTTTTCACGACTTTTCTCTTAGAGTTTATATAAGTGTTCACTTCCAATTTGAATTTGAATTCAAATTGTTGGCTCTCTCTAAAAAGTGATCCTCCATTATAGGAGATATTCCATCAATTAACTCCTAACTTTTCCACGAGTTCTTCTTGGTAGGTGTCTACAAAGATTATAAGTCAAATATGACTTTTACAAAAAGGATAAAATGGTAATTAACCATTAGCATTGATTCCTATGCATCTTCATAAGTGTATGAACTACAAGACAAATGTGTAGGCTTGTGAATTGCACCAACAATCTAGAGAAGATTTTGGTCAAAAATCAAAAACTGACAAAAAATCAAGAGAAAATCGAAAGATCAATGGGAATCAAAGATGAGTTGACCTTTGAAGGAGAAAGCTATATAGATTTACAACATGCCCTGGATACCAAGGATTTGCTAGTATATGAAGGATTACATAAGGAGGAATCATATGATCGAGTTGAGGTTTCAATATCAATCAAAATTGATACCGATGAGCCCATTCTTACGGTGACACGATACGATAACAAACGAATGGTGCATGATGCATAGAGGGGGTATTATCCAATGGGAATTTTGTACACAAAGTTTGGGGGATTCCCTAGAGACAACCCAGATGCTCGTGTGTGAGCATTTGAAGTGAATCTTGATGTAATTGAAAGTATGGCTAACCTTATGGTGGACACTGAAGATAAGACAAGGATTTTCCAAAAAAACCTAGTGAACAAAGTAGCAAAGTGGCTCACTAAATATGACATTAAACATTTCACTACCTATGAAGCAATCAAGGACGCTTTCCTACAACGATTCCGATCCAAGAAAAATCCTACCCAAATCTTTGATTTTGTGCAAAACAATTGATAGAAGCCTAACTAGATTGATCAAGACCATACCACCATTTTTAGGATGCATTTATGGCAACTATTGATTGAAAGTAAGTTACCCAAAGACATAAATACACAATTGTTCATTAATGGTTTGAACCTGCAATTGAAACAAGTCATGATAATTTGGAGCATTGGTGGATTACACTTGGATACCATCATACATCAGGCTCTGTAGCTAGCGAACAAGGTTGGTGGCTTCACCAAAGACCTAGAATGGATTGCGGTTGCGAAAGATAAAGGTACAAATGCAGCTAAGAAAATTTTCAATGTCAAATGTAAGAATGCAGGACACATTGTAGCGAACTACAAAGTGAATGAGCCACATTGGGCAATCTATAACATGGACACCCATGATAGAGCTTACTATGTGTATAATGCTAAGACCTAGAATCGGGTCATAGTGAATGCTATCGTAACTAAATTTGTACCAAAGAATACTTATGTACCACCACATTTGAGAAACACCAGATATCCAAGGTATGATCAAACAAATCTGCGATAAGATGAATACTACAATGACCCTGGTCATAGTAAAAAACATCAAACTTTGCACCATGGGGACCGGTAAGATGTTACTTCTGTGGGGAATCAGGACATATCCACAAAAACTGTAAAGAGGCCCAAGAGTACAATAAATGCAGGAAGGAGAGAGCATCACCCATGAATAACTCGATCATCATTGCAGAATCGGATACTCAAGCAGCTGTCGTACAAACAAGTTCAAGTAGATTGTTCTAGCCTACTGCCATAGTTTACGAACCTGGATTTAAGGAACAAGAAAGAATGATGAACACATCACAAAAGTAGGCAGTAGAAGATCCAACTATTTTCCCCCCACCAGAACGAATTACCCAAATAAAGCAAGCATGAATGTATATAGTGGAGCAAATTCTAAAGTATCAAGGGAGACCTCATATGGTACCCAAAACATGCAAGTAGAAGATCTATGGTCTATGTTGGTCCTTGCCCATCACATTGAAGCTTGGACAACTATTAGCCTTGGTTTCGAAGGTTCAAAAACAATTCGAGCAACATCTAGGTATGTTATCTGAATTGAAAGATCCCTGTGTGGCCACCATGCATGCAATAGCGGAGACCATAGATCATGATGTACCTCTCAAAATAGTGTTGTACAAGAACCATCGCATCGATCAAGTGATGATTGATGGAGGATTCAGTGTTAGTTTAATGTCGTTGGAGATCTATAAGAAGTTTGGTTGGCTTAATTTTGAAGCAGTTCAGTTTTTAATATGCATGGTGGACCAATCTCATGTCCACCCGATTGGATTAGTATGGGATATCTCTATTACATCATGGGATATCTCTCTTATATTACAAGGAGCACTCTTCTCTATGTCTTTTGTAGTCTTAGACATTCCTGATAACACATACAATTACAATCCCCTATTTGTTAGACCATGGCTCAAACAAGCTAAAGTCCTTCAAGACTCGTCTAAAAAGGAACTGGTCATTAAACATAAACATCACCAATATCGAGTACCTTTAGATACAATGAAATGAACTGAAGTGCACACACTTATGCATGTTGCAAAAATCGTACATAGGATGGATGGTTTGACTAACGATGAAGAGGGTGCATTCTTGTGAGCGAATTTTGACTTATTATCCTCCCAAGTAGTGGGATTTATAAAGAATCTTGGACCGATGGTCTCCTTGTGCTTGCATGATGACCTGTGTCGAAAATGGTCTTGATCTACCGAAAAAGGACCACTATCCTACAAACCCAATTGACGAGATTGTTTGAGATTGGTTAAAATTAGAAGATAAGCAATCTCAACAATATATTAGTGAAGAACAACTTGTATCCTATAATTTGGGCACGAAGATAAGCCAAAACTAGTTAAAATTAGTGTCAAACTTAATGATGAGGAGCGACATGAAGTGTTTCAAGTACTCATGGAATTCCATTATGTCTTGGCCTAGGATTACCAAGATACGAAGGGTATCCACCCTCATATTTATCAGCATCAGATAATCTTGTGATCGGATGATGCCCTCCATGATTTGGATGAATGAGTTTCAAAATCTTTCTACTGATTCAAATGATGTAGATTTGGCAAGCTAGAACCCATGATCGTTTCCTGAAGATAACAGTGTTCATAGTTGGCCGTTTAGTATTAGTCTACAACTCGAAAGCTCACTAGAAACCAGGGAAATTGAAACTTAGGTGGTTTGGTCCCTACCAAATTGTGTCACAAATTGGTTTGACTATGTTTTGATTGACCACTCTGACCAAATAGCTTTTACACAGTTCCTTTAATGGATCCAAGTTACAAACTTTTCACACTCCCATAGAGGCTCATGGCCACTACTACCCTGCACTTCCACTAATTGATGCCCACTTTTTGGCAACTATTTATCACGTCTCTCCTTTACTTCTATCAATTACGCTCCCTCTATGCATTCCATTATGCGATTAGTAAGAGTAACAGGTTATATTATGATTTGTTAGTGCCGACGGCACTACATGTGTTTGTTGTTATTGTTCATGCATGCACCCTTGATCCATAGCGTGTTTCCTCTATATTTATCCTCTCTATCTTCTTTTTCCCATATATGGTTTTTTATATATTCATGTGTGCTTACTAGTATCTGCACATATTGCCTCCTTTTCGTTTGATCACCTAGCTGCAATGGAAACCTTTCCACATCTAGCTAGTTTTTGGGCTTCTATGTGCACCAATCTCATCGAGACTTTTGAGTAAGAGGGATCTTGCAGTACATCCAACTACCTTAGGACTTTGTCCCCCCCATCCCTACACTGGTACCTTAGTCTGTGCTATTGCAGAATGCTCGGTCTCTGCTTGACCTAGAAGATGGTCGCACCATGGCTGACCACGATATTGACCTTGATACAGTTGCATATTGGCTGCATCTTTCCAAGGATGGTCGCACTAAGGCTACCAACCTTCCCTTTGCTACTATGAACAAGCTTTTTCCATGTGATTCATCAAAAAAATATGCTATTATGTGTCGGTGATTGTCAAAATGCCACTCCCTATAATTTTTGGTCGTTACACTTAACCTCAAAAAATGGGAATATGTTATCTCCAAACCAATGTAATGAGTAGCCCACCTTGCTGCCTCTGAATGGTTGAACTGGGCCTTCTTCTACTTCCATCACATTCATAAAGAATGGCATATGGTTGTGAAGGAATTGGCAAAGGGAGAAGTTCTCTGCACTCGTCTTCCCCATATCTTTTCTCATCTCCTATCTGATCCTCTGGCTATCATACCTTCAATGCTGCTTCTTCCACCAGCACATCTTCCATGGCAAAAGACGTGCTCGTGGAAGAAGCACCTTCAATGTGGCTTCTACCAAGTCTTCCATGGCAAAAGACAATGATGAATTGGTTATGGTTTGTTTTCCACTCTCCAAATGATGTCGTTTGAATGAGGCAACCACTGCCCCTTCTAGTTCATGTTCTGAGATAATCGACACACACATCACCATCACCTCCAAAGAAAGCATGATTCTGGAAGTATTATCCTCCATCGCACAGGACAAAGACTCCACTCATGCCATGACTGATGATGCCAAAACTATTGATGATGATGAGTAGGCTACAAGTCTGCAAAAGATGGAATGTGAGCTACGACCAGAACTCCTTGAAAGTTCTCCACTAAAGAAGTTAATCTGCTTGTTGTTGAATGATCTTGTTACTTGGTTAGAAGCACGACAAGTTCCTGAAAGGCCATCGAGGTTTCTCTGACCAAAGTGAAAGAGATTTCACTAATCGAAGATCCCTTCATCCTCCTTCAACCCATTATCCCCATTGTCCCATCTGGTCCTATCATATCCTTGGAGGCCGACCTTGTTCATGATGAGGCTAAGGAAATTACACCATTGGATTAACCCTCTCTATTCACCTCCTCCCCTCACGTTTGACCAAACTAGTGATGCTGAATTCATGATCTATTCATCAATAGTAACCTCTCTTCCAAAAGGTTCCTTTTTGCAATTCGGATTGGCCCACAATTTGCATTGGATGATATTGCCAAAGTAGGGTAGTACCTGGTCCAAGTGGCACGACAGATTCAAACAAGCATGGAAGCTGAGAGAACGCATCTCCAGAAAGAATTCCAAGAAAAACTAGCCATGGTGGAAGTTGATCCCGTGCCTCTCCAAGAAGAAGTAATTTGATTAAGAGCACATGAAATCTAGTTGTAGTAGCAATTATAAGCAAAATACACTAAATTGGAAGCTCTACCTCGAGAGGTAGCTGAGAAGAATGAAGCGCTTGCAGAAGTAATTTTGATGCTCAAAGAACAAATAGACAAAGCCATCGTGTTGGAGCAAGCCTATACAGAGTCTATGGCCAAAGTTGTTCAATGGGAAACCGAATTTGCAGCTATGAAAGAGGATCTTTTTACTCAAGCACAAGGAGACACCGTAGAAATTAGTGTTACTATTCAGTTAAAGAAAGAATTGGATGCAATTGTTATCGGTCGCCGGATTGGAAGTTGTATAACTAAATCTTTTTTTTTGCATGCGTGAAAGGTTGTTACGCAGACACCTTGTAATCTTTATATAAAGCAATGGAAAAGAGACGCAGGGGACGTTCGTTGGATTCACCAGGCTCTCTGTCTGGGTGATTGAGTGAACGTTACTGTGTTCTTTGTTGAGCAATCCTGAGTATATTGTTCTTGTTCTGTTTTGTTATCTGTCGATACCTGTCTGTCGTGAGTTTCCTCGACATCAAGTAGATTGCCCGACTGTTCTGAGTGAGTCGTTTGCGAGTCTCTATTGCGATTGTTGTGTTAATTACTCGTAACGTGGTGTTACTGTTTCTTGGAATATTCTACCAATTGCTTGGTGCAGTCTGTGTAGTTGTGGTAGTGTTTCTGGTAATCAGATCTGTATTGTGTTGTCTGCAGTGTTGAGGTCTATCTTCATACGGCAAAGATTTAAATTACAGTAAGGGTTTTCCTAAGTAACATAATGAATCTTCAACACTCTGTGTCTGGAAGTGTTGAGTCCTTCTGTGTCTTCGGTTTGTTCGATTGTAAGCGCTATTCGGTGAAGGTTGAACTATTGTTATTGTTCTGAATGTTATAGTAGTGTGTATTTGGAAAAAGGGTTTTGAGGTAATTCGGTATTACGATACTGATAGTCTGGTACAATGTTCGGTAGACTCTGATAGAGTTAAAATGACGAACCGTAAAGAATGAGAATGAGATACCAATTCTTGATGACATCTTGAGTGTTGGTATATTGTGTGTTGTGACGTAGTTTTGGGAAACAAGCATAGGGCCTCTGTCTTTACAGACCCCTTCCACTCCCAAGAACCCAATTAGGTGGTTAAACACATTTCTGACTGTTAGTCTCACGTTTAAGCGTTTAACACTGGCACCGTCTGTGGGAAGGTGGCAACAGATCAGATTATTGCAAATTGATTGTGGTAACGTGACTATAGATTGTAAATCGATAGTAATAGTACGCGAGTTGTACAAAAGATGATACATGCCGGTTACTCGATCCGGTGAAACGTATCCGAAGAACCGACATCCCTGGGTGCCTAATTTGCTAAGAATGCCTCCAGGAGGTAGAAGCGCAGAAAGGTCTTACCTAGTTGTCAAGAAAGTGAAGAACGTCAGTAGTGATTCCGGTCATATCCCGGTGGAACGTGCTACATCTCTGGCAGATTTCGGTGCAATTTCGGCACAGTCTGTCGAAGATATAGTAACTCCAGAATCTACCAGGACGCAGCATGAAGTTAGTTTAACACCATTAGGTAAATATTCAAATTTGTTTACGAAAAGAAACGTCTTGGCCAAAGAAACCAGTGAAGGAGAAGGAGCACTTTGTTTTGGTGAAAAATCGACACCTTCCGGTGTTATTTTGGTACAAGTTGCTAAGAATTCACAGTGTTCCGGTGACGGTTTACCATTTCTTGGTGAATCTTCAGTCCAGTCACCGCTATTTGGAGTAAGCTTTCCTACATTTGATATCAAGAAGGAAGGTAGCGTGTTCGAAGTTGAGAACCGAAATATACTGAACAATATTATCGAGCTGGAGAGTGCACAGGCTGAAGATACAGATTCTGACGATTCAGATATTCAGCCTCGGGATACAGCAGATTGTCCCAATACCACCGTCAGCACGATGAGTGGGCAACAACAACAACAACAACAACAACAACAACAACAACAACAACAGCAGCAGCAACAACAGTTATTTCCACCCCCGCCGACTCCCACAAGAGTAACGTACACTAAATTCGGTGGATTTCCAGGAGATGACACCAGATGCTCATGTACGCACATTTGAGATAAGTTATGTAGTGCTCAACCATCCACCCGATCCGGCATATAAGGCTATTGTCTTCCAGTCTACATTGGTTAATGAAGCAGCCAGATGGCTTACAGGCATTTTTGCAAAGATTGAGGCTAAAGAAGAATCCAGCTGAAATTTTCGACTACCTACAAAATAATAGATAGAAGATAAATCAAATAGTGCAGGAGTATGCCACTCTATTCAGAACCCATTTGAGGCAATTACCACCAGCACATGCCAACCTACCGGATGATGTTATCACTCAATGGTTTATCAATGGATTGACTCCGCAACTTAAACAGATTATGATCATATGCTGTGTAGGAGCTATGACGCTAGATGCAGTGATTGCAATGGCTTTGCAGCTGGAAAACAAGGTTGGAGGATTTATAGAAGACTTGGAATGGTTAAAGGCAAATAAAAATGTTGCAGAAGATCCGACCAGACAGATGTTCTGCACCACATGCAAGAATTCAGGGCACACTAGTACCACTTGTGCACTTAATCAGTTGTTTTGCGCTATCTGCAACACGACCGGACATACCACCGAAAACTGTGCATACAACACCAAAGTGCAGGGAACCGCAACAGTGAATGCAATTATACAGGAACCAGGACAGCCAGCCAATCACTATGTACCTCCGCAAATGAGAAACAACCAGCAACAAGGTTATCGAAATTACAGAGGACAGAGAAATAATAACTACAATGCAAACCGCTGGCAGGCCGGACCAGCACAGGAAAATCCCAATTTGCCACCACCGCACTGTCATTTTTGTGGTGAATTTGGTCACATTAGAAGATTTTGTAAGGATGCAGCTGAGTATGATCAGAGGAAGAAAGAACGTCACAACCCAATGACTAATATGGTACAAATCACACCAGTAGAAACGCAAGCTGCAGTAATGCAGACCCGATCCGATAAGCAACTGCAATCAGCAGCAGAAGTATTTGAACGAGGCATACGTGAACAACAAAGGATGTATGATAAGGCCAGTCAATGGACCACCGCCGAACCTCTAGTGTTTCCAGATCCTATTCCGGTGACCCAGGCTCCGCTAACCAAGGAAGGAACACAAAAACAAGATTCTAATTCAGTAGCAGGCACATCATCTTTAGCAGATACATCATCTTTAGTCGGTGCATCATCTTCAGAATCTGTGGAAAACACAATTCAATCACATAAGGCCTGGGAAATTTTATCTAAAGCGTCCATTACTCTTCCTCTTGGCCAATTACTTGCACTAGTACCAGGAATTCGGCAGCAATTCCAACAACAGTTCAGTCCTATACCTTCTTGCATTCCAGCCTCAGCGATAGTGCAACCGGAACCTGATTCTACGGTCGATCATTCGGTTCCTTTAATTACGGTATGGTATAAAAATCATAAAATTACACAGGTACTAATTGATGGAGGATCTGGAGTCAACATTGCTACTGCTGCACTGTGTAAGAAGTTAGGATGGATTGAAATCGAACCAGTTCAGTTCTTTGTCAGAATGGCTGACCAGTCAAGAGTCCATCCAGTAGGACTTGTCCGAAATGTACCAATAACTTTGCAGGGTACCACATTTAAGATGACTTTTGTCGTCCTAGAATTACCGGAATCCACCCTTGATTATAATCTTCTTTTTGGCCGTCCTTGGCTGAAGCAAGCTAAGGTTATACAAGGTTGGTTTGCACAGGAACTCACTTTCAAAGATAATAATCGTAAATATGTTGTAAAATTAGATGCTATACAGCCTTGCAAATTGCATGCTAGACCGTATTTTGCAGAACCAGTTCATATGTTAGATGGTTTGTCAGATGATGAAGAAGAAGAGTTTTTAAAGGATAATATTGATTTGATCTCCCTAGGAACTGTTGATCTACGATCTGTTGTAGATAATTGGAATCCCGCAGTTTGTACGGTGATGCATGTAACAGAAGAAGATAAGAAGGAAGATACTGCTGCTATAGATGACGCTCAACTGCAACAACTTTTTAAGCCAGCTGACGATACAGAGAAGCCCCGATAATTTTATGTTCCAGAGGATCAGTTGATCACTTATAATTTAGGAGATGAAGACCATCCGCATCCTGTCAAGATAAAAGAAAACTTATCAGAAACATTTCAAGCATACCTAATCCAGCTACTCCGAGAGTTCTCCGACGTCTTTGCATGGGATTACAAAGATATGAAGGGTTTGCACCCGCACATTTATCAACACAGGGTCATGCTGAAGCCGGAAGCAAAACCAATCAAACAACCAAGCTACCGGATGAATCCGAACTATGCATCACAGGTAAAGGCAAAACTTGATAGGCTACTCAAAGTCGGATTCATTGTACCAGTAGAGCATGCTGAATGGATCTCACCAATTGTTATTGTGCCTAAAAAGAATAAGCAGCTACGAATATGTGTAGATTACCGGAAACTGAATGCAGCTACGGTGCCTGATCCATTTCCGCTACCTTTTCTTGACACAATGCTTGATAGATTAGAAGGACATGAAATGTATTCATTCCTAGATGGATACAGTGGGTATATTAATCAAGTTAGAATGGCTGAACAGGATATACCAAAGACCGCTTTCATTACCAATTGGGGTGTTTTTGCTTGTATCGTAATGTGGTTTGGATTAAGAAATGCCCCAAGTACTTTTCAGAGGTGTATGCAAGAAATATTCTCTGCTTACCTTACCTCGTTTATGCAAGTTTATCTTGATGATTTTTTTATTTTCGGTAAGATGATAGCACACTTGTTTCATTTACGGTGCTGCTTTGAAAAGTGTAGAGAATACAGACTCTGTTTGAACCCAAACAAATTTGTGTTTGCGGTTTCATGTGGAAAGCTACTTGGCCACATTGTATTTGCACAGGGTATACAGGTGGATCCAGATAAAATTACAGCTGTGTTAGAAGCACCTGTGCCCACTACACATAAAGAAGTAATGCGCTTCATGGGCCAAGTAAGATGGCATGGCCGACACTTACGGTGGCTTGCTCATTTGGCAATACCACTGAACCGATTGATAACCAAGACTCCTCGACAATTTGAGTGGACTCAGGAATGTCAAATTGCTTTTGATCGTCTAAAGGGATAACTAACACAAGTTCCAATCTTACAGCCTCCTGACTGGGATCGCCCATTTCACGTATTTGTTGATGCTTCAGATATAGCAATTGGGAGCGTTCTAATGCAACAAACGAATAAGTGGTTCAAACCAGTATACTATGCAACTCGAAGACTTGCCCCTACGGAAAAGAATTACTCTGTAACTGAAAGGGAATGTCTGGGTTTAGTATACTCTGTCAAGAAATTTAGGCATTATTTACTTGGCCGCAAATTTACTTTTCATGTAGATCATGCTGCACTTGTCTATGTGGTTCGGCATTAGCACTTAGGTGGCCGATTAGCGCGATGGGTTCTGCTTTTACAAGAATTTGATTACGAAGTTATTCATCGCCCTGGCAGTTCACATGCCTTAGCAGATTTCCTTTCTCGCTTAGATTCCGGTGAAGCTTCGGTCGGTGTAGATGACACAACACCGGCAATTTATGTTTCTGAACCGACTAATGATGAAATTGCAGACCCACCTATGCCATCTACAGACTATGATCAGATATTGACCTTTCTTACTGATGGATGCCTCCCTTCTCAGACTTCTACTACAATACACAGGAAAATTGCAGTTTTCAGCCGCCGATTTCGGTTGATTGCTGGCGAATTATACTATATGGATCACACTGGAGTTTTACTTTGTTGTATTCCACCACATGAAGTTAACTCAGTCATTACTTTGGCTCACTCAATTCCTTTCGGTGTCCATTTTGCAACAGATTTAACGCACCGAAAAATTCTACAAAGCGGACTTTGGTGGCCTACTATATACAAGGATGTATCACAGTTTGTCAAACAATGTGATAGTTGTCAGAGATCTGGACAGCCCCTACAATGTCATCTTTTCCCTCTACAACCTGTCTTGCCATTAGAGCCTTTTCAGAAGTGGGGTCTAGACTTAATCGGACCTATTACACCGCCAGCAATACTCAGCAATAATCGTTATCTTCTAACCTGTACAAACTATGCAACCAGATGTGTAGAAGCATGGGCTTTAAAATCTGCCACAGCTGTTTCGGTGGCAAAGTGCCTAATGAAAGATGTCTTTCCGTGTTTTGGATTACCTTTAGATCTTGTTACAGATCAAGGCACTCATTTTGTCAACAATTTAATGAAAGTACTTACACATTCTTTTCAGATCACGCATAAATTCAGTTCACCATATTATCCTCGTGCAAATGGTTTGGCTGAGAGTACGAACAAGACCCTGTTGAATATGCTTCGAAAACTCATTCCGGAAGCACCGGAAAGATGGGACCAACTGTTACCTGCAGTCCTGTGGGCATACCAAACTACCTATAAGGTAGCAACAATTCTAACACCCTTCAAACTAGCTTATGGATCGGAAGCCATAGCACCCATGGAAATTATTGTGCCAAGCTTACGTGTGGCTCTCACTCAGAAATTAATACCAGAAGATTCTTTATTATTTCGGCTAGATACACTCAGAAAACTGGATGAGCACCGATGGCAAAGTTTTCTAACTATGCAGGAAGTACAGCTAAGACAAGCTCGAACACATGATCGCTATCTAAAGACCCCAGTTTTTACGGTGGGACAACTTGTACTATTTTACAATGCAAAGTTGAATCGCTCTGCTAGCAAATTCAAGTTACGATGGTTTGGTCCCTACCGGATTTCTGAAAAGATAGGCCCAGGCACTTTTCGGCTGATTACTTTGATCGAAATTCCTCTTCCAAAGGTGATAAATGGATCAAAGTTGCGGCCGTATCAACAAGCATCCGATCCACACTGAACGTCCCGCGGATTGGCCGTGCATTTTTGCGTTTCCTTTTCTTTCCTTTTATTTTCTTTTAATTTTGCGTGCTTAATAAAATAATATAAGTCTGTAAATATCCGCGTTTTGATACCTAATTATGTCAACAGCCGCCCTGCCCTGTCCAGCTACTAATACATGCACACCGAAGTTAAGAAGTTATCATCTCAACGTCGCACGATGATTAGTGATTTTTAATTGCTCTCCACTGCAGCGCATCTACTTAACCTTCTTCGTTTCACCAAAAATCGCTATTGTGCTTGCATGATTTGTGTGACTGTGTATACCCTGTGCGTTTGCGTTTTGTGCTTGCTGTCATCGTTTGCACCATGGAAGCTCTGACAAACTATGCCGCTTTCCGTGACGGACTCCCTACCGAGGTAGGAGAGTTTCTGCACATACGTGGGTTGGCCAATTTCGCTGAACTGCCATGGTATTCAGTGGAATCCCACCCGTTTTTTGGTTAGATCATCGCCGCTATCGCCAAAACACCTGCCAACGAGCAAAGTTGGGCTATCACTTCCCTACCCTCCCGAACCGTAATCACCTTCCAAACTTTCGTTGAGTCGTTTCGACTCCCTTCGCAAGGTTGAGAGAATGGCCCGAATCTGCCATTAGCCACCATGAATCAGTTATTCCCTAGGTATTCATCCAACGAATACGCGATCCTATGTCGACCGGAACCTGAGAGATCTGCCCTTCAGTTCTTAGTAGCTATCCTGAACCTACAGAAACGTACTTATGGAATATCCCGTCCATTCTACTCCGCCATTGATTTAGCTGCTAGAGAACCAATAAATTTTGCATCCTACTTCTTCCACCGCATTCACAAGGAATGCGTTTCAATAATTAAACAGGTAAACAAAGGAGGGATGCCAAGGTCCAGATTGCCGCACATTATTTCTTTCCTTTTTCCGGCCATTCTTGCAACACAACCACCACCCAGAGGCCCAGTCCTACGCCATGAAGATTTTGTGCAATTATTGGAGGACGATGAAGAAGACTAAGAGGAACTCAATCAACTCTTCCGCTGGAAAAGAATTAGAATCAGTTCCTCTGAAAGTGAAGCCCAGGGGTCAGCCGAAAAAAACAAAGAAGATGACAAAGAAGAAGAGAAGCAGGACGAAGAAACTTTCCATGACACCGCAACGTCTATGCAGCACGAATCATCTGCACAGTCTTCAGAAGGACAACAAGAACAGGAAGATCACACTGAATCCGAAACAAGCTCGTCACAAAAGACATCAGAGCAACAATCAGAGCAGGAAAACCAAAGAAATGAAGACTAGATCGTTAAAGAATTTTTCGACGAACTTCTGAGAGCAGTTGAGGCCACAGCTGCCGACAATGTTGAAACACAACAAACAACAGAAAAGGTAACAGAACCTCACTCTGTTCTCCCCACTCCACCCATCCTGACCGAAGAACCCACTGCCTCCTCTTCCTCATCCCCAAACTATTCTCCACCGAATTCACAACAGCTTCTAACAGAAACCTCTTCTCAACATCGTCCTATTCTTTCGCTTCCAACACTCCCGGTATTTTCAGAGCTTGCAAATATGGGACAAATGCTGATCAATCTATCGCAACAATTACCAATACAATTGAAAGAGGCAACCAATACTATCAAAAATGATTTCCAACATAAGGTCGATGTGCTAGAAGCAGACATCACTCCACTACATGAAGAGATTGATGCAGTCAAATCAGAAAACCATATTCTACATGAACAGATTAGAGAATTACAGGCCAGAATTGCCGAACAGGAAGTGATTACCAGTCAGAGAAAGCAAGACCTACAAGATAAGAAGATGCCATAATCGCATTAGGAAATCTGCTCGAAGAAACCAGAGTTCAACTAGACGAAGTGGTACAAAAAGACCAAGAACACCACGATCTGGCTATGAAAACAGCTAAAGAACTCCAGAAATGCAAAATAGATTTTGTAGACGTAAACAACATTCTAAAACGAAAATTGACCGAGGAAGCTCAACGACTAAAGGTAATAGCAGACCTTCACAGAGAAAGAGATGCTTACTCAAGAACAATTCAATTCCAAAATCAGCATATCGACAGAAAAGATAACCAGCTCGATAATCAGAAGGAAAGAAAAATCAAGATGGAAAAACAGGTGCAAGAAATGCAAGTATCCAGAGATGCGGCGTTATCGAACGATTTCTACCTACAAGAGGCTTTTCTGCAAACGCAAGCAGAAATTTTGCTGACCGAAGCTATTGCATTAAGTTCTGTAAGAGTAGATGCACAATTAGTAGAACCGGATACTCTCAAACAGATGTTAGAAGCTTTGAAAAAGAAAATCGCCCGAACCTTCAGATTAGCCAAAAACATGTATTTAGACGGCATTATAGAAGAACAGTAATTTTGTAAAACCTGCGGGTTCGAGTCCACCGTGCGTGCCAGAGTGTTATCGACCGCTGGATTGGAAGTTGTATAACTAAATCTTTTTTTTTGCACACGCGAAAGATTGTTACGCAGACACCTTGTAATCTTTATATAAAGCAATGGAAAAGAGACGCAGGGGACGTTCGTTGGATTCACCAGGCTGTCTGTCTGGGTGATTGAGTGAACGTTACTGTGTTGTTTGTTGAGCAATCATGAGTATATTGTTCTTGTTCTGTTTTGTTATCTGGCGATACCTGTCTGTCGTGAGTTTCCTCGACATTAAGTAGATCACCCGACTGTTGTTTGAGTGAGTCGTTTGCGAGTCTCTATTGTGAGTTGTGTTAATTACTCATAACGTGGTGTTACTCTTTCTTAGAATATTGTGCCAGTTGCTTGGTGCAGTCTGTGTAGCGGTGGTAGTGTTTCTGGTAATCGGATCTGTATTGTGTTGTCTGCAGTGTTGAGATCTATCTTCATACGACAAATATTAAAATTACAGTAAGGGTTTTCCTAAGTTACGTACTGAATCTTCAGCACTGTGTGTCTGGAACTGTTGAGTCCTTCTGTGTCTTCGGTTTGTTCGATTGTGAGCGCTATTCGGTGAAGGTTGAACTATTGTTATTGTTCCGAATGTTATAGTAGTGTGTATTCGGAAAAAGGGTTTTAAGGTAATTCGGTATTACGATACTGATAGTCTGGTACAATGTGTTCGATAGACTCTGATAGAGTTAAAATGACGAACCGTAAAGAATGAGAATGAGATACCAATTCTTGATGACATCTTGAGTGTTGGTATATTGTGTGTTGTGACGTAGTTTTGGGAAACAAGCATAGGGCCTCTGTCTTTATAGACCCCTTCCACTCCCAAGAACCCAATTAGGTGGTTAAACGCGTTTCTGACTGTTAGTCTCGCGTTTAAGCGTTTAACACAACCCACAAGGAGAGGCAAGCCTAAATTAAAACCACCGCGTTTCAGGCACAACAGATCCAATGCATGGAAAATGTATTAAATAATTAGAACAAAAAGATGAAGAAGGTTGAAGCTATTGCCAAACAAAGTTGGATTCAATGACAGACTGCCCTTTGGAATGAGTTTTGTCTGTAGGATTCCAAACCCGTTTAGGACCAAATGATAGATTTTTATCTATCAAGACTAGTGAAAACTCTAAAATTTTTGCTTTTAACTTTAGTTTGCCATATGAATGCAAAAAGCATTATCTTTGACATTCAAACCTAAGTACCCATCCTTCTAAGTGATACTCACACATCATCCTTATGATGAAACATCAACTAAGATTTTGGTAACTCAATATGTTAGATCTATCCCTACCTCCTAGAAACCCTAAAGAGAGGTATCATACCTCTACTCCGAATCTCACTAACATCAATAATTAGATCATCTCATTTAGTCAAGGACATCACTAGAAATAAACATAACTACTTCCCTCTAGAGGATCCATGTGAGACTCAATTCAACCATTGATTTTTTGATCTCCCACTTGTCTTTGATAGAAGAGTGCCACTTCTATCTAGACAATGAAAATGAGAAAGTGGAACTCGTTCTCTCTCTCTCTCTAATCTCACCTAAGGAAAAGAGGTCTCATAGTGGAACCTATTCCAATTTCCATTTCCCTTTGAAAGAGAGTCATAACTGAGAACATGTATATACATTCTCCGTGTTTTTTCCTTAAACAATAGTGGAGAAAAAAACTCCCATGTGAAGGAAAATTCCTCTACTCATCCATAATTGAGAACATGTATGTAAGTTCTCGATGTATTTTCCTTAAAAAATAGCGGAGAACTAACCTTCCATGTGAAGGGAAATTATATTGAAAAGTAGAGTAAATGAATTCCTTTCAAAATATAGAATAAGAGATGTTTTCTAAACACGTCTTCTCTCTAAAGGAAAAAACACTCTATTCTTCTCCAATGAAGAAATCATATTTTCCTTTCCTTGTTGTTTCAAAGAACAAGAGCTAACGGTAGATAAGTAAGATCTCTCCTTGATCTCTAAGCTATTTACCACTTTCTTCTTTCTTGAAAAGATATTTTTTATGAATTTATTTGGTCCTCTCTTCCATAAAGTAATGGAGACTGCTTTATTACATACATTCCTATGAAGATGGAGAATAAATCTCCCATAAATAATGAAGGTATATATGGTGAAGAGTTGAGAAAAAAAATTATTTCTAAGGGTCAAAGCCGCCTAGTAAAATGGTGAGCTATGATGTGACATGATACCATAATACACAAAGGTGTATCGATACTAAAGAGACTATTTTTGCTAACCATCATCTTTCATAGAATTGTATGATCCATCAATAGTAGTGGAATTATCCTTCCTGAAAACTATTATGAGTATATGATAGAAATGGAGATAAAACCACCAATTGCATACTCTATTGGAAGAATAAATCTTCTTTAAACTATGAAAGATAACTTTGAGTGCTAAGGAGGTGTCTACTACGACCTCTCCTTTGATATATTGATACATGGCTCAAAGGAAGTCATTTCCATGGTGTCATACACTAGAACCTAATGTATATTCCATATATATATATATATATATATATATATATATATATATATATATATATATATATATATATATATATATATATATATATATATATATATATATATATGTATGTATATATATATATATATATATATATATATATATATATATATATATATATATAATGGAATATGTAGGTGGACTCTAATGAATCCCATGTTCTCAACTCATCTAGGTGGAATCAAATGCATCCCATATCCTTGAACTAGTTTGGTTTTTTTGTAGTCTACATGTGACAATGAATATCCCTTTCTATTCCAAACTAATTAGTTCCTAGATACTATGACCAATTCTAAGTACGTCACTCAGGAGTCTATGCTCTAAATCATAGAGCTACTGTCATGACTATGGCCTTCCTAACCATCACTCGAATCACATGAGCACTTGTCGATGATCTCTCATGAAATCCATCTCCATGATCCCATTTAATTAGTTGTTTATATCTCTCTTAATCCTAGATGCAAGTTCCTAAAATGTATGGAATTTCTTGTGTGCATTCCTAATGGTAAAGGTATATCTTTTTCCCCTTAGTAATCCTATGGTCTAACTCCATAAGGATTATGTGTAGGAATCTAATTATTAATGAAGTTGCCTTATCTATGACACTTCAATGGTCATAAGTCCATCAAGTACATGCTTACAAGCATGCTTACACCTTATTGATGTTTGCAAAGAATCCATGTTAGTATGGCATAAAATTCGTACCTAAAGGTAAGTGTGTATATAATTCCATGAGGTGGGAAACATTTCGACAACATTTTCCCAAGGAAATAGAGTTCCAAAAACAATTTAACCATAAGATCAAACATAAGACCTTTTCGGCCAATGCCATACATTTCATTCACTATAGCATAGGGCTTGGCAAGCCCATTTCATAGGAATCATATACTCATATATGAACTCCATAACTTGCAACAACAGAAAATGCTAGCAACCACATCTTGGTTGTATAACCTTGTATTTATTGCAATCATCTTTCTTGCAAACCATCAAAAAGTTTGTTCCTAGCAAGTTGATTGATCCATCCTTTAGACTTAAAACAATCACCAACATTGATGTATGCATTGCAATAATATATCCATACATATCCATAGAAAACATTACCATAATGCCTAAAAATATAAGCCATATGTTTGTGAATGGTTTAATGTCAAAATTGCATGCATCCAAGCCTTTTTAAAGAGTTTGGAGACCTGTACACTTTCCTCATCAAGTCTTAAAACAAACTTTGAAGTTCTTGATAACATCAGATCACTTCCAAAAACATCAAGCATGGTCAAATGATTACCAGAAATAATGCAAACATGCCAAAAATTGCATATATAATCCATATTAAGACCTACAAAAGCTACTTTAGGACTTGTACATAATCATAAAATGAAATATACATAATCTACAAGTGGATCGAAGTTAAATTACTTCAATCATCTTCTTGGTTTGCAAGATATGGATTTTGGAAGGAACTTATCAAAAGTTATTCAAACTTTACAGAGCTACATAGGACTCGAAAGATGCATAATCTCCAAACTTACTTTTGATAAACCAAGAATAGATATTTTTCTCTTCAAAAGGAGCCATATCCAATCCAATTTGGAGTTTCCTAGCCAAGATATCACCTCTATGGTTATGACATGCCAAACTAGTGAGTTGGTGGAGGTGCTGGAAAGAGTGTGAAAATGTGATCTTTGAAGTTCTTAAAAGCATGCTTCCATCAAGAAATTTCTAAAATTCTCTCCATAATCTCAAAGAAAAATATATGAATATGCTTTGTCATATTTTCATAGTTCCAAATCCTCCCTGCATTTTGCTACTTTTCTCCCCAAAACAGGCATAAAGCAAGGTTTTTACCCTCTTACAAAAAGATAAATGGGAGATTTAGCAAGCTTCTAATCCCTTTCATTAATTATTTTTCTTGGATTTTATAATTCCCTAGGATAATAAATATACCATACCTTATCTATATATGAACTATTCCATGGGAATTCTTTTAAACTATCCTTTTTTTTACTCCTAGAAGTGGAGTTTGAATAAAATTTGCACTTGAAATTTTTCCCAAAAAGAGCCGAAAGGGGTTATGTAAGGTTGAAAAATTTCATCTCAACTTATGCTTTTCATAAATCTAATGATTCCATAGGGAACTCCATATGAGATACTCTCAGTATATATGTTTTTTCCCATCCATCCATACCTAAGCCACCTCTTTTTCCCTCTCCCAAAATGGGGCCTTACTAAATTTAGGTGCTAGTTTTTTTCTCATGCAATGATGAATCCTTCTTCTTATTTCTCCTTTCATCATTCTCATAAATGGATACTCGTTTCCTTGACAACTGCCAACAATGCATATACTGTAATCCACACATGATTTATTTTGCAGAACACGCCAATATCACACTCTGTGAGAGAAGATATGCAGTGCAATGGAGGAGGATAAACGTTTACCAGATATGTAAAGGATAGTGACATGTATGGATAAGAAACAATGGGACAAGCACTTTGGACATTCAAAATGTGGGAAAGATGGTGACATCTATGTACTTTTCTGCTTGGTTCTTGCGCATTTTGTGTTTGGTAGTACAAATCAGAATTGAAAGTGAGCACTGAGAAGTAATCCGGAACGTCAGATACTTTTTTTGCAACATTGAAGAGGAATCGTCATGTTCTCAGACACATGAAAAGCTCACATGAGCTACTGTTCTCACAGACATGAAATACTGTTGTCACACACAGCAATAACACATACGAAAAACTATTCTCACGCACAGGAAATGAGATAGCGAAGCCATCAATATTGTGCACCTAATTTCTTGTAGTGTCGGCACCTAACATCGAGTGGCTGAAGAAAGATGCAGCATCAAATTATATGACGACGACAAACAAGTTATTATAGATGACCGGAATGCAAGAAATTGAGGTTACGGATAGCCATATGACAGTTATGGTCTCACAGATAGGAACCACTAGATAGGGAGGTTTATGACAATGAATTGGATGACTGTGATTGGGCAAAATGCAAGGCGGTTAGCCTTCTGACAATGCGGTCACTTGCTTGATGCGCAGTACGATGCATTCTGTGCCATGGACTTCGGTTATGGTCTGCGGACTATGTACTAGACCAAGTTTCGCGCCTTTGATAGATTTCTTTACTCGAGCTTACCGACCATTTTATCTCGCGTTTCCGGCTTGCGACTAACTCATTATTTACTCATGAACGGCGGTTCGCCTCCACGTTTCAGACGTCATATGAAATACTGTTCTCGCACATGAAAGCCACATATGAAATACTATTCTTACGCACATGAGACTTTACTCGAATGTAAGATGACGAACGCATCGATGAGATGCTGCATCAAATTATATCTGTGAGCAAATGCGGTCATTGCTTGCAGCACGAGACGACGCCTTCTGTGCAATCGATTTCAGTTATGGTCTGCAGACGTAACCACGTCTTAGATTGAGTTTCCAACTTTCTCTCAAAAAAGAAGAAAAACCTTCGTCCCTTATGTATACTGATAAATTTCTTTATGCTAGCTTACCGGCCATTTATTTCGTGTTTCCAGGTCGTCCATTAACGCTTTATTTACTCATGAAATGCAGATAACTTCCACTCTTTGAGGCGTCATACGTACACACATACATATTATGATCCTATCGAACACACATACATATTACACACGCATGGCCAGAAAGCCAAGCAGAGAGTTAGTGATTGATATCTCTTCTATGTGATCTGTGATCTAGTAGGTACTAAGCAAACCTGTATACGTCAGCGGACTCTTTAACGTGTAGAAGCACGTCAGAAAGATAAGCTTGGTCACCTTCCAAACGACACTTCAATACACACATAAAGACGCGCTTGTCTACATAGAGCGACAAACAGATACACGGACGCATATACATGGATTCGGATTGGGACGGATAGAACCAAAGCTTTTCAGATGATGAGGTGTGCGATGCCGCTGAACCAACGTCAGCCATGTCTCACCGACGGAAATGAGCCAAGAGGCAACAGTAACTGCTGATGGGCTCTACATGTATATAGAATCTGTCTTACAGATCTTAGCTATGGGTGGAGCTTGAGGTTCGGGGCTTCACATGTGTTGTAATTTGTAAAGCGTCTTAGTTTCCCAAAACATATGATTTTCTTTCATGAAAATGTCCAGGCCATGCTACAGGTAAGTAGGTATACTTGTTACAGTCTGACGTTGCATGCCTAGGCAGTAGCTTTCCAAAATAGCCTGCATATGCAGAGATATAAATATATTAGATGATAAATGGGCAGACAACCAATTCAGTACGGTCTGCTTATACATATACACAACACGCACACATGTGCTAAAATTCACGAGCATTTTGCCTGTGAAGGGCCATTGTGCCAGTAAAAAACGGGTGCTTTTTGAAACTTTCTGTCAAACGACAAGCTCGGATTGGTAATTTCCTGTGATTTTTTATATAGATATCTATATAATATATATTATATGCATATGCGTTCTAGACATCTCAAAATGACAAATTTTTTATATGGATCTCTATATAATTTATATTATATGCATATGCGTTCTATAGACATCTCAAAATGACAAGCTCGGATGGGTACTTTTCCTGTCACTTTTTATAGATCTCTATATAATATATATTATATGCACATGCGTTGTATAGACATCTCAAAATTTCTCTTATGAAAGGTAAAAGCAAAGTTTTCTCTCATTCTCTTTAGTTTCTTTTTGTTCTGTCAAAAAAAAAATTGCTTGTAATATCACATTTTGTCTTGGCCGTGAAATTCAGGCCCACTCAACACAATCACATACACACAAACACGCATGCGCTACCCACACACACACGCACACAGATTTGCAATGTGATGAAAAAGATAACAAGCACCTCGGGCTCGCTCGGCGACTCGCACCGGCCCGTCGGTAGGGTGACTTTTGTTCGCTTGCTTGAAAGCAGAAAGTCACTTGTTGAATGAAAAACTTGCTTGCATTAGAAAGAGAATGATTACAGAAAGAACGGCCTAAGCCAGCCCGTGTTGAGCGTCGCGGGTAAACGCGTTACAGTGAGCCGGCCCGCGTTAAGCGTCGCGGGCAAACGCGTAGAACGGCCCCTCGATGGCACAACGGCGCTTTCGAGAGGTGCGTGCGGAGGGGACTAGCACGAAGGCTACCGCACGAGGAGCGCAAGGGTCACTCGGTTCGCTTGGGTCACTTGGGTCGGAGGCTCACTATGTCCCCCTATAAGTACTTGCAATTTGGCACCGGTCGGCAGACCACACAAGCACCAACAGGGGCTAGATAGAAATACAGCAAGGGGGGGGGGCTCTTGCCCACGGGTTGTCACATATTCTCCCCCGCTTTGAAGAGCTTTGCGTCCTCGTAAAGCTAAGGTATTCGCGCCTGGGATGTTGATGGATGAGTCGTTTCATACGCCTCAATCAGGGCTTGGGCTGTCGGAGGCATGCTGTTCTTACTTACCCATGTTGCTTCTTTGAGGGGTCTTCCACGCCACTTGACCAGAAACTAAGTGCTATTGTCCTTAAGTATCAACTCTGCTTGTCTTTGTTCAATTGGATCTTCCACCAAAGTGACTTGATGTCCAAAACGATTATCAGGGCGAAAGCGTCTTAGCAAACTAACATGGAATGAGTTGTGGATATGAATTTCGGGTGGAAGATCAAGCTGATATGTAACTTGATTGAACCGGTGACGAATCCTGTACGGCTCATAATACTTGTGATTAAACTTTGGAGTGAAATTTCTTGGCAAATTGATATTTTTGGCGTTCACAAGCCCACTTGATAGTCTGGAGCTTCTGTTCTATTTTGATTAGCACTCCTAACCATCCTTTCTTTGTTTTTTATGAGAGCTTCTTTGGCTTGACGAAGCTTGGACTACCAATCTCTTAAAAAGTTCCTGCATTCACGGTCTGCTGTCACTAGCACCTCATGTGACATGAGTGCCATGGGTGTAATTACACTTTTGCCGGTAGCCACTTCAAACGGCGACATGGATGTACTTGAATGGATGGAGCTGTTGTAATGGAATTCTAAAATGTCTAAGTGTTTGACCCAATCCTTCTAGTCTGCTTGGACATAACTCCTCAAGTAATTTTCTACTCTCTGATTGATTCTTTCTGTCTGCCCATCTGTCTCGGGATGATATGCTGATGAAAATCTAAGTTGCGTACCCAAAATGGAGAATAACTCGCGCCATAAATCGCTCATAAATCTTGTATCCCGATCTGAGACAATCGCCAACGGAAGGCCATGATATTTGAAGACCTTCTGAAAAAACGTTTGAGCTACCACCTTTGCCGGCATGGGTGGCTTCATAGGTATGAAGTGCGCTTGCTTTGAAAAATAATCTACCACTGCAAGAATTGCATTGTGTCCATCTGACGTTGGCAGATCGGTGATGAAATCCATACTTACCATGTCCCACGGTCTGTTCGGGACTGGCATGGGCTGAAGTAGGCCTACCGGTTTGACCTTCTGTTGTCTTACTAATTGGCAGGTTGGGCACGTTTGGACATACTCAATCACGTCTTCTTTCATCTTCGACCAAAATACATGCTCCTTTAAATGTTCGTAACTTCTTCTTTGTCCTCCATGTCCGGCTAATTGACAATCGTGTGCATCCCATAAAAGCATTTTCTGTAGTTCTGCATTATCTGGTATGTAAATCCTGCCCTTTCTATATAACATGTTGTTGATAATTGTGTATTTCCCTTTATGGGCTAAGCCCGAGTGTACATCTTTTACAATCCTCTGTATTTACGGATCCGTTTGTTGCAATTTACGAATTTGATCTTTCGCCTTACTCTCGGCCATGGAAATCGCGACCAGCGTCGGTCTTCTACTCAGGGCGTCTGGCATGATGTTTTGCTTGCCTGGTTTGTGAATTATATCTATGTCAAATTCAGCCAAGAAATCTTGCCACCTTGCTTGCTTGGGAGATAACTTAGGCTGAGTACAAAAATACTTGAGTGAAATATTGTCGGTGTAGATCTTTGTGTGTTTATCTTGCACATAGTGACGCCACTTTCGCAAACAGTGGATCACCGCGAGCATCTCCTTCTCGTGAGTGCTCCATCTTAACTCTGTACCTGAAAATTTGTGTGACTCATAAGCCACAGGGCGACCTTCCTGCATAAGGACCCCTCCAATTGCTAATCCTGACGCATCTGTGTGGATCTCGAACTCTTTGTCAAACTCTGGCAACTTCAACACAGGGGCTTCGCACATCACCTGTTTGAGTTGCTCAAAAGCATCTTGTTCCTTAGGCCCCACACAAAGCAACCCTTTCCTTTAGTTAACTCTATGAGCGGGGTAGCCACTTTACTGAAATCTTTTATGAATTTTCTTGGAAATTGGCAAAAACCTATGAATTCTCTTACTTCTCTTACTGTTCGCGGCGGAGCCCATTGACGCACGGCGGTGATCTTGTGAGGATCTATCATCACCCCTTTATCTGAGACTATGAAACCGAGAAATTCAACTGATGTCATAGCAAATTCACATTTCTCTGGTTTCGCATATAGTTGCCTTTCTCTTAGACGTTGAAGTACGGCTCTCACATGCTCTAAATGTTCCTCAAGAGCACGGTTGTATATCAATAAATTGTCTATATAAATGATCAAGAACTCATCTAGCATGTCTCTGAATCCATCGTTCATCTCTCGACAGAACGTGCCTGGCGCGCCTGTGAGCCCAAAAGCCATAACTAACCATTCATAACTGCCATAGCGTGTTCTGAATGCTGTCTTTTCAATATCCTGCTCTGCTATGCGAATCTGATGATAACCGGACCTTAGATCTATTCGTGTAAAAAATTTTACCTGTCCTAACCGGTCCATCAACTCATCCATAACTGGCACTGGATATTTTGTTTTCACTGTAATTTTGTTCAAGGCCCGATAATCCACACATAACCGCATGTTGCCATCTTTCTTCTTGATGAATAGGACAGGAGCACCGTAGGGTGAACTACTGGGTCGAATGAAGCCTTGTTGTTCCAATTCTACTAATTTCCTTTTCAACTCTTTCAGATCCGTTTCATTCATTCTATAGGGTGCTTTGGCCGGTGGAGCTTGGCCTGGCATTACTTCAATCTTGTGTTGGACTTGCCTAAGTGGTGGCAGCCCGCTTGGTAACTGGGATGGCAGGACATCTTCAAATTCCTTTAGTACTTCATGCACTCTTTGATCGTCAACCTTCATCCTGTCGTTTTCCCTTTCTTCTAAGTCAATGGTGTTACATTTTATCAAGCACAAATGGGCCTCAGCCCCTTGCTTCATTGCTTTTTCTACCTGTTTGGCCGTCAATGGCCCTTGTATTTGCTGCCTTTTCTCTGCTCTTGTTACTGCAGCTACTGATTTCATTTTTCCTGCTGGCAAATTTACTACCTTGTTCCCTTTATTTTGACTACTGGATGGCATACCCTCTTGATGCATAGGTGCCTTTCCTTTTCTCTGTCTGTCCAACTCCTCTTTGGATGTGGGAGGAGTGACGGCCTTGTGTTTCACTTCTTGCGACTTCGATCCTGGGTTCTCTACCACTTCTGACTTGCCTTGTGGTTCTTTACTTCCATCTGGGGTCCTTTTCGGAACTCTGTGACAATCTACGACCACTATGTTGCCTTGCATGTCAAGCAGGAGTTTATCAACCCCCTTGCCTAACATGCTCACCATATAACGGTCCATGAAAGATAGTCCCACTATTACATCGAACGATTCCAATGGCACTACTAGAAAGTCTAACTTTGCTGACCACTCCTCCACTGTCATGCGGACGTTGAGGGCAATCTTTACATTATCGTCCCGACCTTGAGCGAAAGTGACGGACATTTTGGGAAGTTTACTCAAGGCCAACTGCAAATTTGCTGCACATTTTGGCGACATGAAGTTATGCGTCGCACCTGAATCAACTAGCACTGCTTTTCTCTTGTTCCCAAAAGTTCCCCAGAAATACATGTTCTGTATCATTCGTAACGTCATCGGGAAACACCTTGGCATTGCTGCCACAGTACCTACATGCGGCGCATTGTTACTCGCTTGTACTTTTTCTTCGTTGTCATCTAATTCTGTCAGGACCACATTCGTGTTACGTCTTTGGGGCTCTTCTTCTACTTGAGCCGCTTGCACTCGCGTTTGATTGTTATTGCGCGTGCACTGATGCGTCCAATGATTCCCACGGCATACTCTACAAAACGGCCGGGGATCGTTTTGTTGCCATTGGGGCGCTGGCAACGCCCTCTGCTGATTATTTCCAAATTTGTTTGTATTTCTTTGTACTTGAGCATTGCCCGTATTCTGAGTTGTGGCCGGGCGGGTGTTTGTGTTAGTGTTTCCCACACCCTGCTGATTCCTTCGTGGTGATACGTTGTCCGTTTTGCGCATGCTTTTGAGCCCTTCGGCTGCTCTCAGCATCTTGGTACCTTTCCGCAATGACAATCGCGTCCTCCCATGTGTTGGGCGATTGCTTTTCTATCTCGCGTCTTGTCCAAACGCTACACCCGTATAGGAACCCATGTAGCCGATCGAGATCATGCATCTCCGTTATCTGCAACATGAGCCTTCTATACTTGCGTATGTATTCAGACAACGGGCCTTCTTGTTTGAGACCCCTCCACTCATCCTTGAGTTTGAAGGATTCATTTTGAGGGATAAAGTACTCCTCAAATGCCGCCTTGAAGTCCTTCCATGATGTGAATTCCTCCCTTGCTGACTCTGCCAAGAACCATGCATCGGCGTCGTCGGCCAGGAAGGATGCGGCGATTTTTACCCAGTGCCGTTTGCCCACCCTTTGTAGGTCGAGGTATTGCTCCATGTCTCGTAGCCATTTGGAGACTGCGAGAGAGTTGCGTCTACCCCGAAACTTTTCTGGTGGACATGGCTTGAACTTTCCGTAGGAATCCGAGTCGCTCCCATCGTCAGAGGAGGAAACGGACCGACGTCGCCGTGTGTGTGGCCGACGATCCTGCAGGGATGTTCGTCCCGAGGTCTCACCCTCTTGTGCCTCTGGTTGCTTCCCCATATCCTTATTCTTATCTCCTTTCGGTTCCACCTGACTTTTGAGGAGCTGAGCTAGGTCGGCAATGGTGGACTCAAGACGGCCCATGCGGTGCTCTTGAGCCAACATCCAGTCTACCGGCCCGTCCTCTTTATCTGTTTCCATCGTCCCAAAATCATAATTTCGTGTGACGGGAGGCGGGGTCTGAGGTCGTTTCCCCTTGTTCCTCTGTCTTTCTTTTCCCGTTTCTTTGTGGCCGCCACCGCGCGGCTCCACATCGCTGAGAAAAACGTCATTACCTTCACCCTCCATCACCGTATACTAAGTAGGACGTTAAGACGTGGTCCCCAGCACTGGTGTGACAACCGGTCCGTCCTCTTTTCCAAGGCCGCTTGGATCGAGTGAGGCTCTCATACCAACTGCGATGAAAAAGATAACAAGCACCCCGGGCTCGCTCGGCGACTCGCACCGGCCCGTCGGTAGGGTGACTTGCTTGAGTGTTTGTTCGCTTGCTTGAAAGTAGAAGTCACTTGTTGAATGAAAAACTTGCTTGCATTAGAAAGAGAACGATTACAGAAAGAACGGCCTAAGCCGGCCCGCGTTGAGCGTCGCGGGTAAACGCGTTACAGTGAGCCGGCCCGCGTTAAGCGTCGCGGGCAAACGCGTACAACGGCCCCTCGATGGCACAACGGCGCTTTCGAGAGGTGCGTACAGAAGGGACTAGCATGAAGGCTACCGCACGAGGAGCGCAAGGGTCACTTGGTTCACTTGGGTCACTTGGGTCGGAGGCTCACTATGTCCCCCTATAAGTACTTGCAATTTGGCGCCGGTCGGCAAACCACACAAGCACCAACAGGGGCTAGATAGAAATACAGGAAGGGGGGGGGGCTCTTGCCCACGGGTTGTCACATGTAATTGTCATAAAACCACAACCCGGTTTTTTAGAAAAAAATATGTTTAGGATGGAATCTGCTGCTAAAGAATGAGTTGTTTTAAGCATACATACATGCATGCTTTATACATGAGACCATGCATAGATACACGTGTGCCTTGCATGTATTCATGTTAAACTACACTGTACAATAAAGAAATATTCATTTGAATTACCTGACTTGACCACTGTTTCTTTCGTCTTAACAAAGTTAGATCAAGGGCTTACTTACAGCAGTTCAGAAGTTAGATGCAGGCAACCCTTCCTCAAGGATCTTTCACCATCTCTGTCTCAGATCACAATTTCAACTGTCTTAGGAATCGGGCTTTTGGTATTGAGCATTAACTTTACATTTAGAGAGCAATGGAAATGTAGAGGTCGAGTTGGAGAATTTTGTGTCCATCGCAAGTGTGTCACGACTGGCTGAGGGCTTCCATCCATCGCGATTGATGGGTGGCGCGCGATCGACAGGCAACTAATCTCAGGACTCCAGAGCTCCTTGACTATGATGCAACTACTCCAGAGCTCCTTGAAAATACTCGGTGCGGCTTGCTCACTGTCCATCGTCTTCATCAGCGACAGAGAGTACGGTGCGGCACTTCTGTCCATCGTGACGATTGACAGGGTCCATCGTGTACCGGGTCCATCGTGATTGAGCGGCGCTTCTGTCCGTCGTGAGTCGTGACGACTGATTGAAGCTGGACGATTGACTGAGAGGCAGGGCATATCTGTCCATCGGCGACTGATTGAGGAGCGTGAAAGTCCCCATAAGTGTGTGAGCGACGTCTGTCCATCGCGAACTGGGTCCATCGCGACTGAGTGGCTTCACTCCATCGTGGCACTCATCTGTCCATCGCGACTAAGGCTAGGCTCACGACCGACTGAAATGGGGGCGGGCCATTGCTGTCCATCGGCGAAGTCCTTTGAATTACTTAAACTAAGTTAATTCTCGCGGTGCTTATCGGCGGTTTCCCTCTTTTCCGGTCCTTTCTTTCCGCCTTTCCCCTAGTTAATTCTCGCGGTGCTTATCGGCGGTTTCCCTCTTTCCCGGTCCTTTCTTTCCGCCTTTCCCCTGCGTGCACCGCCTCTGATCCGCCTCGTGAATGATAGTCACTGACATTTTATTAATTGGATTTAAGCTGGGTTTTTGGAGGGAGTCAGCGTCGAAGTTCTGTTGAAAACCGTGTGAGATTTTTCTTTTGAAATTTCTCTTGGAGTGGCAAGTTGCAACGCTTAAATAGTAGCTTTTTCTTCAGCTCTAAAAGTAATTTTCAATCAGCAATAAAAGAAAACAAAAGATATGGCAAAGCGGGGTTGTATTATCAATTAGAAGTGGGGTTCTTTTAACAATTAGTAGCAGGGTTCAATTAACAATTAGTCATGAAAATGCATTCTTAGGGTGGTTAAAGGAAGGCTCAAATCTATTGCTTTCGCGCTTCAAAGCAAAAGTAAATTCAAGGAGAAAAAGCAAGAGAGAAAACTTCCCAAAGAAGAAAAGATAGAACAGGAAAATAGAGCTTTGCTTTAATGTGAGGCGCTCGTGGCTTATTCAAGTCCGTGTCCCCCCTTGAGATGGAGTCCGTCCCAGTGGACGTCGCGCCCCCAGAGGTCTCTTTATGCAAGGAGTCTGTGGCGGCAAAGCAGGAAGAACTGAAGAAAACTTGCCTGATCGGTCTAATGTTTGGCCCCAGGCCCCCTCTTGAAAGTGTGAGAACTTGGCTACGCAAGGAGTGGTTCCCGCGTGGCCTAATTGTGTCCAAATGTCAATTCCTGCCGGCGAATCACCTACTTCTAGTATTTGAGAACGAATAGATGGCTTTCCAAGCCCTACAAGCCGGCTCCTGGCAAGTGGGCCGGTCCACCCTTTGCCTTTTTAAGTGGACCCCAGACTTTGTCCCGAACAGATCAAAGCCTCTTCGTTACCCGCTTTGGGTGGAGCTTCCCAATCTGCCTTTCTTCATGTATGGATTTCTTCGTGAAATCGTCTCACTGATCGATCGCCCGATGGCTGCAAGACAGGATGTTGGGGGGTTAATCTACGATGGTGCTCAACATTCTTTCAATGCAAGATGGCATCCTCAGATCTGCGTTGAAACAGACCTGAACCAGGTCCTTCTCTCGAAGATCTCCATAAACTGTGGAGATGGTAAGACCTGGACACAAGAGGTTACTTACAAGAATTTGCCAAACGCGTGCTTCCGCTGCGGGCATCAAGGTCACAGGATCAAAGACTGCCCCCTGAAGAAAAGTACCAATAAAAGCAAGCTTAAACCAGATGGGACCCTAGACCCTCTCCCCCAAGACGACACTCGGGGTCATCCCCCTCCAATGGAGGAAGAAGAGTGAACTCGCGTTGCTGAGACGGATTCAGAAGGATTCACTGAAGTGAGACGCAAGAGGAAAGTTAGCCCTCGAAGATCAACAACAAGGAATACTACGACAGCTGCCCCCTCGAATAACATATACTGTAACCTAGAAAAAGAGATTAATGAGGTCGACTTCCCAGGGGACAACCTCTTTGAAGAAGACCCCACTGATAATACGCTTGGGTGCTCTACCAGCAAAGAAGATAACCAAGAAGGTTACACCACGAGTAAAGAGGAAGGCTTCACTACCAGCAATGAAGACAACCCAGACAGCGAAAGCTCCGCTCTTGATCCTACCCTCCCGGTATGCTTTCCAAGATTACCGCAACAAAAGTCAAAGCTTAAAGGAAAACAACCTTCCCGCATGCCTTGGAAGAGCCCCCTCAAGAGTAGGATCCTAAGTCAAGAAGTAGGGAGGACAAAAGAAGACCACAAGAAGAAAAAAGATCGGGTCCCTCCCCTCAAAGAGGGCAACCATCATTAATGAAATTCACATCTCTAAACGTTAGGGGTCTTTCTGATCCGTCAAGAGCTTCGATTCTTGGCCAGTGGTTCAAAGACAAGTGCTTCGCCCCTGACTTTATTTGCTTACAAGAGATTAAAATCGACGGAGAGGATCTACAAAAACGGCTTAAATGCATTTCTCCGAACCACCTTTGGTTCTCCACGTCTCACCCTAGAGGGACGGGGGGTGCTTCTATCGGCATTAGTCACTCCTTGTCTAGCAATGTGACCTCGACTTTTGAAGGTCGGAATCATCGTTGGATTGCTGCCTCTTTCGGGTTCCCTTTCCAGTTCACTGTGGTCTCAATTTATGCCCCTAATGGTGAAGCAGATAGAATGGATACTTGGGCTTCCCTCGACTCCCTTTCACACAATGTTGTGATTTGTGGGGACTTCAACATGGTTGAGTTTCCTGAGGACCGATGGAATAACAAAGGAAAAATTATTGACGGTCAGGAGAAAGAGATATGGGACAAAATCAAGCTCCATCTCGACCTGGTCGAGGTGAAAGACATGAAGGGGTTCTCCTGGTCAAATCTCCAGTCGGGGGACTCTTTGAGGAAAGCAAGACTTGATAGATGCTACATCGATCAGAACACCATCCTTCAGTGGGGTATTCCTTCGATTTCCCAACACATGGACCTGACTATCTCAGACCACTATCCGATTACTCTGTCTTTCAAACCAATTCCCATGCTCCAGAAAGCTCCTTGGTTTCATGCTTGTCAGACATCATTTTCCCTCCCCTCTGTCCACCAAGAAATTTCTGAGGTGTGGACGGAAGCCTTTGTTTACTGTAATGAACCGGCTAAGTGTTGGAGAAGCGCAGTCAAAGGACTCGAAAAATTCTAATCAGGACTCAAAAGGCTATAAGAGGAATTCGAAAAAAAAGAAGAGAAACGGTGTACCGGAGGCTCTCACGGCTTGAAGAAGAGGTGAACAAAGGTAAGTTACATTGCCAACAGGGTCTTTTGAAAATCAGTGGAAGAATAAGATTAGAGGAGGAGGTCCAAAGGAAAAATCTTCAAATTTTCTTCAAAGATTGGTGGGCAGGGAAGGCCGACAAACCAACGAAAGAGATGTGTAACATCCTCAAAAGGAAACAAGCTAGGGAATCCATCCCCCTAATGGTCGATAACAATGGAACTGAATGTTGCACGGAAGTGGAGAATAGAGCTATCATCGTCGAACACTTTACCAATCTTCTCGGGGTCTCGACTCCTCTTTCCCCCCACAGGCGCGACTCCATGGCAACCATCTCAAGGGTTGCTCAAACCAGAATCCCACAGAACTTGATTGCTCTACTAGATGCTAACATCTCCAAGAATGAAATTATCGAGGTTATTGATGCCCTTCCCAATGGGAAAAGTCCGGGTCCGGATGGCCTTACCAATGAGTTTTTCAAGTCCTTCAAACATCAGGTGGCCACCCCACTGCGCCTCGTGTGGCAAGAGGCTCTCTCTTTCGGTGCCCTCCCTGAGTGCCTGAATAATGGCGTCATCAAGTTAATCCACAAACGGGGAGATAAGAACAAAATTGAAAACTGGCGTCCGATTACCATGCTCCAAACAGGATACAAGATAATTGCAAAAGTTATCGCCAACAGAATCTCTTGTCATTTAAAGTCATGGATGTGCGAGGACCAGAAAGGTTTTATCAAAGGTAGATCTATACTTGAAGCAATTACCGATATTTGGGAAGGCCTTGCTTTTGCTGAGGAGTCTGGTCAAGATCTGGTATTCATTAAGATCGACTTCGACAAAGCGTATGACAGATTGGAATGGGACTTTATTCTTCAATCATTGAAAGACTTTGGATGCAGCCAAAAGTTCACGAAGATGGTTTCCACTCTTCTTGGAAATGCTTCAACTAGAATAAACATCAACGGTAAGCTCTCGGAGCCCATTCGTTTAAAAAGATCAATTAGGTAAGGCTGCCCTCAGGCTCCATTACTATTTGCTATCGCCTCGAATGGACTCAGCTGCCTATTAAAGCATCACATGGACATTGGCAATCTCAAGGGTCTTTCCTTACCTCTAAATCATGGCCAAATGATTGTGAGACTTTTTGCTGATGACGTGAATGCCTTTGTGCAAAACGATATAAACAGCATTGAGGTGTTTTAGTGGTGCCTCCACACCTTTTGTGTGGCATCAGGCTCAAAAATCAACCATGCTAAAACTGCTTTTAGAGCAATCAGCGGACCTACTCCCCAATTGTTGGTGGATCAGGGGTGTCAAGTTATCCCTAGCGGTCAAGTCTTCCGTCTCCTTGGCATTCCGATGGGTTTCGACATCTCAATGGACCAACGCTGGAACTGGGTGCTATCCAAGCTGGATAGGAAGCTGAATCAGTGGAAAGGTATGCAAGTCAACCTGGCAGGACGTGCTATGGTTGTTAACACATTTATGTTGTCTACAATTATTTACTTTATCTCGTGTTGGAGACCTAAGGAGAAAGACTTGGCCAAAGTGGAAAGAATCTGCAGAAACTTCCTTTGGATTGGGGACCCCAACAGAAGGGGGATTCCCAAAATCAAATGGGAAACTTGCATTAGCCCTAAAGACTCAGGGGGCTTGGGAATTTTGGATATTGTTGGGTTGGCTGACAAGCTGGCGGCAAAATGGCTTATCAAGGCCTGGAGCAATAGGGAGTCCTCTTGGGCTAAATTGATCTTCAGAAACACGGAAGACCTTACCTTTGTTGGCCACCCTGGTTGGAAGGACATAGGGATTCTCACACTTTTGTTCTCCCCCCACCCGATCTTCCCTAAAGGCTCTAGCCTCATGTGTTCCTTATGGAAGAATTGGAACAAGGCCAAACAGTTCATCAGAATCAGTGATGATTGGAAGTGGGCGGCTGGCATAAGACAAAATGACTCTATTTGGTTCCCGATCAGTGGCATTCGGGGGGTGGAGTCTTGGAACCTCCAAACTGCAAGGCGGTTATGGAACAAGGGGTTCAAACAGTGGAAACAGCTCTGGAAACAAGAGACCAACCAGTGGATTAGGTTCGAAGATTTGGATCCGAGACTTAGAGTTACCTTTGAGGAATGGACTCTTCTTCAAAGCAGGTGTTTAGCCTGGGACCGCTCAACTACCCGCCTTCTCTGCGGTCAGGATCTTCCTTGCTTGGAGGGCCTCAAATGGAGCAATGGTAAGAAGCTATCCAAAATCCCCAACTTCAAAGGGGATTTGGATGTTCACCACACCCTTAACAAGAGATGGTGCCTTGCTTGGACCAAACTTCGGTGGGAGCTGAAATTCATGTCTATTTGGCACCCCCTAATTGAGGTCAAAAAGTCCGTTCTCATGTGGCAGATCTTGCATAAAGGAATCTGGACCAATGCAAGGGCTAACAAAATCTGTGGTGTGCCGCCATGGTGCAAGCGTTGCCATCGGTGCATCGAAGATTTAGCTCACCTATTCTTCGACTGCCCCAAGTCCCGTGTTATCTGGCATCACGTGACCCGAGTATTGAGACTCACGAGTCAAATCAACTGGCAACATGTGATGTTGGGTGAGGCGATCGGCTGCTCATTGAGGCTGTGGAATGCCATCAGAGGTGAGGCTCTCTGGAAGATTTGGAGGGAGCGCTGTGCTGTCAATTTTGGCCAAACTCCTAAGGAATGGTCGATCGAGAAATCCTTGTTTCTCCTTGGTAAAAGAATCTCCCGAGTCAAGAGATCGCCACCGTTTAGACATCACTGTATTTATCTCCTCGAAAACAACAAGTTGAAACCCAAATGGGTCCCACATGAAGGTGATGATAATGTTATCCGCCTCATTTGTAATGCCCTGTAACTTGCCATACTCCTCCCCTGCATTGTGGGATTTGGGGGGTTCCATGGGCACTAGTCCCATTCACTTGTAACTTTTTCTCTTTATTATAATTAAAGTCCGGGAGATTAGGCTAAGGCCGAACTTCCTTTATATATTTAAAAAAAAAAATGTAGAGGTCATTAAGGCTAAGGCCGAACTTCCTTTTATTTTAAAGAAAAAAATGTAGAGGTCATTAACACATGAAATATCTCCTTGTTTAGTTTCTATGCAGCGTAGAAGCAGTCGAGACTGCTGTGTTTTATGATTAAAGCTAAGCAAAGAACTCTCTTTCGACATCAGAAAGTCCCTCGAGCACTGGCGTGACGCCATCAGTGTAGGCTGTTAGCTTCGATTGTGTTGATTAATTACCTCATTTAAAAAGCGCCTGCATAGACAAGCGTAAAGGCAACCAATGACCATACCAGCAAAAGCGCAGTAAAAGAAAAAAAGAAATACTCTCGCTTTCGACAAATGCTGCTCGACGCTTGTCTTGCAAGACACACGCCATATGAGATACACACGCAAGCAGGCGCAGTAACCTTCACGTGCTGGACGGACTGTAGCAGCTACAGACGGCTTTGAAGAAGAAGCTCGATAACTTTTGTAGCCGCAATGGACGGCGCAGAGGACTCATGTCGATGGCGCTGTACTCTCCCTTCTCGTCTCGAAGCGAACGTTACAAATCAGGCGCAAAAGATGTATGAATGAAGAATTGAGGATGATGTTGCAGAAACAGTTGTTCGTTGAGCGAGTTCAAAGCATGTTCACAGATTGTGTCGAAGAGACAAACGTCGATTGTCGCAGCTCCGACCACTTCGCCATTGTCTCTTCCTGATCCCAAGGAGTCTCTCATTCGACAGCGCAGCTCCGACCACGTCTTTTCTTCCCGCAGCAGCCGGCAGCTCCGTCTATCGTGAAGTTGGGGTGTCCCGACACTTGCCTTGTCTATCGCGAGTTTTTTTTTTTTTTAAATAAAGGAAGTTCGGCCTTAGCCTAATCTCCCGGACTTTAATTATAATAAAGAGAAAAAGTTACAAGTGAATGGGACTAGTGCCTATGGGACCCCCCAAATCCCACAATGCAGGGGAGGAGTATGGCAACTTACAGGGCATTACAAATGAGGCGGATAACATTATCATCACCTGACCCATTTGGGTTTCAACTTATTGTTTTCGAGGAGATAAATATAGTGATGTCTAAACGGTGGCGATCTCTTGACTCGGGAGATTCTTTTACCAAGGAGAAATAAGGATTTCTCGATCGACCATTCCTTAGGAGTTTGGCCAAAATTGACAGCACAGCGCTCCCTCCAAATCTTCCAGAGAGCCTCACCTCTGATGGCATTCCACAGCCTCGATGAGCAGCCGATCGCCTCACCCAACATCACATGTTGCCAGTTGATTTGACTCGTGAGTCTCAATACTCGGGTCACGTGATGCCAGATAACACGGGACTTGGGGCAGTCGAAGAATAGGTGAGCTAAATCTTCGATGCACCGATGGCAACGCTTGCACCATGACGACACACCACAGATTTTGTTAGCCCTTGCATTGGTCCAGATTCCTTTATGCAAGATATGCCACATGAGAACGGACTTTTTGACCTCAATTAGGGGGTGCCAAATAGACATGAATTTTAGCTCCCACCGAAGTTTGGTCCAAGCAAGGCACCATCTCTTGTTAAGGGTGTGGTGAACATCCAAATCCCCTTTGAAGTTGGGGATTCTGGATAGCTTCTTACCATTGCTCCATTTGAGGCCCTCCAAGCAAGGAAGATCCTGACCGCAGAGAAGGCGGGTAGTTGAGCGGTCCCAGGCTAAACACCTGCTTTGAAGAAGAGTCCATTCCTCAAAGGTAACTCTAAGTCTCGAATCCAAATCTTCGAACCTAATCCACTGGTTGGTCTCTTGTTTCCAGAGCTGTTTCCACTCTTTGAACCCCTTGTTCCATAACCGCCTTGCAGTTTGGAGGTTCGAAGACTCCACCCCCCGAATGCCACTGATCGGGAACCAAATAGAGTCATTTTGTCTTATGCCAGCCGCCCACTTCCAATCATCACTGATTCTGATGAACTGTTTGGCCTTGTTCCAATTCTTCCATAACGAACACACGAGGCTAGAGCCTTTAGGGAAGACCGGGTGGGGGGAGAACAAAAGCGTGAGAATCCCTATGTCCTTCCAACCAGGGTGGCCAACAAAGGTAAGGTCTTCCGTGTTTCTGAAGATCAATTTAGCCCAAGAGGACTCCCTATTGCTCCAGGCCTTGATAAGCCATTTTGCCGCCAGCTTGTCAGCCAACCCAACAATATCCAAAATTCCCAAGCCCCCTGAGTCTTTAGGGCTAATGCAAGTTTCCCATTTGATTTTGGGAATCCCCCTTCTGTTGGGGTCCCCAGTCCAAAGGAAGTTTCTACAGATTCTTTCCACTTTGGCCAAGTCTTTCTCCTTAGGTCTCCAACACGAGATAAAGTAAATAATTGTAGACAACATAAATGTGTTAACAACCATAGCACGTCCTGCCAGGTTGACTTGCATACCTTTCCACTGATTCAGCTTCCTATCTAGCTTGGATAGCACCCAGTTCCAGCGTTGGTCCATTGAGATGTCGAAACCCATCGGAATGCCAAGGAGACGGAAGACTTGACCGCTAGGGATAACTTGACACCCCTGGTCCACCAACAATTGGGGAGTAGGTCCGCTGATTGCTCTAAAAGCAATTTTAGCATGGTTGATTTTTGAGCCTGATGCCACACAAAAGGTGTGGAGGCACCACCAAAGCACCTCAATGCTGTTTATATCGTTTTGCACAAAGGCATTCATGTCATCAGCAAAAAGTCTCACAATCATTTGGCCATGATTTAGAGGTAAGGAAAGACCCTTGAGATTGCCAGCGTCCATGTGATGCTTTAATAGGCAGCTGAGTCCATTCGAGGCGATAGCGAATAGTAATGGAGCCAGAGGGCAGCCTTGCCTAATTGATCTTTTTAAACGAATGGGCTCCGAGAGCTTACCGTTGATGTTTATTCTAGTTGAAGCATTTCCAAGAAGAGTGGAAACCATCTTCGTGAACTTTTGGCTGCATCCAAGGTCTTTCAATGATTGAAGAATAAAGTCCCATTCCAATCTGTCATACGCTTTGTCGAAGTCGATCTTAATCTTAATGAATACCAGATCTTGAGCAGACTCCTCAGCAAAAGCAAGGCCTTCCCAAATATCGATAATTGCTTCAAGTATAGATCTACCTTTGATAAAACCTTTCTGGTCCTCGCACAACCATGACTTTAAATGACAAGAGATTCTGTTGGCGATAACTTTTGCAATTATCTTGTATCCTGTTTGGAGCATGGTAATCGGACGCCAGTTTTCAATTTTGTTCTCATCTCCCCGTTTGTGGATTAACTTGATGACGCCATTATTCAGGCACTCAGGGAGGGCACCGAAAGAGAGAGCCTCTTGCCACACGAGGCGCAGTGGGGTGGCCACCTGATGTTTGAAGGACTTGAAAAACTCATTGGTAAGGCCATCCGGACCCGGACTTTTCCCATTGGGAAGGGCATCAATAACCTCGATAATTTCATTCTCGGAGATGTTAGCATCCAGTAGAGCAATCAAGTTCTGTGGGATTCTGGTTTGAGAAACCCTTGAGATGGTTGCCATGGAGTCGCGCCTGTGGGGGGAAAGAGGAGTCGAGACCCCGAGAAGATTGGTAAAGTGTTCCACGATGATAGCTCTATTCTCCACTTCCGTGCAACATTCAGTTCCATTGTTATCGACCATTAGGGGGATGGATTCCCTAGCTTGTTTCCTTTTGAGGATGTTACACATCTCTTTCGTTGGTTTGTCGGCCTTCCCTGCCCACCAATCTTTGAGGAAAATTTGAAGATTTTTCCTTTGGACCTCCTCCTCTAATCTTAGTCTTCCCCTGATTTTCAAAAGACCCTGTTGGCAATGTAACTTACCTTTGTTCACCTCTCCTTCAAGCCGTGAGAGCCTCCGGTACACCGTTTCTCTTCTTTTTTTTCGAATTCCTCTTATAGCCTTTTGAGTCCTGATTAGAATTTTTCGAGTCCTTTGACTGCGCTTCTCCAACACTTAGCCGGTTCATTACAGTAAACAAAGGCTTCCGTCCACACCTCAGAAATTTCTTGGTGGACAGAGGGGAGGGAAAATGATGTCTGACAAGCATGAAACCAAGGAGCTTTCTGGAGCATGGGAATTGGTTTGAAAGACAGAGTAATCGGATAGTGGTCTGAGATAGTCAGGTCCATGTGTTGGGAAATCGAAGGAATACCCCACTGAAGGATGGTGTTCTGATCGATGTAGCATCTATCAAGTCTTGCTTTCCTCAAAGAGTCCCCCGACTGTAGATTTGACCAGGAGAACCCCTTCATGTCTTTCACCTCGACCAGGTCGAGATGGAGCTTGATTTTGTCCCATATCTCTTTCTCCTGATCGTCAATAATTTTTCCTTTGTTATTCCATCGGTCCTCAGGAAACTCAACCATGTTGAAGTCCCCACAAATCAGAACATTGTGTGAAAGGGAGTCGAGGGAAGCCCAAGTATCCATTCTATCTGCTTCACCATTAGGGGCATAAATTGAGACCACAGTGAACTAGAAAGGGAACCCTAAAGAGGCAGCAATCCAACGATGATTCCGACCTTCAAAAGTTGAGGTCACATTGCTAGACAAGGAGTGACTAATGCCGATAGAAGCACCCCCCGTCCCTCTAGGGTGAGACGTGGAGAACCAAAGGTGGTTCGGAGAAATGCATTTAAGCCGTTTTTGTAGATCCTCTCCGTCAATTTTAATCTCTTGTAAGCAAATAAAGTGAGGGGCGAAGCACTTGTCTTTGAACCACTAGCCAAGAATCGAAGCTCTTGACGGGTCAAACAGACCCCTAACGTTTAGAGATGTGTATTTCATTAATAATGGTTGCCCTCTTTGAGGGGAGGGACCCGATCTTTTTTCTTCTTGTGGTCTTCTTTTTTCCTCCCTACTTCTTGACTTAGGATCCTACTCTTGAGAGGGCTCTCCCAAGGCATGCCCGAAGGTTGTTTTCCTTTAAGCTTTGACTTTTGTTGCGGTAATCTTGGAAAGCATACCGGGAGGGTAGGACCAAGAGCGGAGCTTTCGCTGTCTGGGTTGTCTTCATTGCTGGTAGTGAAGCCTTCCTCTTTACTCGTGGTGTAACCTTCTTGGTTATCTTCTTTGCTGGTAGAGCACCCAAGCGTATTATCAGTGGGGTCTTCTTCAAAGAGGTTGTCCCCTGGGAAGTCAACCTCATTAATCTCTTTTTCTAGGTTACAGTATATGTTATTCGAGGGGCAGCTGTCGTAGTATTCCTTGTTGTTGATCTTCGAGGGCTAACTTTCCTCTTGCGTCTCACTTTAGTGAATCCTTCTGAATCCGTCTCAGCAACGCGAGTTCCCTCTTCAAATTTTCTTCAAAGATTGGTGGGCGTCCGATTACCATGCTCCAAACAGGATACAAGATAATTGCAAAAGTTATGGCCAACAGAATCTCTTGTCATTTAAAGTCATGGCTGTGTGAGGACCAGAAAGGTTTTATCAAAGGTAGATCTATACTTGAAGCAATTATCGATATTTGGGAAGGCCTTGCTTTTGCTGAGGAGTCTGCTCAAGATCTGGTATTCATTAAGATCGACTTCGACAAAGCGTATGACATATTGGAATGGGACTTTATTCTTCAATCATTGAAAGACCTTGGATGCAGCCAAAAGTTCACGAAGATGGTTTCCACTCTTCTTGGTAATGCTTCAACTAGAATAAACATCAACGGTAAGCTCTCTGAGCCCATTCGTTTAAAAAGATCAATTAGGCAAGGCCGCCCTCTGGCTCCATTACTATTTGCTATCACCTCGAATGGACTCAGCTGCGTATTAAAGCATCACATGGATGCTGGCAATCTCAAGGGTCTTTCCTTACCTCTAAATCACGGCCAAATGATTGTGAGACTTTTTGCTAAGGACATGAATGCCTTTGTGCATAATGATATAAACAGCATTGAGGTGTTTTGGTGGTGCCTCCATACCTTTTGTGTGGCATGAGGCTCAAAAATCAACCATGCTAAAACTGCTTTTAGAGCAATCAGCGGACATACTCCCCAATTGTTAGTGGATCAGGGGTGTCAAGTTATCCCTAGCAGTCAAGTCTTCCATCTCCTTGGCATTCCGATGGGATTCGACATCTCAATGGACCAATGCTGGAACTGGGTGCTATCCAAGCTGGATAGGAAGTTGAATCATTGGAAAGGTATGCAAGTCAACTTGGCAGGGTGTGCTATGGTTGTTAACACGTTTTTGCTGTCTACAATTATTTACTTTATCTCGTGTTGGAGACCTAAGGAGAAAGACTTGGCCAAAGTGGAAAGAATCTGCAGAAACTTCCTTTGGACTGGGGACCCCAACAGGAGGGGGATTCCCAAAATCAAATGGGAGACTTGCATTAGCCCTAAAGACTTAGGGAGCTTGGGAATTTTGGATATTGTTGGGTTGGCTGGCAAGTTGGCGGCAAAGTGGCTTATCAAGGCTTGGAGCAATAGGGAGCCCTCTTGGGCTAAATTGATCTTCAAAAACACGGAAGACCTTACCTTAGTTGGCCACCCTGGTTGGAAGGACATAGGGATTCTCACGCTTTTGTTCTCCCCCCACCCGGTGTTCCCTAAAGGCTCTAGCCTCGTGTGTTCCTTAGGGAAGAATTGGAACAAGGCCAAACAGTTCATCAGAATCAGTGACGAGTGGAAGTGGCCTGCTGGCATAAGACAAAATGACTTTATTTGGTTCCCAATCAGCAGCATTAGGGGGGTGGAATCTTGGAACCTCCAAACTACAAGGCGATTATGGAACAAGGGGTTCAAACAGTGGAAACAACTCTGGAAACAAGAGACCAGCTAGTGGATTAGGTTCGAAGAATTGGATCCGAGACTTAGAGTTACCTTTGAGGAATGGACTCTTCTTCAAAGCAGGTGTTTAGCATGGGACCGCTCAACTACCCACCTTCTTTGCGGTCAGGATCTTCCTTGCTTGGAGGGCCTCAAATGGAGCAATGGTAAGAAGCTATCCAGAATCCCCAACTTCAAAGAGGATTTAGATGTTCACCACACTCTTAACAAGAGATGCTGCCTTTCTTGGACCAAACTTCGGTGGGAGCTAAAATTCATGTCTATTTGGCACCCCCTAATTGAGGTCAAAAAGTCCGTTCTCATGTGGCAGATCTTGCATAAAGGTATCTGGACCAATGCAAGGGCTAACAAAATCTGTGGTGTGCCGCCATGGGGCAAGCATTGCCATCAGTGCATCGAAGATTTAGCTCACCTGTTCTTCGATTGCCCCAAGTCCCGTGTTATCTGGCATCACGTGACCCGAGTATTGAGACTCACGAACCAAATCAACTGGCAACAGGTGATGTTGGGTGAGGCGGTCGGCTGCTCATCGAGGTTGTGGAACGCCATCAGAGGTGAGACTCTCTGGAAGATTTGGAGGGAGCGATGTGCTGTCAATTTTGGCCAAACTCCCATTTATCTCCTCGAAAACAATAAGCTGAAACACAAATGGGTCCCACATGAGGGTGGTGATAATTTTATCCGCCTCATCTGTAATGCCCTGTAGCTTGCCATACTCCTCCCCTGCATTATGGGATTTGGGGGGTCCCATGGGCACTAGTCCCATTCACTTGTAACTTTTTTTTCTTTATTTTAATTAAAGTCCGGGAGATTAGGCTAAGGCCGAACTTCCTTTATTAAAAAAAAAAAGTAGTCAAGGAGCGACTCCTCTCTTGAAGACTTTGATTTATTATTGGATTCCAAAACTGCCGCCCTTCCTCTTTGCATTGGATTCAAAATCATTTCTTTTCTAAGTCTTCCTCGCTTTAGGCTTCTCCTTTTAGGCTACATGTAAATTTGGAAAAAAGAGAAAAAAAAAATTGGAACCTTAAATGAGTAGAAAGGAGCTCTTTTAAAGGAGGGAATTAAGATGCTGACCCTTATTCCCTTGTTTGTCATGAATAATGTCACTCCCCCTCAGTCCGTGCACCCCCTTGAGATGGATTCCGTTCCAGCGGAAGTCGCACCCCCAGTGGTCTCTTTGTGCAAGGAGTCTGTGGCGGCAAAGCAAGAAGAACTGATGAAAACTTGCCTGATCGATCAAATGTTTGGCACTAGGCCCCCTCTTGAAAGTGTGAGAACTTGGCTTCGCAAGGAGTGGTTCCCGTGCGGCCTAATTGTGTCCAAATGTCAATTCCTACCGGCGAATCACCTGCTTCTAGTTTTTAAAAACGAAGAGATGGCTTTCCAAGCCCTGCAAGCCGGCTCTTGGCAAGTGGGCCGGTCCACCCTTTGCCTTTTTAAGTGGACCCCAGACTTTGTTCCAAACAAATCAAAGCCTCTTCGCTACCCACTTTGGGTGGAGCTTCCTAATCTTTCTTCCTGTATGGATTTCTTTGTGAAATCGTCTCACCGATCGGTCAAGAGAGGATGTTGGGGGGTTAATCTACAATGGTGCTCAACATTCTTTCAATGCAAGATGGCATCCACAGATCTGCGTTGAAACAGACCTGAACCAGGTCCTTCCCTCGAAAATCTCCATAAATTGTTGTTAGTCGGCCGCCGGATTGGCAACTGTATAATTGAATCTTGTTTCGCACGCGCAAAAAGTTATTACAAAGACATTTGTAATCTTTATATAAAGCAATGTAAAAGAGATGCAAGGTAACGATTCGTGGAATCACCAGACTGTCTGTCTGGGTGATTGTCTGTGTCGTTACTGTGTGTCGAGTTGGTTAATTTGGAGTACTGTGTTTCATTTCTGTGTTGTATTATTAACACTTGTTCGGGTTGCTGTAGTGTTTGCTTGTCTAATTTCTGAGTATTCTGAGTATATTGTGCGTATCCATGTTCGTTGTCTATCGATCTCTGTTGCGGCTGTGAGTTTTATTTACATCCAGTAGATCGTCGGACTGTTGTATGAGAGAGTCGTTCTGCGGGTCTCTGTGGTTATTGTTCTGTTAAGTACGTATATCGTGGTGTCCCTCTTTCTTGAAATGTTCTGCCAATTGTTTGGTGAAGTCTGTGTAACTGTGGTAGTGTCCCTAAAAACGCTGTGCAGGATTGTGTTGTCCTCAGTATTGAGATCTGTACTTGTACGGTGAGATTTGGCTATAGTAATGGTTATCTCCAGTGTGTGTTAGTCTTCAACACTGTGTGTCTGAAACTGTTGAGTTCTTCTGTGTTTTCGGTTTGTAGGATTGTGAGCGCTATTCGGTGAAGGTTGAACTACTGTTAAATGTTACAGTAGTGTGTATTCGGAAAAAGGGTTCAGAGGTAATTCGGTATTACGATACTGATAGTCTGGTATAGTGTGTTCGGTAGACTATGATAGAGTTAAAATGATGAACCGTAAAGATCGAGAATGAGATACCAATTCTTGATAAAATCTTGAATGTTGGTATATTATGTTGTGAAGTAAATTTGGGAAACAAGCATAGGGCCTCTATCTTTACAGACCCCTTCCACTCCCAAGAACCCAATACTCGTTTAAACGTGCTTCTGACAGTTAGAACAAGCGTTTAACATTGTGGAGATGGCAAGACATCGACACAAAAGGTTACTTACAAGAATCTGCCAAACGCGTGCTTTCGGTGCGGGCATCAAGGTCATAGGATCAAAGACTGCCCCCTGAAGAAAAGTGCCAATAAAAACAAACTTAAACCAAATGGGACCCTGGATCCTTTCCCCAAGATGACACTCGGGGTCATCCCCCTTCAATGGAGGAAGAAGAGGAAACTCGTGTTGCTGAGACGGATTCAGAAGGGTTCACTGAAGTAAGACGCAGGAGGAAAGTTAGCCCTCGAAGATCAACAACAAGGAACGCTACGACAATTGTCCCCTCGAATAACATATATTGTAACCTAGAAAAAGAGATTAATGAGGTCGACTTCCCAGCGGAACACCACTTTGAAGAAGACCCCAGTGATAATACCCTTGGGTGCTCTACCAGCAAAGAAGCCAACCAAGAAGGCTACACCACAAGTAAAGAGGAAGGCTTCACTACTAGCAACGAAGACAACCCAGACAGCGAAAGCTCCTCCCTTGGTCCTACCCTTCCGGTATGCTTTCCAAGATTACCGCAACAAAAGTCAAAGCTTAAAGGAAAGCAAGCTTCCGGCATGCCTTGGAAGAGCCCCCTCAAGAGTAGGATCCTAAGTCAAGAAGTTGGGAGGAAAAAAGAAGACCACAAGAAGAAAAAGGATCGGGTTCCTCCCCTCAAAGAGGGCAACCATCATTAATGAAATTCACATCACTAAACGTCAGGGGTCTATCTGACCCGTCAAGAGCTGCTATTCTTGGCCAGTGGTTCAAAGACAAGTGCTTCAACCTTGACATTATTTGCTTACAAGAGATTAAAATCGATGGAGAGGATCTCCAGAAACGGCTTAAATGCATTTCTCCGAACCACCTTTGGTTCTCCACTTCTCACCCTAGGGGGACGGGGGTGCTTCTATCGGTATTAGTCACTCCTTGTCTGGCAATGTGACCTCGACTTTTGAAGGTCAGAATCATCGCTAGATTGCTGCCTCTATCGGGTTCCCTTTCTAGTTCACTGTGGTCTCAATTTATGCCCCTAATGGAGAAGCAGATAGAATGGATACTTGGGCTTCCCTCGACTTCCTTTCATATAATGTTCTGATTTGTGGGGACTTCAACATGGTTGAGTTTCCTGAGGACCGATGGAACAACAAAGGAAAAATTATTGACGGTCAGGAGAAAGAGATATGGGATAAAATCAAGCTCCATCTCGACCTGGTCGAGGTGAAAGACATGAAGGGGTTCTCCTGGTCAAATCTCCAATCGGGGGACTCTTTGAGGAAAGCAAGACTTGATAGATGTTACATCGATCAGAACACCATCCTTCAGTGGGGTATTCCTTCGATTTCCCAACACATGGACCTGACTATCTCGGACCACTACCCGATTACTCTGTCTTTCAAATCGATTCCCATATTTCAGAAAGCCCCTTGGTTTCATGCTTGGCAGACATCGTTTTCCCTCCCCTCTGTCCACCAAGAAATTTCTGAGGTGTGGGCGGAAACTGTTATGAACCGGCTAAGTGTTGGAGAAGCGTGGTGGAAAGGACTCGAAAAATTCTAATCAGGACTCAAAAGGCTATAAGAGATATCCAAAAAAAAAGAAGAGAAACGGTGTACCCGAGGCTCTCACGACTTGAAGAAGAGGTGAACAAAGGTAAGTTACATTGCCAACAAGGTCTTTTGAAAATCAGGGGAAGACTAAGATTAGAGGAGGAGGTTCAAAGGAAAAATCTTCAAATTTTCTTCAAAGATTGGTGGGCGGGGAAGGCCGACAAACCATCGAAAGAGATGTGTAACATCCTCAAAAGGAAACAAGATAGGGAATCCATCCCCCTATTGGTCGATAACAATGGAACCGAATGCTGCACGGAAGTGGAGAATAGATCTATCATTGTCGAGCACTTTACCAATCTTCTCGGGGTCTCGACTCCTCCTTCCCCCCACAGGCGCGACTCCATGGCAACCATCTCAAGGGTTGCTCAAACTAGAATGCCACAGAACTTGATTGCTCTGCTGGATGCTAACATCTCCGATAATGAAATTATCGAGGTTATTGATGCCCTTCCCAATGGGAAAAGCCCGGGTCCGGCTGGCCTCACCAATGAGTTTTTCAAGTCCTTCAAACATGAGATGGCCACCCCACTTCGTCTCGTGTGGCAAGAGGCGCTCTCTTTCGGTGCCCTCCGTGAGTGTCTTAATGATGGCGTCATCAAGTTAATCCACAAAAGGGGAGATAAGAACAAAATTGAAAACTGGCGTCCGATTACCATGCTCCAAATAGGATACAAGATAATTGCACAAGTTATCGCCAACAGAATCTCTTGTCATTTAAGGTCATGGCTGTGTGAGGACCAGAAAGGTTTTATCAAAGGTAGATCTATACTTGAAGCAATTGTCAATATTTGGGAAGGCCTTGCTTTTGCTAAGGAGTCTACTCAAGATCTGGTATTCATTAAGATCGACTTCGACAAAGCGTATGATAGATTGGAATGGGACTTTATTCTCCAATCATTGAAAGACCTTGGATGCAGTCAAAAGTTCACGAAGATGGTTTCCACTCTTCTTGGAAATGCTTCAACTAGAATAAATATCAACGGTAAGCTCTCTGAGCCCATTTGTTTAAAAAGATCAATTAGGCAAGGCTGCCCTCTGGCTCCTTTACTATTTGCTATCGCCTCGAATGGACTCAGTTGCCTATTAAAGCATCACATAGACGCTGGCAATCTCAAGGGTCTTTCCTTACCTCTTAATCATGGCCAAATGATTGCGAGACTTTTTGCTGATGACATGAATGCCTTTGTGCATAACGATATTAGCAGCATTGAGGTGTTTTGGTGGTGCCTCGACACCTTTTGTGTGGCATCAGGCTCAAAAATCACCCATGCTAAAACTGCTTTTAGAGCAATCAGCGGACCTACTCCCCAATTGTTGGTGGATCACGGGTGTAAAGTTATCCCTAGCGGTCAAGTATTCCGTCTCCTTGGCATTCCAATGGGATTCGACATCTCAATGGACCAACGATGGAATTGGGTACTATCCAAGCTGGATAGCAAGTTGAATCATTGGAAAGGTATGCAAGTCAATTTGGCAGGGCGTGCTATGGTTGTTAACACATTTATGCTGTCTACAATTAGTTACTTTATCTCATGTTGGAGACCTAAGGAGAAAGACTTGGCCAAAGTGGAAAGAATCTTCACAAACTTCCTTTGGACTAGGGACCCCAACAGGAGGGGAATTCCCAAAATCAAATGGGAAACTTGCATTAGCCCTAAAGACTCAGGGGGCTTGGGAATTTTGAATATTGTTGGGTTGGCTTAGCTTAGTTGGCCATCCTGGTTGGAAGGACCTAGGGATTCTCACGCTTTTGTTCTCCCCCCACCCGGTGTCCCCTAAAGGCTCTAGACTCGCGTGTTCCTTATGGAAGAATTGGAACAAGGCCAAACAGTTCACCAGAATCAGTGATGAGTGGAAGTGGGTGGCTGGGATAAGACAAAATGACTCTATTTGGTTCCCGATCAGTGGCATTAGGGGGGTGGAGTCTTGGAACCTCCAAACTGCAAAGCGGTTATGGAACAAGGGGTTCAAACAGTGGAAACAACTCTGGAAACAAGAGACCAACCAGTGGATTAGGTTCGAAGATTTGGATCCTAGACTTAGAGTTACCTTTGAGGAATGGACTCTTCTTCAAAGCAAGTGTTTAGCATGGGACCGCTCATCTACCCGCCTTCTCTGCGGTCAAGGTCTTCCTTGCCTGGAGGGCCTCAAATGGAGCAATGGTAAGAAGCTATCCAGAACCCCCAACTTCAAAGAGGATTTAGATGTTCACCACACTCTTAACAAGAGATGGTGCCTTTCTTGGACCAAACTTCGGTGGGAACTAAAATTCATGTCTATTTGACACCCCCTAATTGAGGTAAAAAAGTCCGTTCTCATGTGGCAGAGCTTGCATAGATGTATCTGGTCCAATGCAAGGGCTAACAAAATCTGTGGTGTCCCACCATGGTGCAAGCGTTGCCATCGGTGCATCGAAGATTTAGCTCACATGTTCTTCGATTGCCCCAAGTCCCGAGTTATCTGGAGTCATGTGACCCGAGTATTGAGACTCACGAACCAAATCAACTGGCAACAGGTGTTGTTGGGTGAGGCGGTCGGCTGCTCATCGAGGCTGTGGAATGCCATCAGAGGTGAGACTCTCTGGAAGATTTGGAGGGAGCGATGTGCTTTCAATTTTGGCCAAACTCCTAAGGAATGGTCGATCGAGAAATCCTTGTTTCTCCTAGGTAAAAGAATCTCCCAAGATAAGAGATCTCCACCGTTTAGACATCACTGTATTTATCTCCTCGAAAACAACAAGTTGAAACCCAAATGGGTCCCACATGAGGGTGATGATAAATTTATCCGCCTCATTTGTAATGCCCTCTAGCTTGGCATACTCCTCCCTTGCATTGTGGGATTTGGGAGGTCCCAGGAGCACTAATCCCAGTTGCTTGTAAATTTTTTTTTTTTAATTAAAGTCTGGGAGATTAAGCTAAGGCCGAACTTCCTTTTATTAAAAAAAAAAAAGCGCAGTAAACTCAGCCTTTATATTTTGCTGTCACTTCTATGTTGTTTACTAGGCGACCAAACGGGTTGTAAATGCCGCCAACGATCTGCCGATGGAATTGACGCAAGAGTCAAGGGGCGTCTCTGATTGATGAATCCTGATGAGCACTACGTCTACATCATTGTCTTCTAAGGTAAGCTATAGGTCTAGATTAGCTATAGCCTATAGGTCTAGCGTGAACAATAATCCAACGAGTTTGTGCTTGAACATCCTGTGCACATACTACAATCTACAGTACAGCTTCAATGCGACAATATTATCTTATGTAAAGATGTCCAAGTCAGCGAACCGACCAGGTACATGAATCGAGTCACAAGGTCTGAGGTCGATACACATGTAGGCAGCATCTGTTCAGAGTGGCCTCAACAGGCATAAAGTTAGACACAGACACTGGTAAATATTGCAATCTGCATTGAGTATATATAATGTATTCCTAGTTCTGTCTGAATCTTTGCCTTCTTAAGATATCTGCATGTGCCTTGCATTTTTTTTTTTTATAAATGGAAGTTCGGCCTTGGCGTATTCTCACTCAGTTTAATTTAAATAAAGAAGAAAAGTTACATGTGAATGAGACTAGTGCCCATGGGACCCCCCAAATCCCACAAAGCAGGTGACAAGTTTGATAAGCTAGAGGGCATTACAAATGAGACGTACAAAACTATCATCTCCCTCATGCGGGACCCATTTTGGTTTCAACTTGTTTCTACGAGGAGATAAATACAGTGGTGCCTAAATGGTGGAGATCTCTTATCTTGGGAGATTCTTTTACCTAGAAGGAACAAGGATTCCTCAATCGACCATTCCTTTGGTGTTTGGCCAAAGTTGATTGCACATCGCTCCCTCCAAATCTTCCAAAGAGTCTCGCCTCTGATGGCATTCCACAGGCTTGATGAGTAGCCAACTGCCTCACCCAACAGTGCCTGTTTCCAATTGATTTGGTTCAAGAGTCGTAAAATCCATGTCACGTGAAGCCAGATAACACGGGACTTGGGGCAATCAAAGAAGAGGTGAACAAGGTCTTCGATGCATCGATGGCACCGCTTCCACCATGGAGGCACAACACAAATTTTGTTGGCCCTTGCGTTGTGCCACATACCCTTATGCAATATTTTCCACATGAGAACGGACTTCTTGATCTCAATAAGGGGGTGCCAAATAGACATGAACTTAAGTTCTCATCGAAGTTTTGTCCAAGAAAGGCAACACACCTTGTTAAGAGTGTGATGACCATCTAAGTTTACTTTGAATTTGGGAATTCTGGATAGTTTCTTACCATTGCTCCATTTGAGGCCCTCTAGGCAAGGAGGATCCTGTTTGCAGAGAAGGCGGGTAGTTGAGTGGTCCCACGCTAAACACCTGTTTTGAAGAAGAGTCCATTCTTCGAGGGAAACTCTTTGTCTCGGGTCTAATTCTTCCAACCTAATTCACTGGCTGGTCTCTTGTTTCCAGAGTTGTTTCCACTGTTTGAACCCCTTGTTCCATAGCTGCTTAGCTGTTTAGAGGTTCCAAGACTCCACATGCCGCTGATCGGGAACCAGATGGAGTCATTTTGTCTTATCCCTGCAGCCCACTTCCACTCATCACTGATTCTGATGAATTCTTTGGCTTTGTTCCAACTCTTCCATAAGGAACACACGAGGCTAAAGCCTTTAGGGGACACCAGGTGGGGGGAGAACAAAAGCATGAGGATCCCAATGTCCTTCCAACCGGGAAGACCAACTAAGGTAAGGTCTTTCAAATTTCTGAAGATCAATTTAGCCCACGAGGACTCTCTATTGCACCAAGCCTTGATAAACCACTTTGCCGCCAACTTGTCAGCCAACCCAGCGATATCCAAAATACCCAAGCCCCCCGAGTCTTTTGAGCTAATGCAAGTTTCCCATTTGATTTTGGGAATCCCCCTCCTGTTGGGATCCCCAGTCCACAGGAAGTTTCTACAGATCCTTTCCACTTTGGCCAATTCTTTCTCCTTAGGTCTCCAACACGAGATATAGTAAATAGTCATAGAAAGCATAAATGTGTTGACAACCATAGCACGCCCTGCCAAGTTAGCTTGCATACCTTTCCAATGATTTAGTTTTTTATCCAGTTTGGATAGCATCCAGTTCCACCGTTGGTCCATCGAGATGTTGAAGCCCATCAGAATACTGAGGAGATGGAAGACTTGACCGCTAGGGATAACTTGACACCCCTGATCAATCAACAGTTGGGGTGGAGGCCCATGGATTGCTCTGAAAGCAGTTTTAGCATGGTTGATTTTTGAACTTGATGCCATACAAAAGGTGTCGAGGCAATTCCAAAACACCCCAATGTAGTTGCTATTGTTAAGAACAAAGGCATTCATGTCATCAGCAAAGAGTCTAGCAATAATTTGGTCGTGGCCAAGAGGTAGGGAGAGACCCTTGAGATTTCCAGCCTCCAAGTGATGCTTAAATAGGCGAATGAGGCCATCTGAGTTGATAGCAAAGAGTAGTGGAGCCAGTGGACAGCCTTTCTTGATAGATCTTTTTAAACGTATGGGTTCAAAGATCATCTTACCGTTGATATCTATTCTCGTTGAAGCTTTTCCGAGTAGAGTGGAAACCATCTTCGTGAACTTTTGGCTGCATCCAAGATCTTTCAGAGATTGAAAAATAAAGTCCCATTCCAATCTGTTATATGCTTTGTCGAAGTCGATCTTAATGAATACCAGATCTTCAGCAGACTTCTCAGCAAACGCAAGGCCTTCCCAAATATCAACAACTGCTTCAAGTATAGATCCACTTTTGATGAAACCTTTCTAATCCTCACAAAGCCAAGACCTTAAATGACAAGAGATTCGGTTGGCGATAACTTTGCCGATTATTTTGTATCCAGTTTGGAGCATGGTAATTGGCTGCCAGTTTTCAATTTTGTTCTTATCTCCCCTTTTGTGAATTAATTTGATGACACCATTATTGAGACACTCAGGGAGGGCACCGAAGGAGAGAGCCTCTTGCCACACCTGACATAGTGGGGTGGCCACCACGTGCTTAAAGGACTTGAAAAACTCATTTGTGAGTCCATCAGGGCCCGGACTTTCCCATTGGGGAGAGCATCAATAACCTCGATAATTTCGTTCTCTGAAATGTTAGCATCTAGTAGAGAAATCATGTTCGGAGGGATTCTAGGTTGAGCAACCCTTGAAATGGATGCCATGCAATCACGCCTGTGCGGGGAAAGAGGAGTGGAGACCCCAAGAAGATGGGTGAAATGCTCGATGATGATAGATCTATTCTCAACTACTGTGCTACATTCAATCCCATTGTTGTCGACCAAGAAGGGGATGGCTTCCCTAGCTTGTTTCCTTTTAAGGATGTTGCACATCTCTTTCGAAGGTTTGTCAGCCTTCCCCACCCACCAATCTCTGAAAAATATTTGAAGATTTTTCCTTTGAACCTCTTCCTCGAGTCTTAGTCTTCCCCTTATTTTCAGAAGCCCTTGTTGGCATTGCAACTTACCTTTGTTCACTTCTTCTTCAAGACGTGAGAGCCTCTGGTAAACCTTTTCTCTCCTTTTATTTCGGATATCTCTTATGACCTTATGTGTCCTCATCAGAATTTTTCTAGTCCTTTCCACTGCGCTTCTCCAGAACTTAGCCGGTTCATTACAATGGGCAAACGCCTCCGCCCAAACTGCAGAAATTTCTTGGTGGACAGAGGGGAGGGAAAACAACATCTGGCAAGCCTAAATCCAAGGTGCTTTTTGGAGCGTGGGAATCGATTTGAAAGAAAGATTAATCGGGTAGTGGTCCGAGATCTCAAGTCCATGTGTTGGGAAATCAAAGGAATACCCCACTGGAGGATGGTGTTTTGGTCAATGTAACATCTATCAAGTCTTGCTTTCCTCAGAGAGTCCCCCAATTGGAGGTTAGACTAGGAGAACCCCTTCATGTCTTTCACCTCAACCAGGTCAAGATGGAACTTGATTTTGTCCCATATCTCTTTCTCCTGACCGTCAATAATTTTCCCCTTGTTATTCCAACGGTCCTCAGGAAATTCAACCATGTTGAAGTCCCCACAAAGCAGAACATTGTGTGAGAGGGAGTCAAGGGAAGTCAGTATTGATTCTGTCCGTCTCTCCATTAGGGGCATAGATTGAGACCACAGTGAACTGATTAGATGGCCCGATAGAGGCAGCAATCCAATGATGATTTCGATCTTCACAAGTCGAGGTCAATCTACCGGACCAGGAGTGACTAATACCAATTATCGTGCCCCCCGCCCCCTAGAGTGCGAAGTAGAGAGCCAAAGGTGGTTTGGAGAAATGCATTGAAGCCATTTTTGGAGGTTTTCTACGTTGATTTTAATCTCTTGTAAGCATATAAAGTCGGGATTGAGGCACTTGTCTTTGAACCATTGACCAAGAATCACCGCTCTTGAGGGGGCCGACAAACCCCTGATGTTTAGCAAAGTGATTTTCATTATTGATTGTTGCCCTCTTTGAGGGGAGGGACCTGATCTTTTTTTCTCTTTGGATCTTCTTTTTTCCTCCCAACTTCTTGATTTAGGATCCTACTCTTGAGGGGGTTCTTCCAAGGCATACCCGATGGTTGTTTCCCTTTAAGCTTTGACTTTTGTTGAGGTAAGCTTGGCATGCATACCGGAAGAGTAGGGCCATAAGAGGATCCTTCACTGTCTTGGTTGTATTCATTGCTTGTAGTGAAGCCATCCTCTTTATTGGTGGTGTAACCTTCTTGGTTGTCTTCTTTGATGGTAGAGCATCCAATGGAATTGTCAGTCGGGTCTTCTTCGGAAAGGTTATCCCCTGGGAGGTCGACCTGTGCCCTCTTCTTCCTCCATCGGAGGGGGATGCCCCCGAATGCCAACTTGAGAGAAAGGATCCGGGGCCCCATCTGGTTTAAGCTTGTTTTTATTGGTATTTTGTTTCAGGGGGCAATCTTTGATCCTATGACCTTGGTGACCACAATGGGAGCACGCATTGGGCAAATTCCTGTAGGTAATCTCCTGTACCCAAATCTTACCATCGCCACAGTTTACGGAGATCTTTGAGGGGAGGACCTGGTTCAAGTCCCTCTCAACGCAAATTTGAGGGTGCCAGCATGCGTTGAAGGAGTATTGCGCACCCTCATAGATTAACCCCCAACATCCTCTCTTGAGGCCATTGGGCGACCGATCGGTGACAATTTGTAGGAGACAGTCAGACCTGTCAGGTCGAATTCTCCTCACCCTTTGAAGTCTTGAAGCTAAAAGATTAAATCATGAGCTTTGACCATTGGACATCATTCATTTTTCGAGTCGCCGATGCAGCATTGTACACTGGTAAGTGGTACTTTGGACCTCTCGACTAAAATTGATGGGCATTTTGCTTGTCGAGGAGATTTCTCTTTTGTCAAAAACATTTTTTTTCTGCTTTTTTAATGTTTCCTTTCAAATGGTAGGCTCACATTATTACTTTGCGTATCATTTTTATACATCTATATGTATATAATATGTCTATGCTTTCTATGGACATATATAAAATTCTTGTATGAAAGGGAGAAGTAAATTTTTACCTGTCATATGACATTTTCTCCTTCTGTCAAATTTAGGCCCTCTGTCACTTCCTTAACGACAGCCTTTAAAATAAAAGATAAAGATCAGACTTGTTATTTCAAGATTTGAAAGCTATAGGAAGAGTAGGTATAAGCTTTAAAAAAGAAAATTTTTCATTGTTGCTATGAGAAGCCATAGAGATAAAAGGGCTAATTAGAAGCTCACTACAACATATCAGGGTTATGCCGAGGCTTCTACCAAGAAGAATAAGCATGCACAAATTAGCCGTGACATCGGTGTATGAGCCGGTATAAGTGTCGGTAGCAAAGCACCCGTATAAGCGCCGGTATATGTGTCAGTATGAGTGTCAGTAATACCGACCCTTATACTGGTGACCTCGTGAACATACCATCGCGTATACTAACGTCCTGCTGGGAGTACCGACGGGCATACCGATGACCATATGTGCATAATGTTTTTTGGGCACAGTGTGTTGTCTCTTGTTGTAGCAACATTACCATGATATTGTGTAGCAAAAGACAATATACTCTGCCCAAAGAAAACTGAGTACATGTGATGTGTATTCTAATGGCAACCAAAACATGATTTCATATAGCAAAATCCTGTCGAACACAAAAGAGATGAGCAGACTGAACCATGAATCATGTACAGAAAAGTTATATATTCCATAAATAAAGCATGTACAAGAGTGTGGAAAACCACTTCCATATATGAGCCAAATACAAAATGTGACAAAGTACTTCCATATAGGAACCGAATACAAAATTATGGTGCACCATTGCCACATATGAGTGTAATACAAAATTGTGGCAAAGCACTACCATACATATGCTCAAGGCAATCAAAACCTTTACATCTACAGTCTTGTGACAAAGCATATGCGTAAAATGAGAAAAATTGATATGATATTTATAAACAACAACTAAAAATACCAAACCAAACTAATGTTGGAGTTAGACATCTGCGAGAGCATGCGAACAACACAAGGAAGAAGAAGAAGCTTGGAGCACAACACACAATACTGAATGTATTACTAGAGAATGTACAAAGATAAATAACCCATTAGAGCAATAGGCATATATATAAGCCGGGGAAAAAATACCTCCTAAAGAGGGAAAAAAGTACCCCGGCAGTCCTAGAGTGTTCACACACATCACTACCTAAATATATCAACAAATCCCCCCCTGGGAGTGATGCGGTGAACAAGTAGGTGACACTCATGTATAAGGAACTGCCAAGCTATGTGGAAATCACTCCACAAAAGGAAGTAAGCCCAAAGCTTTGCAGAAAGCTTCAAACTTCTCCCTAGGCAGAGCCTTCGTGAAAAGGTCTGCAATGTTCTCGTGTGTGGGCAGATATGCCAAGCTGATCTCCCCAGTAGAGAGCCTCTCCTTGACATAATGATAATGCACCTCAATGTGCTTAGTGCGAGCATGGAACATAGGGTTCCTTGCAACTGCCATTGCACTCTGATTGTCAGTGAAGATGGTGGTGGCAGAAGAGTGACCAACACCCAAATCAGCCATAAGGCGTCTGAGCCACACACACTCAACAGTAGCTATGAAAGCTACCCTATACTCAGCCTCACAACTAGAAGTGGCCACAGTAGGCTGCTTCTTGCTCAACTAAGATATACATGAGCTATCAAGCATGAAGCAAAAGCCACTAGTGGACACATGAGTGTCATAGCAACTGGCAACCGAGTTTGAGTCAGAAAAAGCACGCAAATCTGGCGGTAGTGATCCTCCCTTGGGATAAAACAACCCAAGTAGCCAAGTACCACTCAAATAGCGAAAGATGCGCTTAATTGCCTGCCAATGCTTGACTCCTGGGCAATGCATAAACCTTCTCATCTGTGAGACAGCAAACTGAATATCTAGTCAAGTAATGCATAAGTAAATCAAGCATCCAACAACCTACTGATAGAGAACAACATCAAATGCATTTCTAGCATCAATTGTTGGAGTGGCAATAGGCTTACAGTCTTCAAGGCCAAAACACTGCAATAATGTGTCAATATATTTTGTTTGACACAAAGCCATTCAACCATCAACTTGCATAAACTGAATGCCCAAGTAGTGATGCAAATGCCCCAAATAAGACATCTCAAATGATGCATGCAAATCAACCTTAAAATCAGCAATATGCTTCTCAATAAGACCAGTGAGCAGCATGTCATCAACATAGACAACAATGATCAGAAGCACATCATTAGCATGCTTAACATATAAGGTGCTTTTAGTTGGACTGTTCTCAAAACCATTTGCAATCAGATAGGCATGTATCTTCTCATACCAAGCACATGGTGCTTGCTTTAAACCATATAATGCATTCTTTAACTTGCACACCTGGTTTTCATGCCCTTTCTGCACAAAGCCATGGGGCTGATAAAAAACATACACTTCTTCATGCAAGTCACCATTCAGAAATGTTGTTTTAATGTCCAATTGATGTACGTTCCAACCATGATGAGCTGCAATTGCACAGATGCTCCGAACAGTAGTCATACGGCATGTAGGTGCAAAGGTCTCATCAAAATCAATGCCTCTTTCCTATCCATAACCCTTTGCAACAAGCCTAGCCTTATACCTGTCAACTATACCATCCGGTTTGCACTTCAGCTTGTATACCCACTTAGTGCCAATGGCCTTCTTGCCAGAAGGCAAGTCACATAAAGATGAAGTACCATTCTTCATTATAGCATCATATTCAGATTGCATAGTAGCCATCCAATTTTTTGAATTTTGTGCTTCATCAAACGAAACAGGCTCATTCTCATCACAGAGACTAGATGCAGTCATAGCATAACAATTTGATGCAAAAGAGGCACTATGAGAGCCTGAACGAGTACGATATGACAGAGGTGCATCTAATTTGTTGTCACACAAGGTCTGCACCAACCATTTTGGCATAGTTCTTGCCTGCTCAATATCAGCTCTCTCATCAATAAGTGCATCATGTAAATCTGCATCAGAAATGGAATTATCTACATCATCACATGAAACCTGCAAAGGCTGAGAAGTTGCCTCATTAGGACCAGCACTAGATTGTCCACCTGTAAAAAGAGGTAGCAAAGTATCATACATGTCTTTGAAGCTAACAAATGTCTCCTTAGTACATGACAGCAATGGCTGAATAGCATCTTCCACAAAAACAACATCACGGCTAACCAGAATGCGTTTAGTCAGTGGATGATACAGATAATGGCCTTTACTTTCAGAACTGTATCCAACAAAAATACATTTTACTATATTATCATCCAATAATCTGTGATGTTGTTCAGGCACTAATGCATATGCCAAACAACCAACACTACAAGAAATAGGGGGGCGTAGCCATGCCCCTGAACTGAAAAAAAAACGAGAATCATCGCTTATGGGACGCTAGCATCGCATATGTGACGGTCCTGTTTTGGATTTTTTGTTTTTTACGAGCCTTGATTGCATAAGTGATGGTAGCGTCGCTTATGTGATGCTAAAAGTGTGCGTCACAAATAGCGTCGCTAACTACCGATGTTATTTGCGATGTTTGCAAACTGGCTACGACATTTACGCGTCACATAAGCGATGTCCTGTGTTCCAGAGCATCGCATAAGCGATGCTCTGAATGTTAAAAAAAATTTTCAAAAATGTGTCGGGACTTGGACGCCAGAGAGCAAGAGAATGCGAGAGAGAGAGAGAGAGAGTGAGTGAGAGAAAGCAAGGTATCATCGTTGAAGCCAGGTATGCAGGCACACACACACTTACACACACATACATATGCATACACACACATACACACATCGACATGCACACACATACACATAGACACACACACATACACACACATATACACACACATATACACACACATATACACACATAATGTTGCATACACACACATATACATGCATACACACACACATATACATGCACACACACATTTATGCATACACACACATATGCATACATAATGCACATGCACACATACACATACATAATGCATACACACGCATATGCATACATAATGCATACACACACATATGCATACATAATCCACATGCACACATACACATACATAATGCATACACACGCATATGCATACATAATGCATACACACACATATGCATATATACATGCATACATATACACACACACAGACACATACACACACATAAACACATACACACTCATAGACACACACACACATATACACACACTCACATACACACATAGACACATAGACACATAGACACATAATGATGCATACACACACATACACACACACATATACACACACATACACACATACACACATACACACACATATATGCATACACACACATAGAGAGACATGCACATACATACACATACATGCATACATATGCATACATAATGCATACACATATGCATACATACATACTTACATGCATACACACACATATGCATACATAATGCACATGCATACACACACATACATAATGCATATGCATACATAATGCACATGCATACATACACATACATAATGCATACACACACATATGCACACATACTGCATACACAAACATACACACACATACACACATAGACACATACACACACATAGACACATACACACACATAAACACATACACACTCATAGACACACACACATACAACATATGCATACATACATGCTTACATGCATACACACACATACACATGCATATGCACATACACATACACATACACACATAGACATACACACACATACACACACACATACGCACACACATACACACACATATATGCGTACAGACAAACAATTATAAAGAAGTTGATTCAAAAATAAAAGATATCCAATATTCATACATATTAATTATAAAATTATCATTATTACCTTATAAGTGTTCCAAGATGATAGATCACATCTCGTACTCCTTTTGTTGTACATCCATCGATAACCAAAGGTAAAATATGTTTCAAAAAGTTATGCCAGTCATGGGTCTTGAACCCAGATAAGCTCTTATCATCATAGAAAACATGTTTTGAAAAGATGCTTCATATCCTATAGGAGTCTTAATCAATTGATATCGATTGTTGATAGTCAATATCTCTTTTGTTGTAAGTACCCAAGGAGGAGGTGCATAAGTTGTTTCTTGTCGATGTCTATCAAAAACTGGCCATAACTTTGGTTTTGATTTTTTATCTTTCAAATCATTCCTTGATGCTATGGTATCTTTTAGTCCAAGAAGATGGTGCCATAGTGAATAACCAATATTTTTGAATATATGCATAGGATCAACAAGATGACATACTTTTAACTCTTTCCAATACTCCAAGGAATACCATATTGATATGTTCTCTGTGAGTGCCAATTTTCCTTTACCTCTCTTCACATACTTATTATCTTCATCATCACTTCTAATTTTGGATCTATCAGAGGTCCATCTGTCCATTTTTTATACCAATCCATAGGCGTCATAGGTTTTCGACACTGACCTGTTTCAAGCTTTCCATTAAAATGTATTGCTTCTCTTTTAGATCTTAATGGATGATCATCAGGCAAGAATCGTGGATGTCCAAGATAAATATTTTTGTTTAGATTCTTACTATAGATTGATCTCAACCAATCACCACGATATGGACAAGATTTATAACCCTTAGTAGATATTATTGCATCATGAAAATGATAAAATATAATTAGATTAAATCATATTTATTTACATGCATATTGAATAAAAAAATTACATCAATACCTGAACAAACACCATATCCTAGAAAATCGTGAATAGTCCAAGCCACAATACCGCGAACCCTTATATGTCTTTCATTGATGCTTTTTGATACATCAATGACATTAATACCTCTCCATAACTCTTGGAGATTGTCAATGAGAGGAGCATTAAATGTTCCTTTTTAATGCTAAGATATGGCGGAAGATTGTAGTTTATGACTACCACTGGCCATGTTGACCATTTACTGGATTTCATGGAGAATGGATTACCCCCATCTAATGCAGCTCCTAACTTTAGATTCTCTGGATTTTGTGCAAATTCAGGCCATGTAGAATCAATATGCTAAAAAGCAACACTATCATGAGGAATTCTGATTATTCCATCGGTACTTTTATGATCATGTCTCCAAGTCAAAAGCTTTGATAATGCGGGGCTTTGAAACATATGTCTAATCCGTGGAGCCAATGGAAAATGTCTCAATACCTTTTTTTGGATTTTACCTTCTTCGTCCTTATATCGAGGAGATTGACATTTGGGACATGTCAAAGAGTCTGCATATTCATCTCTATATAAAATACAATTGTTAGGACATGCATGTATACATTGATAATCTATACCAAGATTGTTGATTATCTTCTTCATTTCATCATGTGAGGTAGGAAGAATATTCTAACTTGGTAAAAACTTTTCAGATAATAACCTGTAAGTTCATCAAAAAAAGATATATTAAAAAAAGTAAATAAATAAATATACATATATATATGCATATAATTTTATATATGTGTATGCTTATGTGTATGTGTATGTGGATGTGAATATGCATGTGCATGCATATACATATGTGTATGTGTATATGTATATATGTATGCATATGTGTTTTATAGGAGAATATATGTATGTATATATATGTATGCATATATGTATATGTATGTGTATACATGTGTATGTATGTATGTCTGTATGTGTATGTATGAATGTGTATGTATGTATGTATATGTATGTATGCATGTGTAGCTGTGTATATTTAATTTCATTTTTAATTGTTTTTTGTATATTGTGGTTTGCAAATTTTCATATCTAGACCATTGAATCATCTAGCAGTTTTCCATTTTATAGTCAATCTATTACCTATCTTGTTAAACTGTTTACAGATATTAAATAGCCGTTACCAAGGAAGATATTAAGTCATATGTAAAATGGGAGGATCAAAATTTTCACGAATATTTTGAAAGATGCATTAATAGTTTTAAAAGATGGGCGTACAAAAGTTTTCCATTCAATTCAAGTTCTTGTTCTTACCTTATCTAAAGTAAGAATAAAAACCTGCATTGAATGGACACTCTTTGTTCTCCCATCCTTTAAAATTATTTTTCATCCTTCAAAATCTTCAAGATAAATTTGCTCCTCCTATTTTTACATGTGACTTAATACCTTCCTTGGTAACTGCTATTTAATATTTGTATTAACAAAATTAGCAGCACAGGTATTAGGTCGACTAAAATAGGAGAAACATATGTGTCAAGAGGATTCTAAAGGTTGGGTGGACAATTCTAAAGGCTAGATGGACAAAACATCTTCATTCGATATAGGTATGTATAATTTGACCTTACTCTCATAACATGTGTATGTTGATATATTTAGGTAGTGATGTGTGTGAACACACTAGGACCGCCGGGGCACTTTTTTCCCTCTTTAGGAGGTTTTTTTCCCCCGGCTTGTATATATGCCTATTGCCCTGATGGGCTACTTATCTTTGTACATTCTCTAGTAATACATTCAGTCTTGTGTGTTGTGCTCCAAGCTTCTTCTTCTTCCTTCTGCTGTTCGTGTGCTTTCGCAGACATATGACTCCAACAATTGGTATCAGAGCAGGTCGTCGCTTCATCTAGGGCACCATCGACACTCCTCCGTTTCGGCCTCCAAACGCACCATCGCAGTGCTTGTGCAGGCTATTTTGTCCTTTTGTGCCAAAGGTATATACCAGTTTCTGTTTGCCAATATAAGCGTCTCGAAGTCTGCTATAGATTTAGCAGAACTCGTCTGGGCAGTCTTGTTCAACTTTTTGAGATATAGTCAATTTTCTGCATCAAGGTATTTTAATCACCCACCATGGCTTAAAGCAGTGATGTATTCCGTATGTTGGCTGTTGAGGATAAGTTGGATGGTACCAACTACCCATTATGGGCTTATATGATGCGACATGTATTGATTGCAAAAGGATTGTGGAACATTGTGCAGGGTGTTGAAAGACGTCTTGTTACACCTGTAACAACAGGTACTGTGAATACAGGTGCTGGAGTTGATGAAGATGGTGTCGAAGATGATATTGTGTAGATTCCCGTTCGTGCTGCTGTTTTTGCTACACCTATTGCAGAGCAGATTCGTTGCGATGGCAGAGATGCCCAGTCACATGCATTGATAGCTTTGTCTGCCAAACGTGCCATTATTCCTCATATTCGCTCTTGTAGAACAGCTAGGGATGCTTGGGGTACACTTACCACATTGTACCAAGCTAGGAATGAGGCTCGTGTTGCTTACCTCTGAAAACAGTTGGAGAGTGAGCACATGAATGAAGGTGATTCTATGGACAGTTTCCTAACGAAGATCAAAGATTTGAAGGAACATTTGATTTTTGTTGATGAGGTTATACCAGATAGCTCACTTCTGCATACTGTTCTGAATGGTCTTCCTGATTCATATCAGAGTTTTTCTTCTACTCTTTGGTTGATGATGAAAAGCAATCCGAATACCTTATCATTTGAGGAGTTAGTCTCTGTTCTGTTGCAGGAAGATCAGTCCAGGCAAAACACGTTCATTATGCGTGTTGCAGATCAAGCTTTCCTGGCTAGTCAGAAGGGCAAAGGAAAATGAAGCTCTTCTAATAGTAGGAAAAAATCTGCAAATGTTGCACATTCAAAGAACCAAGATAAAGATGAGAAGAAATCAGAAAAGCAGAAATTGTTTTGCAAGTATTGTAAAGGGAATGATCATATCATAAAGAACTATCCAAAACTGGCTGCAAAAGAGGCAAAGAAAAAGGAGGCTGGAATGGTTATTGTAGAAGCCTCTACACCAAAAACAAAGTCTGCTAATCTTGTGCAGGAAGAAGAATGGGCGTTTACTACTGTTTGCAGTTTTGACCCATCTTCTCATGAGCAGTGCATGTCTGCAGTGGACTCAGATGTTTGGTACTTTGACAGTGGGGCGACCAAATATATTACCTCGCAGTGCAGTTTCTTCTCTTCACTCTAGCTTGCCTCTACACGGAATACTGTCACATGCGCCAACAACTCCTCTTATCCTGTTATGGGAGTTGGTAAGATCATTCTAAGTACTGCTGATGGTAGTTCTTTCACCTTGTCAGATGCTTTATTTGTGCCAGGGATCAAGAAGAATCTGTTATCAATTTCTGCATTAGCCAGGATTGGCTTGGTTGTGAAATTTATTGATGACTGATGTACAGTTCATGATCTGTCAAATGTCGATGTTATTATTGCTTCTGGCATTTTATGTCGTGGGCTGTATAAGCTCATAGACTATGAAAGATCTGTGAATGATTCGGCATGTGCAGTTCGTGATTCTCAGGCTATGTCAAATGCAAAGCTTTGGCATGCACGCTTTGGTCATCTGAATTTTGCTAGTTTGCTACGCCTGCAGAAATCTGATATGGTATCTTCTTTGCCCAAGCTTGAGGCACCTGGAAAACATGTATGTTAAGGCTGTATTTTGGGCAAAATGCAGCGTTTCTCCTTTCCAAAAGATGGTTCAGTTCGGGCTACGCAGAAATTGCAGCTTGTACATAGTGATGTCTGTGGTCCTATGCAGACACCTTCTTTTGGAAACTATCTTTACTTCGTGACTTTCATTGATGATTTTTCCAGGCATGCATGGGTATATCCATTGAAAGCAAAGTCCGAAGTGTTTTTGTGCTTCAAACAGTTTTTGGTTTTGGCTGAAAATCTGTCAGCATGTAAAATGGGCACCCTCCATTCTGATCGAGGGGGGGAATATATATCTTCTGATTTTAATGCATTTTTGGTTGAACATGGGATAAAACACCAGTGTACAATACTATATACACCTCAAAAAAATGGAGTTGCTGAACGGAAGAATAGGTCACTCATGGAGATGGCGAGGTGTATGGTCAAGAGTCAGGCTATATACACCTCAACAAAATGGAGTTGCTCAACGGAAGAATAGGTCACTCATGGAGATGGCGAGGTGTATGGTCAAGAGTCTTCTGATTTTAATGCATTTTTGGCTGAACGTGGGATAAAACACCATTGTACAATGCTATATACACCTCAACAAAATGGAGTTGCTGAACGGAAGAATAGGTCACATAGTTTTTGGCTTTAGGCTGTCATGTGTAGCATATGTACTTAACAGGTGTCCCATTAAAACACTGCAGTCTATCACTCCATATGAGGCTTGGCATGAATGCAAGCCATCTGTTGCTCATTTGCGTGTTTTTGGTTGTTTGGCTTATGCATTAGTGCCTGAACAACATCGCAAAAAATTGGATGATAAGGTAGTAAAATGTATTTTTGTTGGGTACAGTTCTGGAAGTAAAGGCTATCGTCTATACCATCCACAGACTAAACGCATTCTGGTTAGCCGTGATGTTGTTTTTGTGGAAGATGCTATTCATCCATTGCTTTCATGTACCAAGGAGACATCTGTTAGGTCCAAAGACATGTATGATACTTTGATGCCTCTTTTTACAGGTGGACAGTCTAGTGCTGATCCTAATGAGGCAACTTCTCAGCCTTTGCAGGTTTCATATGATGATGCAGATCATTCCATTTTTTATGCAGATTTACATGATGCACTTGTTGATGAGAGAGCTGATATTGAGAAGGCAAAAACTATGCCATAATGGTTGGTGCAGACTTTGCGTGACAACAAATTAGATGCACCTTTGTCATATCGTACTCGTTTAGGCTCTCATAGTGCCTCCTTTGCATCAGATTGTTATGCTATGACTGCGTCTACTCTGTGATGAGATTGAGCTTGTTTCTTTTGATGAAGCACAAAATTCAGAAAATTGGATGGCTGCTATGCAATTTGAATATGATGCTATAATGAAGAATGGTACATGGTCTTTATGTGGCTTGCCTCCTGGCAAGAAGGCCATTGGCACTAAGTGGGTATACAAGCTGAAGCGTAAACCTGATGGTACAATTGACAGGTATAAGGCTAGGTTTGTTGCAAAGGGTTATGCGCAGGAAAGAGGCATTGACTTTGATGAGACCTTTGCACCCCACATGCCGTATGACTACTGTTCGGAGCATTTGTGCACTTGCAACCCATCATGGTTGGAATGTACATCAGTTGGACATTAAAACAGCATTTCCGAATGGTGACTTGCATGAAGAAGTGTATGTTTTTCAGCCCCATGGCTTTGTGCAGAAAGGGCATGAAAACCAGGTGTGCAGGTTAAAAAAGGCATTATATGCTTTGAAGCAAGCACCACGTGTTTGGTATGAGAAGATACATGCCTATCTGATTGCACATGGTTTTGAGAACAGTCCAACTGAAAGTTCCATGCGCATGCATGTGACTGTGCATGCATGTGGATGTGCAGTTATATGTATTTACGTATATGTTAATGTGTGTATGTGTATATATATATATATATATATATATATATATATATATATATATATATATATATATATATATATATATATATATATATATATATATATATATATATATATATATATATATATATATATATATATATATATATATATATATATATATATATATATATATGCAATAATGCATGCATGTAAGTCTTTTTATGTGGTTGTAGAAATGTTTGTGCATATGCGTGTGTATGTGTGTGTATGTCTAATTGTATGTGCACATGTATCTATGTGTATATATGTGTGTGTATGTGCATGTGTATATGTGTATATGTGTGAACGTGCATCTTCATCATGTATAAGTGTATATGTGCATATCAATAAGTGTGAGTATGCTATCTAGCGAAAATAACACAATTCAAATGATATACAAGGAATAGAAACTGTACTTACAATAGTTAGCCATACTTTTTGCTTGGTTAGCTTCTTGAATAACCTGCGATAAAGGGAGAAAGAAGAGAAAGAGAGAGAGAGAATTCAAAGAGAGAAAGATGTAGAAAGAGAGAAACAAAGACAGAGAGAGACAATAAGATAGAGCTTAGGCAAAACAACAATTTTGCATATACTTGTTTCAGCTCGTACGCGCAGCGCAATTGCAAATGTTGGAGAGCTCTTCGATCAGATGTGTGAAAATGCCGATTGAAGAGCCTCCAACATTTTAGTTTTTTTTCCTCAACAGACCACCATGTAAATGATGGTAACGCGTCGTAAAAACCACTAGAATTGGCATCGCATCAGCGACATTTTTTAGCATCGCTTATGCGATATTTTTTAGTGTTGCTTATGCGACGTTGTTCAAAATTGTCGCCTCAGCGATGCTGTATGCAAGTGTTGCACACCACATCACACCGTACGTAAAAAAAAACATCGTTTTGTTTGTCGTTTAATTGATGGTTCGTGCGCGATGCTCATTGCGATGCATTTTGCAATTTTATAGCGACAAAATTGTGTCGCCTTAACCGTCGCTATGCGGCCGTATTCCTTGTAGTGCAAAAACACGCAGATGAGCAACAGATGGCTTGCGGTCATGCCACGCCTCATATGGAGTGATAGACTGCAGCGCTTTAGTGGGACACCTGCTCAGTACATATGCTGCACCCATGATAGCCTCAAGCCACAAACTATGTGGTAAAGCTTGACTCTTGACCATACACCTCACCATCTCCATGAGTGACCTCTTCTTTCATTCAGCAACTCCGATAGATTTTCAACCAAAACCAAAAACTGTTTGAAGCACATGAATACTTCCGACTTTGCCTTCAAGGGATATACCCATGCATGCCTGGAAAATTTCATCCATGAAAGTCACGAAGTAAAGATAATTCCCAAAAGAAGGTGTCTGCATAGGACCACAGACATCACTATGTACAAGCTGCAATTTTTGAGTAGCCCGAACTGAACCATCTTTTGGAAAGGATGAATGCTGCATTTTGCCCAAAATACAGCCTTCACAAACATGTTTTCCAGGTGCCTCAAGTTTGGGCAAAGAGAACACCATTTCAGATTTCTGCAAGCATAGCAAACTGGCAAAATTCAGATGACCAAAGCATGCATGCCAAAGCTTTGCATGTGACATAGCCTGAGAATCATTTATTGCACATGCCAAATCATTTACAAATCTTTCATAGTCTATGAGCTTATACAGCCCACGACATAAAATGCCAGAAGCAATAATCACATCGCCATTTGATAGATCATGAACTGTACATCTGTCATCAACAAATTTCACAAACAAGCCAAACTTGGCTAATGTAGAAACTGATAACAGGTTCTTCTTGATCCATGGAACAAATAAAGCGTCTGACAAAGTGAAAGAACTACCATCAGAAGTAGTCAAAATGATCTTACCCACTCCCATAACAGGATAGGAGTTGTTGGTGCATGTAACAGTATTCCCTGTAGGGGCAGGCTCAAGTGAAGAGAAGAAACTACACTGGGAGGTAATATGTTTGGTCGCCCCACTATCAAAATACCAAACATATGAGTCTACTACAGACATGCACTGCTCATGAGAAGATGGGTCAAAACTACAGACAATAGTAAACGCCCATTCTTCTTCCTGCACAAGATTAGCAGACTCTGGTTTTGGTGTAGAGGCCTCTACAACAACCATTCCAGCCTCTTTCTTCTTTGCCCCTTTAGCAGCCAATTTTGGACAATTCTTTATGATATGATCATTCCCTTTAGAGTACTTACAAAAAAAATTCTACTTTTTTGATTTCTTCTCATCTTTATCTTTCTTCTTCGAATGTGCAGAATTAGCAGATTTCTGCTTACTAGTTGAAGAGCTCCATTTTCCTTTGCTCTTCTGACTAGCCAAGAAAGCTTGATCTACACCTCGCATAATGGACCTATTCTGCCTAGACTGATCTTCCTGCAACATAACAAAGACTAACTCCTCAAATGATAAGGCATTTGGATTGCCTTTCATCATCAACCAAAGAGTAGAAGCAAAACTTTGATATGAATCAGGAAAACCATTCAGAACAGTCTGCACAAGTGAGCTATCTGGTATAACCTCATCAGCAGAAATCAATTGTTCCTACAAGTCTTTAATCTTCGTTAGGAAACTATCCATAGAATCACCTTCATTCATGTGCTCATTCTCCAATTGTTTTCACAGGTAAGCAACACGAGCCTCATTCCTAGCTTGGTACAATGTGGTAAGTGTATCCCATGCATCCTTAGCTATTCTGCAAGAGCGAATGTGAGGGATAATGGCACGTTTGACAGGCAAAGCTATCAATGCATGTGCCTGGGCATCTCTACCATCCCAACAAATCTACTCTACAGTAGGTGCATCAGAAACTGCAGCACGAACAGGAATATGTAGAATATCATCATCTTCGACACCTTCTACATCAGCCTCAGTACCTCCAGTTGTAACAATTGGAGGTGTGAAAGGACGTTTTTCGACACCCTACACAATGTTCCACAGTCCTTTTGCAACCAACACATGTTGCATCATATAAGCCCATAACGGGTAGTTGGTACCATCCAACTTATCCTCAACAGCCGACATATGGAATACATCACTGCTTTCAGCCATGGCCGGTGACTAAAATACCTTGACACAGAAAATTGACTATATCTCAAAAAGTTGAACAAAACTGCCGAGATGAATTCTAGTAGACCTGTAGCAGACTTCGAGATGCTTATACTGGCAAACAGAAACTGGTATATACCTTTCGCACAAAAAGATGAAATAGCCTACACAAGCACTGCGATAGTGCATTGGAGGCCGAAACGAGCTTAGATCGTGATTTCGACACCATAAAGCAAAGCAGTTTTGATCTCAAAAACACCCTGAGTATGCTCACCAAAATTCGTGTGATTCTGAGACTGTAAATGGAGGAGTGTCGACGGCGCCCTAGATGAAGCGACAACCTGTTCTGATACCAATTGTTGGAGTTAGACGTCTACGGAAGCACACGAACAACACAAGGAAGA
>CM035422.1:177209205-177266705 GCA_020310875.1 Ceratopteris richardii | reverse complement strand
GTTGATCTTCTAAGAATGTGCTTGGATCATTCTCCACATTCTTGCATCCTGGCCTTTCCTCTTGATTTTTAGAGCTTCTTTATCATCTTGATCATCATCTCAATCACTTCTTGAGTCTTGCACCTATATATCATGGTTGGTACCTAATGAATTCAAATATGAAGCAAGATCATAGGATAAGTTTACCCTTTTTTTATCCCCTTTATACCATGGTCTATGTTCTTCAAATCCAACATCCCTACTTGTGGTAAATTTCTTCGTGGATGGATTGTAGAACCTATAGCCCATCTAAGTTTCATCATAACATATGAACATAGCCTTGGTTGCCCTTTCCTCCAATTTCCCTCTTATTTGTGAAGGTACATGTACATATGCTAAGCAACCAAAACCTTTACAGTGACCTAGGCTTGGCTTTCTACCATTGCAAGCCTCTAAAGGAGACATACCTTGAAGAGATTTGGATGGAAGCCTATTCACAAGATATAGTGCAATAATTATAGCTTGTGGACATAGATCATGTGGTAGCCTGCAATACCATTTAATGAAGGAAAGTACCTGGTAGTTACTTCCCTTTTGATGCCTTTATCTTGAAAAATCATCAAAATCTTTGGAGAAGTATTCTCCCCATCCATCATCTCTGAGTTTCTTAATAGATCTACGTGTATGACTTTCCCCATGTGCTAGGTACTTCCTGATGCATTCAAACACTTCACTCTTATTCTTGATAAAGTAGAGAATTGTCTATCTACTATGATAATCAAGAAAAGATACATAATACCTTGAGTGTGCTAATGAAGGCTCTTGACTTGGTCCCCACACATGAATGTGTACAAGGTCCAAGAGATTGTTGTGGATGTAGCCTTTGTGATTGAAAGGTTGCATTTGTGCTTTCTTTATTTGACATGCATCTCATCTGTTGATCATGTGTTGCTTTGAGATGTCTCGAAACCCTAGGACACTTTGATCCCTACATATATTCTTCAAGGTTATTTCATCCACGTGTTCATCTTCTTCCCCTTTTTTGTGACTCAAACTCATTATGAGTAATGAATCCTCATGTAATTGATGCTTTGAGTAGTTTTTGAAATCCCTTCTATTGTAGATCCTATTGTTATTGTTCTAATTTTGTCCACCTCTGCCTCTTGTGTTTCCAAATCCATCTCTTCCACCTCCTTTCTAAGTTCTTCAATTGAACCAATAATTTTGAGTAGTGTGGTTGGTCATATTAAAAATGGCACAAGGTTGAATCTCTTTTACATTTGACCTTTCATGATTTGTTCCTTTCTTCTTCCCTTTCCACTTGCTCTTTCCTGCAGAGTTGGCTTGGGAGATTTCTTCACCATCATCTTCCTTCTTCTTTCCTTTGTTCTTGTTATCTTTCTTGTTTGCATATAGAGCACTTGTAGAGTTATCTTGGTAAGACTTACCTTCCTCCAAGATCTTTTTGGCCTCTTGATTGAAGATTTTTTCAGAAACTATGTCGAAGTCATATCTCTCCACATCCATCATAACGATCATAGGATCTTGTGATGGATTGTCATTGTTTGTTAGGCCTCATCCCTAATTCCATTCAAGATCTACCCCATGATGGAATCTTCTTCAATCAGCTCTGCAATCGATGCTAATTGATTTGCAACTTTGTTAGCTTTAGTGACAAACTCTATGATTTTTTGCTTTAGTGTCTTCTTCATTTGGTTGATGTCATTCCTCAAATGGTTCTTCCTAGCTTTGTTGCTAGCAGAGAAGAAGGTCTCAAGTGCATCCGAGGTGTCTTGCCATGTCTTGCATCTGTTAAAATATAAAGATGCATTTTGCAATGAAATTTTTCTTGATACATCGACCCCTTGTTTTCATGCAAAAAATTCAAGATAGGTGCATAAAAAGAGTCTTGTTTCATTTCTTCTTGAATTTTATTGAGAAAATTAGAATTTTTTATAGAAAGGAGATTACATAAAGGTCTGCGACTTAATGCATCAACAACCTTATTTTCCTTATTGGCCAAATACTTAATGTCAAAATCATTCTCTCTTAATAAACCAATCCAACACTTTTTCCTATTGTTAAGCAATGATTGTGTGAAAATGTACTTTAGACTCTAATAATTTGTTTTCAGTTCAGACTTGGCCCCTAATAGTAGATGTTTCCAATGCTTAAGTGTATGTACAATAGAAAGCATTTGTAGATCATGATTAAGATGATTAAGTTCATGTTTTGTTTATTTTTTTGATTCATATGCAACCACCCTACCATCATCTGAAAGAACACATCCTATCTATCGCTTGCATCACATGAACCCACAAAAGGCTTTCCCATTTTTGCTATTTTTAAAATACAATTCGCAATGACTTTTTGTTTTAATGATTCAAATGATTTTCGAGAAGCGTCACTCCACACAAATCTTGCATTCTTGTTGGTCAACTTTGTAAGGGGATTAGCTACCTTTGAGAAATCATTAACATGTGCTCTTTCATATTGTGCCAATCCTAAAAAAATTCTAACATCCCTAATAGTTTTAGAAATTGGTCAATCAACTATTGTTTTCACTTTATCCTGTTCTATATGAATTCCCTCTTTAGAAATGAATCTTCATAGATACATAAGTTTATCTTTAGCAAAGAAAAATTTAGTCTTCTTTCCATATAGTTTGTGTTTTGAAAGAGTGTGCAAAGTCTTCTTGAGATCTACAACATGCTCATTATCATCTTTAGAGCATATCATCAAGAAATACTAAGATGAATTCATCCAAGTAATCATGAGAAATATTATTCAGCAAGCAGATGAATATGGCAAGAGATTTGTTAATCCAAAATGTAAAATGATAAACTCATAGTGGCCATAATGTGTTCAAAAAGCTCTCTTGGGTAGTATATCTTCTGTTTTGATCCTAATTTTGTGATAACCAAATCTTAAGTCAATCTTGGAGAATACAATTGCTCACACTTAATTGACCTAATAATTCATCTATGTGAGGGAGTGGGTACTTATTTTTAATTTTTTTTCTTCAACCCTCTATAGTTAATACATAATCTATAAGAGCCTTCTTTCTTCTTCCGAAATAAAACATGTGCTCCCTAAGGTTGTTGGGAGAGATGGTTGGATGCACTCAAGAGATTGAGTTGAAGCTACTAGACCTGCTTTGCTCCAGCCCTCCTTTGCTTCAGATATGCTTAGTACACTTGATTAGCTTCCAAATGATACCAAGAAAGCATATATGTACTTTGCAAATGATATGTGTAATGATCAAATCAAAACAGACTACTTGAGACTTCAAGAATTCAAGAAAACTTACTAATTTGGTATTGACACCTGCTCAGTCTTTCACTCAGTATGACCAGCACACTTGCAAATGATCAAATTCCTTCTGGACATATTAAATTAGCTTAGCAAGCTACCATTTGCAAGTGGAATGAGATAAAATGATAAACTACACACTAAGAAATCACTTTAGCAAAATTATATGTACCCCCGACTTTTTAGGAGCTCTGCAGAAGAATACCAGAGATCACTTCGAGCGAGATTTCTCCCAGACGGCTGATCCAATGATCTTCAAATTTTGTAGGCGTGTAGATGACTTTGTGCTGATTCCAACACGCCTTGAATCACTTGATTTGAATGAGTGGATCCTGAGATATGCCCTGTTGAAGTTGACAGACTTGGAGATGATGACTCAGAGAAAACAGAGATAATGAATGTGTATACTTCTATTGATTGATGTAGTTGTACAATCCCATTAGCATGACAAGCATAGCTAAATGAGGTGTTGTGGTGTAGGCTATGAAGTAGCACTAACACACACAGAGTTACAATGGTAGAATGCCTCGGGGAGTGAGCTAAAAAATGACTAGCTAACCCGCGATTTTTTTACATTGACTTTTATAGAAGTTGAGTTGAGATTTGAATTTGAATTCTAATTCAAATCTCCTATAATCACTCCTCTAAAAGTAGGGAGATATTCTCTCTACTAAACCATCCACTTTCCATGACTTAATCAAGTAGGTGTGTGTTCATAAATGACAAGTCACTAAGACTTTTACAATGAAAGTAAAAAGATAATAAATCATAGGTATGGGTTCCTATGCTCTTCCCTTCAAGTGAAGCCTTGATGAAAATTGTCCAAGCTAATCTTCCAAAGTTCCAAGCCAAGTGTGAAGGCTTGAAATGCACCAACAGCTCCCCCTCAAGCCAAGCACTTTGGCTTAAGTCTTCATGTTTAGTCTTCAATCACATCCTGCAATCCAATCATGGATTTGAAACTGCATAACTTGTTTCCATCCAATGCTTTAGTGAGTAAATCTGCACATTGCATATTAGTAGACACATAAGTCAATTGAATGTCTTTACTAAGCAACTTCTCTCTCACATAGTGGTAATGAACCTGTATGTGTTTTGTCCTAGCATGATATATTGGATTAGCTGCAAGGTGAAGAGAGCTTGTGTTATCTCCAAAGATGATTGGAGGCCTAGTGTATAGGCCTAGCTCTGTATACAAAAGCTTTAACCAGATAGCTTCTTGAGTGGCATTGGCAAGCCCTCTATACTCTGCTTCAGTGGATGACAATGCCACTGTAGGTTGCTTCTTGGCTGACCAAGAAATAGGTTTATCTCCTGCAAAGCAAATGTAACCTGATGTGCTCCTCCTATCATCCTTGCATCCTGCCCAATCTGCATCTGAGTATACTTTAATGTCAATATCTGATGTATAAGGAAAGTACAAACCATGGTTCTGAGTTCCCTTCAAATACTTCAAGATCTTCTTTGCTGCCTCTAGGTGAGGTACCCTTGGTTTGTGCATGAATTGGATTAGCACACTAACTCCATATGCTATGTCAATTCTTGTCAAGGTAGCATAATTCAAACTACCTACCATGCTTTGATATCCTGTAATGTCTTGTATTTCATCCCCTTCATGAGTACTAAGCTTTAGATTTACCTCCATTGGAGTAGTTGAGACTTTAGCATCCTGCAAGCCAAACTTCTTGACCATATCCTGTACATACTTCTTTTGAGTAATATATATACCTGAGTTGGTGTAGACTAACTCAAGACCTAAGAAGTACTTCAATAATCCAAGATCATTGATCTTGAATTCCTTCATCATCTGTCCTTTGATGTGTCTAATCCCATTGACATCATTGCCTGTAATGATGATATCATCAACATAAACACACAAATAGATTACTTTTGTACTACTTCTCTTTATGAACAGAGAAGTATCAGCTTTGCTCATCACAAATCCTTGGTCTTGAAGGTAGGTTGTCAACCTGTAATTCCATGCTCTGGGTGCCTGCTTCAAACCATATAGAGCCTTCTTCAATTTACAAACATAATTTACCTTCTTGGGATCTTCATAGCCAGGTGGTTGTGACATGTAGACTTCTTCAGATATCCATCCATTCAAGAAAGCATTCTTGACATCTAATTGGTACATGTTCCAATTCTTGGATGCAGCTACACTCACCAATATTCTGATAGTTGGCATTTTAGCCACAGGAGAAAATGTCTCCTGATAATCAATGCCTTGGGTTTGTGCAAAACCCTTGGCAACCAACCTAGCTCTATACCTGTTTATTGTTCCATCAGAATTCCTCTTTAGCTTGTGGATCCATCTGGATCCTATCACCTTCATAGTATCCTTCTTGGGTACCAAGTCCCAAGTATCACTCTCCTTGAGAGCTTCCATTTCTTCATCCATAGCTCCTTTCCATTCTGGTTTGGTAATTGCTTCTTCATAGGTACCTGGTTCTTCATTTAACAAATCCTTTGCAAGATATACAGAATGTTTAGTTACAAGTGATGTGTCATACCCATATCTGATAGGCTTCTTACTTTCCCTCTGAGATCTCCTCATAGCTTGAGTTGAGGATTCTGGTATATCCTCTAGCTTCTTCATCTTCATCTTTCCTTTGGACTTCCATGCCTTGAATTCCTCAAGGTTAATTGTATCATCATCATCTGAGCTTGAGTCTTCTTTCTGGATTGGTTCCTCCTTGGTAAGCCTTGGAAAATCTTCTTCCATGTCATAAGGTAGACTAACCTTCCTGCATTCATTCTCATACCATGAGTCATTCTCATCAAAGATGACATCTCTGCTTACCTTGAAGCCTTTGTTTGTTGGGTTGTAGAATCTGTATCCCTTTTGGTTCAAATCATAACCAATGAAGATACATTTTTCAGCTTTAGGGTCTAGCTTTCCCCTTACCTGTGAGGGAATATGCACATATGCTACACAACCAAAGATTTTGCAATGATCCAGAGAAGGTCTCTTACCATGCCAAGCTTCATATGGTGTCATGCCATCAAGTGATTTGGATGGCAACCTATTTATGAGATAGGTGGCAGTGGATACACCTTCTGCCCAAAGATAATTTGGCAACTTCTTTTCATTAAGCATAGACCTAGCTGTTTCTACTATGAGTCTATTCCTTCTTTCAGCTACTCCATTTTGTTCAGGTGAGTACCTTGTGGTTATCTCCCTCTTGATGCCTCTTTCCTGCAAGAAATCTTCAAACTCATTTGAGAAGTATTCTCCTCCACCATCTGACCTTTAGCCTTTTCAAGTTTCTTCCTGTTTGGTTTTCAACAAGTGCAAGATACCTCTTGAAACAATTAAACACTTCATCTTTATGTTTCATAAAGTATAAGATAGTCCACCTGCTATAGTCATCAATGAAGGACACATAGTACCTTGAACCTGAAATGGAGGGATCCTTGCTAGGTCCCCAAACATCTGTGTGTACCAAGTCTAGGTAGTCTTTATGCATGAAACCTTTCCTTGAATAGGGCAACCTGTGAGACTTACCAAACTGATAAGCACCACACTTGTAAATCATGTGTTGCTTGGATACATTAGGTATCCCAAGCACACATTGATCCCTGCACATTTGCTTTAGGGTTCTTTCACCTATGTGACCTAACCTCTTGTGCCATATTTCTAACTCTGAAAGTGTTTGATCCTTGTAATTATATAAAGCAATGTTCTTGGTGTCTTCTAGCTCAAAAGTAAACAATCTACCTGATTTCTCCCCCTTGGCAATTCTTTTGAAACCATGTCTTGGGTCTTCCACATATGCTCCATGTTGAGTGAACCTGACCTGTAAGCCTTTCTCCACAATCTGACCAACACTCATTAGATTCTTGGTGATGGTTGGTACATAAAGTACCCTGCTCAATAGATTCTCGTTTCCATCACAAGTTTTCACATTTCCAATCTTTACTACATAATGTTTAGTATCATCACCTGTCTGTACCTGATGTTTGCCCTTGGGTTCTTCCAAATCAGAGAGTAGTGCCACATTGCCAGCTACATGGTTAGAACATCCTGAGTCAATATAAAATAAATGATCATCATTTGTACCTGCCTGAGGTCATATTCATGATCAATAAGGAGTCACCTTGCTCCTCTGTGTAGTTGTTGTAATCCCTTCTATTTCTGAATCCACCTTGATAGTTACCATTGTGGTTGTGGTTGTAATTGTTGTTGTATTGATTGTTGTATCCATTCTAGCCTTGGTGTTGGTTGAACCTGCCTCTCCCTTGAGAGTATCCACCTCTTTGATAGCCTCTTCCTCTCTGATTCTTGTAGTTCTTGTAGCATTCATCTGTGGTATGATTGGACAATCCACAAATGTTGCATGGTGATGAGTTGTAGGGTCTCCCCCTACCTGACTTACCTCCTCTGCCTCTTCCTCTTGAGGATCTACCTTTCCCTGCATAGTTTGCTTGGGAGGTAGAACCTTCTTCATCAACCTTCTTACTTTTACCTTTATCTTTAACCTTCTTATCAGTATATAGAGCAGAGGGGTTGTTACCTTTTGATTGATCTCCTACCTTTGTAAACTTTGCTTCATGTGTGAATAGTTGGCCCATGAGTGTTGTGAGATCTGGGGTATGCATGTCCATGTAGAGGTCCATTGCAGTGGTGAAGCTTTCCCACTTATCATCTGCCTTGAGTCCATTTGTTACTTGCCTGACTATTTGCTCCTCTTCAATCTCCTCTCCAATGCTTGCTAATTGGTCTGCCACATCTTTAATCTTGGTCACATACTCTGAGACTAATTGCTTGGGCTGCTTCCTAAAGGTTGTGAATTCAATCCACAGTTGATTCTTCTTGGCCCTTGTGTTGGAAGAGAAATATGTTGACAGAGTTTCCCAAGTCTCTTGGGAAGTCTTACAGTTCCTTATATGAGGTAAAAGGAAATCAGATATAGAGTTAAGAAGGTAAGACCTTGCCAAAGCATCTTTTGCACACCATTGGTTGAGCCTCTCTTGTTCATCCTTGGTGGGTAGTCCTCTAGCTTTGAATGAGGGCAATTCCTCATCTCTTGATATGTATCCAAATAAGCTTCTTCCTTGTAGATAGGTCTTCATCCTTAGAGACCAAGCTTGGTAATTGTTCCTGTCCAATTTTTCAATGAATAAAGGAAAACCATCTCCCATGTTTACCTTATTTGCTCTGATACCACTGTTGGGAGAGATGGTTGGATGCACTCAAGAGATTGAGTTGAAGCTGCTAGACCTGCTTTGCTCCAGCCCTCCTTTGCTTCAGATATGCTTAGTACACTTGATTAGCTTCCAAATGATACCAAGAAAGCATATATGTACTTTGCAAATGATATGTGTAATGATCAAATCAAAACAGACTACTTGAGACTTCAAGAATTCAAGAAAACTTGCTAATTTGGTATTGACACCTACTCAGTCTTTCACTCAGTATGGCCAGCACACTTGCAAATGATCAAATTCCTTCTGGACATATTAAATTATCTTAGCAAGCTACCATTTGCAAGTGGAATGAGATAAAATGATAAACTACACACTGAGAAATCACTTTAGCAAAATTATATGTACCCCCGACTTTTTAGGAGCTCTGCAGAAGAATACCAGAGATCACTTCGAGCGAGATTTCTCCCAGATGGCTGATTCAATGATCTTAAAATTTTGTAGGCGTGTAGATGACTTTGTGCTGATTCCAACAAGCCTTGAATCACTTGATTTGAATAAGTAGATCCTGAGATATGCCCTGTTGAAGTTGACAGACTTGGAGATGATGACTCAGAGAAAACAGAGATAATGAATGTGTATACTTCTATTGATTGATGTAGTTGTACAATCCCATTAGCATGACAAGCATAGCTAAATGAGGTGTTGTGGTGTAGGCTATGAAGTAGCACTAACACACACAGAGTTACAATGGTAGAATGCCTCGGGGAGTGAGCTCAAAAATGACTAGCTAACCCGCGATTTTTTTACATTGACTTTTATAGAAGTTGAGTTGAGATTTGAATTTGAATTCTAATTCAAATCTCCTATAATCACTCCTCTAAAAGTAGGGAGATATTCTCTCTACTAAACCATCCACTTTCCACGACTTAATCAAGTAGGTGTGTGTTCATAAATGACAAGTCACTAAGACTTTTACAATGAAAGTAAAAAGATAATAAATCATAGGTATGGGTTCCTATGCTCTTCCCTTCAAGTGAAGCCTTGATGAAAATTGTCCAAGCTAATATTCCAAAGTTCCAAGCCAAGTGTGAAGGCTTGAAATGCACCAACAAAGGTGAACCACTCGATTTTATCAAGCCTTTCTTCAAAAGATCATATAATTGAATCTTAAACTCCTTTAATTCATCTGTGTTAAAACTATAGGGTGCTCTAGATTATGGTTTTTTTCCTCAAATATGGGTTGATGGAATGGTCAATGTGCCTAGATGGAGGTATACCAAGCAAGTCTTCTGGAAATACATTTGTGTATTCTTTCAAAATATTTACTATATAATTTAGAAAATTTTCCTCATTATCTTCCTCATGTAAATTGTTCACATACACTACAAAATGTTCTACACCCATCACGTATACCTCTACTTATCTGCATAGCAAAAATGAGAATAGGCTTAGGATTATGTGCATCACCTAGAAAGTGGATAGATTCATTGTCTATCCATAAAGTGATTGTTCTTTGTTCACAATCAATTCTTGTAGAATTTAGAACTAGCCAATCCATGCCTATTATTGCATCACTCTGTTTCATTACAATCACATAGAAACTCCCAAAAAAGAACCTATCAAAAAAGTAAATGCAAGGTTCTCAATGTATCCTTTCATATAGCGTAGTCATCCGTTGTCCATCTCCATAGGTCTTGTTATCTACATATTTAGGGGTATTCCTAAATTCAGTACCAATTTGAAAGATAGAAACAATGCATACTACACAAATTGATTAGAAATATGATTCTATGCATAGAAATCATACCCAAAATTGTAATTACAAAAGCCCTTGGAAAAGAACTAGCCACCATGCATTATAAACTAGATTTAGGGCACTTATCTCCATCATCTACTTTCTCAATTGATGCACCTTCCTCAATGATGTTTATCACCTTTCATTGTGTAGGTTGAAAGATTTCCTTGTTTGGGCATTCATATGTCTGATGCCCTTGCTCCCTACAATGGAAACACAAACGAGTCTTTTTGCCTACTCAATAAAATCAAGGCGGATGGGTTGAAAACTCCTTTGATTTTCTACTTGATTAGGATTATGACCTTAATTATTAGAAGATGAAGTCTTCTTTGAATTGTTGATGTTTGTTGTGGCATTTCTCTATGGACTATGTCCCATCATAATGAATCTGGTTTTGTTCGCTTTTTACAAATTGAATTTCTCCATCTTCTAAAAATTCTCGGCCACGTCGACAACATCCAAAAAATTAATACATCCAGATCCCTTCACTTGATGGCAAATCTCCTCACAAATCCCTTCAATGAACTTGCTCTTCAAAGCATCACCACTAACTTCCAATCCAAATTTATGAAGACATAGGAACTCTTCTTTGTACTCATCAACAAACAAGCTATGCTTATCACTCTCATGTTGTCGAAAATTGTAGAACTTCATCTTCTTCTCCATATGGTGATGTGGACAACATTAACATTTTTCTACTTTTTCTATAAATTCCTTCCATGGAACCGGACCGGAACACATCTGATTCTACATATAGGACTTCCACCATAACTTTTTGATGCCACACAGATGTAACATCCCAAGCTTTGCCTTGGACTACACATAGAATAACCAAACATAAAGGAAATCCTCTAGCTCTTCAATCCATGCCTCCAAATCTTCACCACTCTTCTTCTCACCATCAAAATCATTCAATTTTGCCTTCTTGAAGACTTGGTTGAGGGCAAACTCACCTGCCTCCATATCTTCATAATTGCACTTTTGTCTTCCTATAGGTACACTAGATGTTCTTGCACCTTCATCCACTTCATCTTTGAGCTCCAGGAACAAATTTGTTGCACTTTCTGGTTGCTTTCTGCCTTGTTCTATGGTAATTCTCCAAGAAGATTCTAAATAAGCTCATCTTGCTCATGGATCTCTTGTGTCAATACTTCCATCCTTCTCAAGGAATGATTTCGCTCTAATACCACTTGTTACGTTTCCTCAATCACAAGTTTTTGATACTCAAGAATAATGGTAGAGATAAACAGATAGATAAATAGATAGATAGATAGAACTTGCACAAGATAAAAGAAGATTCAATGCAGAAGAGAAGACAAGATATGACTCAGAGAAAGAGAAGTTTTGATACTATAAGTTTGAATAAAACAATACAAAAGCTTTGGAAAATAGCTTCTTTATGAAGACTCAACCTCCCGACCACCTTGGAGCTATTGCAACCTCATTCACAATCAAACCTTTTCCACATCATGTTTTCTGGTTGAAAATTGAACGTGAAGATGAAGGATTAAGACAAATGTTATGTGAGAGAGAGGTGGAGTATGCATAAGAGAATAAAAGTGTCTCTGTGAAATTTTTATGAATCATGTTTTAAGTACCTCATTTAAGGCTCTAGATTTCGCTCACTATAAGAAAATTCCTTGATTTTATTCTCTCTCTAGAATTTCTAAATTTGCAAGACTCAAAAGTGATACTTGGAGGCGGAATGATTGCACCATGATTGAGAATGATTGCACCATGATTGAGAATGATTGCACATCAACTAAATTGTAAATGCAAAATCCAAATTGGAATGCCTTGACATGAAATACCGAATACTAGGTTGAGTATGGGTGCAATGCAAATTTTGATGTGTTAGGGATCTCTTGATTAGAAATTCGAGGGCATTTACAACTCCCACTACTTCTATTAGAATCATAGTTTTAATGAAAGATTCATTCAACCTATTTTAATTGAGTGCATACATATTTTGGTAGTGATGTGTGAACACACTTAGGATCACTGGGCACTTTTTCCCCCTTTAGGAGGGTTTTTTTCTTTGGCTTGTATATATGCCTATAACCGTAATGGGTGACTAATTTCTTCTACATTCACTTGGTGATACATTCAATATTGTGTGTTGTGCTCTAAACTTCTTCTTTTCCCTTGTGCTATTCATGTGCTTCCACAGACCTCAAACTCCAACAATTCGTATCAAAGTAGGTCACCACCATCTAGGGTATCATCAACATCCCTCCGGTCACAGTCTCACAATCGCACAAAAATTGGTGAGCATACTTAGGGTAATTAGAAGTTCAAAACATCCTTGCTTTTTGGCTTTGAATTTTTCTTATCTGAGCTCGTTTAGGCCTCCAAACACACTACCGTAGTGGTTGCGCAGGCAATTTAGTCCTTTTTTGCCAACCATAAATACAAGTTTTGGTTCTTTAGTACAACTAGCTCGAAGTCTGTTATAGGTTTAGTAGAGCTCGATAGTGCAGTTCTATTCATCTTTTTGAGATACAATATTTTTTTTGCATCAGGGTACTTAAGTGAGTGGCCATGGCTAAAAACAATGATGTATTCCGTATGTTGGTTGTTGAGGACAAGTTTGATGGTACCAATTACCCATTATGAGCATATATGATGCATCATGTATTGATGGCAAAAGGATTGGGAATATTGTGTAGGGTATTGAAAAATGCCCTAACACCCCTACAAATATAATTATTGAAGGAGATGCATATGGTGTTGAAGATATGATCTTCAGATTCCTCTTCGTGGTATGGTTCATATTGCACCTACTAAAAAGGAAATTATGTTCTTAGGATCTTGCTCACGTGCACATAGAGGTTACAGATGCTGAAAATACATAGAAAAATAAACACAACAAGAGACGAGACAGATTGCAGTATTGGGTGCAATCTCCCCCCATGCACTCCGTTTCTACAGTCCAGAGAGTGCATGTATTTATAGGAATTTTTTATTACGTCAAAAAGAGTGGTTACATGAGAGCAGCTTCGAAAAGCAAGCGTGAAACTAAAAGTTGGTAACTTTTACAGAAAGCCATTGCTTTCAATAATAGAAACCGCGGTCTATTAACAACCCTTATTCTAACCATTATTTTTCTAACTATTACTAACAACAAAACCTTCTACGCGAGTTTATTTACAAACTAAATAAAGTATAATTCAGATTATTGATGTCCGCCCGTTCACGCCTTCCACGCTCCTCATGAACCTTCAACTGCTATATCCAAAACATCATTGTCTGCATCATGCTAGTATTTCTCTGATTGTCTGGTTCTTCTTCTAAAATTATCTGCTCCAACTCTTTTCCCTCATGCTTTACCCACATTCTGTCCTTGCCCAAGTCATGCAACACATTGGCATGCCTTAACCAAGGTCTCCCAATTAACAGTGGGCAGCTTCCTTCTACCTGTGGCAGCCTTAAAACAGCAAAGTCCAAGTTAAACATGGTACCTTGTATCTTGACTAGAACTCCAGGGACCACTCCCATAGGCCTTACTATGCTTTGGTCTGCCATTGTTACAGTGAAGTTGGCAGGTCTTGAAGGGTATGTCCAATCGTTTTCATGGTATATTCAGGCATCAAGTTAATGCCAGAACCACCATCCACAATGACTCCTTGAAACTCATGACCTTTAATGGAGACTGTTAGCCAAGGGCTCTTGTAATCTGTGAGGGGTGCTTCCCCTACACTTTTATCTTTATGCATAACAGCAGCCTTAGCCACAAGACTTGTTGTGGACATTTCATCAATTATCTGCAAGAGTTCTGACCTGAACTTCCCATCCATCTTTATTAAATAAAAAATACTAACCTCCTTTTCATGGACTTGAGTAGTTTGGAAGCTTCTGATTCCTTAAGAGCTTGGGCTCCATTTGACTTATCAAACTTCTCATGAGCCCTGTTGAATGCATGTCCAATGGCATCACTAGTACCTATGAAATTTTCTTTTTGCCTTGTGTCTGCACATATGTTGGCTTTGTTCTCAGGTGCACCTTTGTCTTTGTTCAATCCATTCAGCATTGATTCTTGGCCTATGTCCACTTGAGCCTTCCCCTTGCTTCTTGTCTACAGTGTAAAAGATTCAAGCTCTTCTAACTGCACCACCCTAGTAGATGGTGATGGCACATTGACTTGATCTACCCTTTCTTCTTTGCACACAGAAATCATTTGAATGTGGGGCCCAGATAAAGATGCTTGGTTCTTAGGACAACAATTAGTATATTGGTCCTAGCCTCTGGGCAGTTCCTGCACGGAGGGGCATTTTCTGGGAGAGTGCACCTACTTTGATAGTGCCCACATTCTCCACATCTGAAACAAATAATTGGCCTCCTTGGCCCACTTCCAAAGTTATCCCTCTGTCTAGGGTTATAAGTGTTACCTTGATTGGGTGCAGCTGCCATCACATTTGCTGGTGGTAGGGGTCCTCCTTGTGTCTAGTATGTTGTTGCGGGTATCCCCCTTGATTGGCATTCATGGGCCTCATGACCAACTTTCCTGCATAATTGGCAAGTCACACTTAATAGAGGACATTCACTTACTACATGACCTTGCTTGCTGCACATGGTACACCAAAGTCCACTCTTGATGCCACCACCTTTGAGTTCCTGCAGCTCCTGTCGTAGTTGGGCCAATTCTTCTGCTTGGGCCTCCTCCTCCTTTTGGAGCTTTAATGCTTCAATCTCCCTTCGCAACTGAGCAACAACATTCTCCTCCTCTTTGTGGGGCTTATTCCTTTTTAAGCCCTCCAGCTCCTTCCTTAGCTGGATTATTGGATCCTCCATCTCTGTAGAATATGGTAGTTGAGAAGAAGTTGCTCCATACTGTTGCCTTATCTGTTCCAATCTTGTAGCTGTGTTGATGAATTCCTCTATGGAGGCTCTAGGAAACACTAATTCTTTGATTTTGCATTGGGTGGCCACTGGAAGTGGCTTAGCTAACCATTTCTTAACAAAAAAATCATGTGGTGGGTCTGGTAATTTAGCCATTAGTGCTTTGGCCCTAGTCACAAACTCTGGGAACTTTTCACCTGGACCCAATCTCAAATTCTCTAATTCCTCTATGATGATCTCTACAATATTTCCATGCTGAAATTGATTCTTGAATGCATCTTTCATTAGGTCCCAAGTTGTAAAATGGTTCTCAGCAAACTGACTGAACCATTTATTTGCTAATCCCTCTAATGTGGTAGGGAAGAGTATCAAAAAGGCATCCTCCCTACCCATTAAGCCTCTAGTTTTGGATAGTGCCACAAATCTTCTAATATGCTCATCTCGATCTTCTTGAGCTAGGCCTTTGAAAGAAGGAAATTTTATATTTAATCTTGAGAGTAAGGTTTCCAAATCTACCTGTCCCGCCATGGTCCTTACTCATGAAGTTGATGAAAGTGGACTAGAGGATCTTCTAACAGCCTTCCTTCTTGTTTGCTTGCAGGTGACCCTCAATGTTTGGGACCGGGTTGCGGTCATGGGCTGTTCATAGTCCTCTTAGTATGAGATAATTGATAGAATATGTACCTCTTAGTCCATTGAAGTGGTACTGTTGACACTTGAATATTGCTTCTCCAACTGCAATATATCTTCTCCTATGCTCAAATCTCCTTGGAAGTCCCACCGGGCGTGCCAAATTTTGTTGGGGGATTCTTAGACAAGAAGGGATTTGAGTGTTTGTACGAGAAAAGGGGAAGACTAGAAGAGAAAATACACACTAGAAGCCCCTGTCGATTGATTACAGTAAGACAAATACAAGTTTGAAACACAATACAACCAATGCTTCTGTGCAAAAATCCCACAGAGTGCTCAATTACAAAATACCAAATACCCAAGGGACTTGTTGCTGCCGGCCTCCTCTACACCAAACCTCCACCTTCTACAACCCTGCTCTTGTGCACACCTTGCACCAAGCTTCCACTAAGGGGGAGGGATGGATACCTTCTGTCGGCGCGCGCACACTTCAGTAAGACCTTGGGATCCTTGGGGGATAAGCTTAGCACTCCTTGGCACACTTCCTTGGTCACTCTTCATGCACACCTTGCACTTCACTTCTCTGTGTCGCACTCTGTGTGTCTCTTTCACTTCTCTCTCTTACTCCACTTAGACTTTGCTTCTCTTGCTTACACTTCAGATGGTCCAAGAATAGTCCTTGCCTTGATTTGAGTGTGTCGATTCACGTACGCTCCTAACTGCAAGAGTATCTTGGTGCTCACTTTGATGTCCCAAGATTGTCTTCACAAGTGGCAGCCAACGACTCCCTGTTTTGTCCTGTAGTTTAGTCTAAAACAAAATTTTTAATTGGGGGGGCATACTTTCACTTCTGCGTACGCTGCCGCTTCACATACCTTCACATTTCCTTTTAAGTCTTCACTTTTGCACATAAGAGAGGGTTCACCTGAACCTTCCTAAATACTTTAAAAAACACTTTGAACCTTAGGGAAATTAGAGAAAATACCTCTGTAACCTACAACCCACTTTCTCCAATTTTACCCTTTGTGGACAATTAATTGTGCACTACCTGTGCACTTTGACACTTGCACCTTAGCACTTTGACTTTGCACTAGTTGACTTTGACCTTGACTTTATTGACTTTTACCAATTTGACTTTGACCATTTGACTTTGACTGTGGTTGACTTTGACTACTGTTGACTTTGACCATTATGACTTTTATGGGCTCAACATTTGTTCAGTGATGAAACATGTGACTGGCCATCCATGTTTATTCTTTTATCAACTGAGGTCAGTTGCTTTTTCAACTGAGGGGCATGTTATAACTTATGGAATATGTTGAACAATGCATTGTTAAAGTGTTAATTATTAATGTATTAATGTATTAATGTATTAATGTATGGAAGAAGAAGTGGTGGACAACCCAGAAGCAGATCTATTTGAAGGAGCAGATTTATATGAAGATGAAAACATGTTGGCTTGGCTCCATGCAGAAGACCCATCTTCCTGCTATGGAATTTTTCCAAACTCAAGTAGAGAAGAAGCATATGAAGAAAAAGAGGAAATCACTCAGGTTGAAACAGTCTCAGTCAAAGGCCATAGCAAAGAGAAGAAAAGCAAAGCCCTTACATGCAGCAGTGATGAAGCTACTCCAATTCTTATGTCAATAGCCATTTTTTTATGGATACTGGTATGGCTATCATCTGTTATGTCAATTCTTATGATAGGAAGTGCAGGGCTTTACAAGAATGTGGAAGGTGTACCTACCAGTCTTTGGGAACAGAGGGTTCCATTGGATGAAGAAGCCGGAATAGTAAAAATAAAATTTTGCAGAGTAAGTCATAAAGTTGCTGGAGGACATAACATTCTAATGACAGATTTAGAGTATCCCTATCAGATGACCAGTGTGCCCAATCAGAAGACAAAACCAATGAAATGCAGTGCAATTGGAGATTATGGAGGAGGTTCTCTCAGTCAACAATACAAGGGTCAAGGCCTATCATCAACAAATGTGAAGATTTATGGATCACCTGGAACCTGCAAAATTTGTCCAGGTTGTACATAGCTTTCTCATCTCATTTTGCTCAGGTTTAGTAGTTTTCTTTATCAATTTCATGCTTCTTCCTTGAGTTTTTAGCAAACCTAGAAGCCATTTCATAACCTCTGCAAAAGTGCAATTTTTGGGTATTTTTTGGAAAATTTTTCTAGCATTTTTAGCATTTTTCTAGCATTTTTTATCCTTTTCCGATGTCATTTTCTGGCCAAGTAGGAGGAATAAAGGAAGATCTTTGTGGTTTTGAGTACCAAAATTAAGCCTAGCCCTCTAGAAATTTTATGAGAATTTTTTCAGATTTTTTTGGTAATTTTTTGGCATTTTTTTGGATTTTTTCTCTAATTTTCTCTCCCCCTACCCCCCCCCCCCAAGTTTTTTTACTTTTTTATTATTTATTTTCTTTTTATTTTCTATTTTCTTTATTTTATTCTTTTTGCTTTTCTTTATTTTTTAATTTATTTTTTTAATTATTTATTATTTTCATCGTCGCATGCGTTCAACAAAAATATATATATATATATATATATATATATATATATATATATATATATATATATATATATATATATATATATATATATATATATATATATATATATATATATATATTATTTATTTATTTATTTATTTATTTTTTTTCCTGGCTCAAAGCTTTTGGCTCTGGATCGCGCCTCAGTTGGCCGTTTGTTTCAAAATTGGAGTCATTTTCATGTATTTTGGCGCCTCTGGATTGATTTTTTGACTTTATTTTTCCAAATTCCAACTTTTTCTCTGACTTTTGGTCAAAACCCACATGTTTTATGCACATTTATCACATGTTTTTATTTCACCACATTGTCCACATGGTCTATTCTCACCTTGTCTTACCTTATGTTTCATAATTTCCCATATGCAGCCTCTGTAGCCCTACTGTTTGATCATTTTTACCCTCTTGAGATTACAGGATCATGCCCCCAATCCCTCCCTTTACCAATCTGCCCAGCCACATCCTTAACCCTCCCAACCCCTTTCGTCTCCGCCCCTCAGCCCTCCCCTCCACCTCCTTTCTACCCTCCCATTGCCCCCCTTTGCTTTTCCATAACAAAATCCCACTTTTGGTTCTCCTCTGGTGCTTGTCTAGTGGAATTGGTTGCTGCTCCGGTGCACTTTTCAAGATTATGCAGCTCCAGAATCCTGGTGTCCTCTCTGCTAAGAGTTTTTGCTATAACTCTCCGGGACGGAGAGCACATTAGGTGGTGGGCAACTGTTGAGCCCATAAAAGTCATAATGGTCAAAGTCACCAGTAGTCAAAGTCAACCATAGTCAAAGTCAAATGGTCAAGGTCAAACTGGTCAAAGTCAATAAAGTCAAGGTCAAAGTCAACTGGTGCAAAGTCAAAGTGCTAAGGTGCAGGTGTCAAAGTGCACAGGTAGTGCACAATTAATTGTCCACAAAGGGTAAAATTGGAGAAAGTGGGTTGGAGGTTGCAGAGGTATTTTCTCTAATTTCCCTAAGGTTCAAAGTGTTTTTTTAAGTATTTGGGAAGGTTCAGGTGAACCCTCTCTTATGTGCAAAAGTGAAGACTTAAAAGGAAATGTGAAGGTATGTGAAGTGGCAGCGTACGCAGAAGTGAAAGTATGCCCCCCAATTAAAAATTTTGTTTTAGACTAAAGTCACTACAGGACAAAACAGGGAATCGTTGGCTGCCACTTGTGAAGACAATCTTGGGACATCAAAGTGAGCACCAAGATACTCTTGCAGCTAGGAGCGTACGTGAATTGACACACTCAAATCAAGGCAAGGACTATTCTTGGACCATCCGAAGTGTAAGCAAGAGAAGCATAGTCTAAGTGGAGCAAGAGAGAGAAGTGCAAGAGACACACAGAGTGCGACGCAGAGAAGTGAAGTGCAAGGTGTGCATGAAGAGTGACCAAGGAAGTGTGCCGAGGAGTGCTAAGCTTGTCCCCCAAGGATCCCAAGGTCTTATTGAAGTGTGCGCACGCCGACAGAAGGTATCCATCCCTCCCCCTTAGTGGAAGCTTGGTGCAAGGTGTGCACAAGAGCAGGCTTGTAGAAGGTGGAGGTTTGGTCCAGAGGAGGCCGGTAGCAACAAGTCCCTTGGGTGTTTGGTATTTTGTAATTGAGCACTTTGTGGGATTTTTGCACAGAAGCATTGGTTGTATTGTGTTTCAACCTTGTATTTGTCTTACTGTAATCAATCGACAGAGGCTTCCAGTGTGTATTTTCTCTTCTGGTCTTCCCCTTTTCTCCTACAAACAATCAAATCCCTTCTTGTCTAAGAATCCCCCAACAACAAAAAACTAGCATGTTTAAAAACACATGCATGGAAATGTTCATGGAGGTGTTACATTAATGTGTTTGTGTATGATATGCAAAAATTAAGTGGTCATAATGGGGTGTTAATTGCGTTTTATGTATCCATTGACATTCTTCGATAGAGTGATTTTTGTACTTAACTAAATATCGATGATATTGAGTACCTGTATGTGTAGTAGTGACATCATGATCAATGATTTTCTCACGAACTAAGATTTCTGATTGTTCTTCAATGAAAGGAGGGTCATCAAGAAGTGGACTGAGTGATAAAATTCCTCTAATCTAAATGAATTATCATTAATTTTTTGTATAGTGCAAAATGGTCCATAATAGCGTGTTGCAAGTTTAATTTTAGGATGGTGCAAAATATTTTTGAGACGTCTTTTAATGATACGCAACCATACAAAATCATTTTCCTTGAATTCCTTGGCTAATCGTTTAGTATTGATATTACATGTATATCGCTCTTGACTTTTCCTAATGTGCTAGTGAACATCATGAAGTATAGAAATGTGAACTTGACCAATAGAATCAGCCATCCGAATGTCAGTTTGGGTGAGGGACATGGGAGTGGGAAGCTTTTTATGAAAAACAATTTCAAAAGGTGCACGACTAGTAGTGGTGTGTGTAGTGTTATTGTCAGCAAATTGACGCAGTGGCAACTTTTCATCCCAGTTAGTGGAACTATCTAATGAATAACAATGCAATAAATCAAGAATATTACTATTCGTAGCCTCGCTTTGTCCATTACTTTCATGATGAAATGCTCTATTTTAGAACAAAAATATTGAAATAAGGCAACTATAAGGCCGCCCGGAATAATTATTTAGAAGAATAATTGTAATTAGAAAAGTCGCGCATCGAAAGGGTGTAGTGCAAACATTGTATCATTTATTCATAATCAATAGAGTATGCACGAAAGAGATGATAGAGGCGTCGTTGGCCTGTTTGGTCTAGGTGATGGTCTGGAATTGATTCTGTTCTGAAGTCATGTTAATCGCAGAGTTGTCTATAAAAGTTAGTATTGAAGTGCATCAGGTACTGTGTTAATGTTCACTGTGTTGAAGTGAAGTGTAGCAATAATAATAAAGAAAGAGTGAAAGTGTTGTGTACATAATTGCAGTGATCATTAAGAATGCTATGCGCTGAAGTGTAATTGAATCTTCTGTAATTGTTTGGGGTTAATCAATGAAGTTGATTGTCCGAAGTTTAGTGAATTGGGAAAATATATAAAGGGCTTCTGAATTATCAGACCCCTGACTATCCCAAGAACTCACGAGTAAGAATATAATAACTTTAACTTTAACACTGGCACCGGCCATGGGGCATGGAGTAGCCAGTCAGTGCATAGACTAAGAGTTGAGAAGAATTTGATGATATATGCCTGTAACACATTCCGGAGAATCGTACCCCAAGTACAAAAGGGATCAGCATCCCTAGAAAATTCCTAGCGCCTTGGGCACACCTCCGGGTAGTAGTGATGATGGACAATCATTGGAAGGAAAGTGAGAAATCTAGGCTAGTGGAGTACCACCTTAACATTTCATTGTGCAAGGATTGTAGGGTATATCAGAAGTGCAATCAGCCCCATCTACGAAAAGTAAGGTTGGAGAAGTAAGCACTGGTTCCGGTGACAGTGTGGAAATTTCTTGTAGCAGATTGTGAAATTTCGATGGAACCTCGGATAATTTCGGGGTCGGTTTGTCGAATTTTGGTGAAAGTTCTCTTCTTGGTTCTGATTTTGAGGGAACAAGTGTATTGTTTGATGAAAGTTTTGGTGAAAAGCTCACTTCAGAAGTCCACTACGATGAAGGGCATTTGGATGTAGGTGTGTGTGAACGACTTAATAATATCCAATTACCAGAGGGCGTGCAAGACGACGGGACAACACATCAACAATTAGGTGTAACTCGTTCAAATCATTCGGTAGTAACATTTCCTCTTGATTCAAACACCATGAGTGGTTCACAACAGCAACATCAATAGCAACATCAATAGCAACATCAACAACAACAATAGCAGCAACAACAGCAACAGGCCATACCACTACTACCGGTACCCACTGGAGTTACATATACAAAATTTGGAGGATTTCTCGGTGATGATCCGGATTCACATATGAGAACTTTTGAAATTAATTATGTAGTACTCAACTATCGAGTAGATCCGCATGTAAGGCCATAGTGTTCCAATCTACGCTAGTTAATGAGGCTGCTCGATGGTTAACTGAATATAACATTAATCATTTTGGTCAGTATGATGATGTTAAGGATGCCCTCTTACAACGATTCCGGTTGAAGAAAAATGCAGCTGAGATCTTTGACTATCTGCAAAACAATAGACAAAAACCACACCTGAATGTGCACGAGTATGCAACTTTATTTCGTACTCATCTACGACAACTGCCGTCGGCACATGCTAACCTACCGGATGATGTGATCACCCAATGGTTTATTAATGGATTAAACCCTCAACTTTAACAAGTAATGATCATAGGATGTGTGGGTGGTATGACTCTAGATGCGGTCATAGCTATGGCATTACAGTTGGAACATGAGGTGGGCGGATTCACTAAAGATTTGGACTGGTTGAAGGCAACCAAGGGTACGAGTTAAGATTCATTGAAACAAGTGTATTGCACAAGATGAATAACCCAGGACACACTACGTCTGCATGTGCACTGAACCAAATGTACTATGCTATTTGTAATACGAGGAGATCACTCCACCGAAACATGTCCATATAATGCCAAAGTATAGGCTAGGCCAATTGTAAATGTTATAATATAGGAGCAGGGACAACAGGCTGCCCACTATGTACCATTGCAGTTGAGGAATACTTCCTACCAAAGTTATAAAACCTATCAGGGAGTTCGAATAAACAACTTCGGCCAGACTCGGTGGAATTCCCATCAATCAGGTGAAGGAACATCCCTCCCTCCACCTAGATGCCGTTTCTGTGGTGAGATTGGACATATCCGAAGATATTGTAAAGAGACGGTCGAATATGATAAACGAAGAAAAGAGTGACAGAATCCAATGGCCAACATGGTATATATTTCAGCAGTACATACTCAAGCAGGAGTAATCCAAACATGTTTTGGCCAGAAATTACACAACCAGCTGCTGAGATTTTTGAGGCCGACATTCAAGAACAACAAAGAGTTTTGACCAAAGCTAGTATGTGGGCCAGTCAAGAACCAACAGTTTTTCTCGATCTAGTATTGGTGGTTCAGTAGACACTACCGAGTCCACAACTGGAAGCATCGAGTCCGATGAACGTGTCGCTAGAGACTCCACCGAATGGGGTAAGGAGTATGTCAAAATTTAACTCTGTGTGGAATATTCTCCCGCAAGCCTGCATTACAATACCGTTCGGGCAACTGTTAGCCTTGGTTCCGGGTGTACGACAACAATTTCAGCATCAAGTTTGTCCGGAATCTTCGTGTACACTACTACGGCCACTATTAGTCCAAAAACTGATTCTTGGTGGACCATGTTGTTCCTTTAATTACGGTATGGTATAAAAACCATAAAATCAACCAAGTCTTAATTGCTGGAGGCTCTGGTGTGAATATTGCCATAGCCGCCCTTTGTAAATGGTTAGGATGAACTCAGATTGAACCTGTTTAGTTTTTTCTGACGATGGTGGATCAGTCTAGGGTGTATCTAGTGGGTTTGGTACGTGATATACCCATTACTCTTCAGGGAGCGGTGTTCAAAATGACTTTTGTTGTTCTAGAATTACCTGACTCAACTCTAGACTACAACTTGTTGTTCGGAAGGCCCTGGCTGAAACAAGCCAAAGTATTGCAGGATTGGTCAGCACACGAACTTATTTTCAAAAGCAACCACCGGAAGTATGTATTTCCATTGCATGAGATGAAACCATGCAACCTCCATGCTCCATCCTACGTAGCCGAACCTGTGCATATGTTGGATGGACTTTCAGATGATGAAGAAGAAGCTTTTTTCAAGGCTAACCAGGATTTGCTCGCCTTGGGGATAGTCGACTTACAGGCGGTTGCGGATAATTGGAAGCCGATCGTCTGTTCGATAGTTCCGGTTATAGAAGAAGGGAACCTAGCTATGGATCAAGCTTTGAATGCCCAGAGTTTCCACCATTTATTCCAGAAACCTGAGGATATATGCATGCCACGCTAGTTTTATGTACCAAAAGATCAACTTATCACCTGCGATTTGGGAAATGAGGATACACCACGGCCGATCAAGATTAAGACGGGGTTACCGAAAGCTTTTCAAAATGATCTACTACAGTTGTTGATCGAGTTCCAAGATGTATTTGCATGGGACTATCGAGATATGAAAGGGTTGGACCCTCGTATCTATCAACACCGTGTGATGCTCAAGCTAGATGCACGCCCAATCAAGCAACCCAGTTACCGCACGAACCCAAATTATGCTGCTCAAGTGAAAGCTGAATTGGATCGCTTGCTAAAAGTCGGTTTCATCGTTCCCATTGAGCATGGAGAATGGATTTCACCTATTGTTATCGTCCCAAAGAAAAATAAGCAGTTACGTATCTGTGTGGATTATCAGAAACTAAATGCGACGACTGTACCGGATCCCTTCCCACTTCCCTTTTTGGACACAATGCTTGATGATGTTGTCGGACGAGAGATGTATTCCTTTTTGGATGGTTACAGTGGCTATAATCAGGTGCGCATCACTAAAATGGACATACCAAAGACTATGTTTATTACAAATTGGGGTGTATATGCGTGTACGGTGATGTGGTTCGGTCTTCACAATGCTCCTAGTACCTTCCAACGATGTATGCAAGAAATTTTTTCCCCTATTTAACCACCTTTATGCGAGTGTATCTGGATGATTTTTCGTTATCGGGTGATACATCGGCTCGTCTTTACCACCTACGGTGCTGCTTCTCTAAGTGTCGAGAGTTTCGGTTGTGCTTAAATCCTAGCAAGTTAGTCTTTTCAGTCTCTTGTGGCAAGTTTCTCAGTCATATTATTTCAAAGCAAGGCATTCAAGTGGAACCAGATAAAGTGCAAGGAGTGTTACATGCACGTGCCCCTACGACACCAAAGGAAATTATGCACTTCCTTGGCCAAATATGCTAGCATGGACGACATCTTCAGTGGCTCGCACATTTAGCCATACCCTTGAATCGGTTGATTACTAGTAATACCCGATAGTTCATGTGGACTGAAGAGTGCCAAATTGCCTTTGATCGAATGAAAACACTATTAACCTAGGCTCCTATCCTGTAAGCACCAAACTAGCAGCTTCCGTTCCATGTCTTCATGGATGCATCCGACAGTGCCATCGGTAGTGTGATCATGCAACAACAGGATAAGTAGTTTTGTCATGTCTATTATGCTAGTCGACGATTAGCTGCTGATGAAAGAAATTACTCAGTCATTGAGCACGAATGCCTCGCCTTGGTTTATTCGGTGAAGAAGTTCTGGCACTACTTGTTGGGACGTCAATTCACATTCCAGGTGGATCATGCTGCTCTGGTTTATCTTGTCCATCAGCAACATTTAGGGAGCACATTAGCCAGGTGGGTGTTGTTACTGCAAGAATTTGATTACGTGGTCGTACATCGCCCAAGATCAGCTCATGCATTAGCTAATTTCTTATCTCGACTTGATTCCGGTGAACCTCCCGATGGAATTGATGATACTACCCCTTCTATCTATGTGACTGATCCGGTCTAAGATGAGGGTCAAGAGCTCCCGATGGCACCTTCCTATTATGATACTCTTTTGACCTTCCTCAATAGTGGAAGCCTCGAGACTAATACTTCTACTTTGGCTCCTCGTAAATTGGCAATGTATAGTCGATGGTTCTAGATCGTTGTAGGACAGCTGTATTACATGGATCCTTCTGGTGGACTATTAGGGTGTATTCCACCCCATGAAGTCCCTTCGATTATTGAAATGGCCCATTCTACTCCTTCCTGTGGTCATTTTTCGATCGATCTTACTTACCGAAAAATTCTTCATAGTGGCTTATGGTGGCCCACTATGCAGCATGATATTGCTACTTCTATTAAAACATGTGATGCTTGCCAACGCTGGGGACAACCTTTACAACAGCATCATTTTCCACTCCAGCCTGTTGCTCCCCTTAAACCTTTTCAAAAGTGGGGCTTGGATTTCATTGGTCCCATTACACCTCCGGCTACGATTACTCATCATCGATATATACTTATTTGTACGGATTATGCTACTCGGTGGGCGGAAGCTTGGGCTTTATAGTCTGCCACTGCAACAGTGGTGGTTAAATGTTTGATGAATGATGTGTTCCCCCGGTTCGGTCTTCCCTCGGTTCGGTCTTCCCTTAGAGATTGTTTCGGATTAGGGCACACATTTTGTTAATTCCTTACTGCAAGCACTTACCCACACCCTACAGATTGTTCATAAATTTATCTCTCCATATTACCCTCATGCCAATGGTCTTGCTGAAAGTACCAATAAAACCTTACTTAACATGCTCAAGAAATTAGTTTTGGAATGTCCGGGACGTTGGGATCCATTCCTTCCTTCAGTTCTGTGGGCAGACCATACTATGTACAAAGTGGCTACAGGGAATACACCTTTCAAATTGGCATATGGGCTGGAGGCCATTGCATCCATGGAGTTGGTGGTACCTAGCCTCAGGGTGGCACTAGAACATAAGCTCTTACCGGAGGAATCCTTTCCTTTCCGGTTGGAGTTGTTGCGGTCCTTGGACGAACAACGCTGGGAAAGTTCTCTAATGCTACAAGAAGTCCAACTGCGACAAGCCACGACACGTGATCAGTTTCTGCGCACTCCTATTTTTACCAAAGGATAATTAGTTTTGTTCTATAATGCTAAATCTAATCGTTCAGCGGGCAAGTTCAAACTTCAGTGGTTTGGTCCTTACCGTATTGAATCGCAGGTTGGACTTGCTACATTCCGGTTATCCACATTAACTGGTACCCTTATCCCTAAGTCGATCAATGGATCGAAGCTTCATCCCTATTATCCCACGCCTTCTTCATCTTGATGCTTTATCAGTATTTTTATTCTCTGCCCGATTTCTACCACTGTTCTGGCTCCACATTCCTTTCTCGTCCATGTGTTTCGGTTGACTGACTGACCGTAATGTTTCCATTTTCTTACCTAAGCATGATTAGCAGCCGCCTTATGTGTCTAAGATTCTGTTAATGCGTGCATGTCACCATTATGTCTGTATATTTCCAACACTAGGTGATGATTACGTTTCCTCCCGCATTCCCATTCGGTGTTTTTACTTAATCATGTTCTTCCCTCTCTTTTTTGCTATTGCGTTTTTGTACATTTATGTGTTCTGTGTTACCTACTATCTTTGTGCTCTCATACTCACCATGGAAGCTTTGGCTAATATTGCTACCTTCAGTGCTGGCCTCATTCTAGAGTTGAGAGAGTTTCTACGCACTTGTGGCCTTTTGGCATTCGCTGGACTACCCTGGCATTTGATTGAATGCCATCCTTTCTTTGCGCAGATCATATCTGCCATTGCTGCTACTCCCGCTATCGAAGCTTGTTGGCCACTCCCCTGTCTTAACCCACATGTCGTAGTCACCCTAACCACAGTCGCTGAGGGATTCCATCTCCCTCAGGAGGGTAGTGTAGATGGACCTCTCTTACCGTTGTCAACAATGAAAGAGCTTTTCCCGCGTCATTCTTCAAATGAATTTGCCATTCTTTGTCGCCTTGAAACGGAGCGCTCTACACTACAGTTTCTTGTAGCTGCACTTAATCTTCAAAAATGCACATACGACATTTCTTGACCCTTCTATTCCATGTGTTGGGAGAGGATGGTTGGATGCACTCAGAGATTGAGTAGATGCTGCTAATCCTACTTTGCACCAGCCCTCAATGATTCCAGATATGATTAGTAGACACCCTTAGCTTCCAAATGATACCAAGAAATGCTATATGTACTTTGCAAATGATATGTGTAATGATCAAATCAAAACAGACTACTTGAGACTTCAAAAATTCAAGAAAACTTGCTATTTTGGTATTGACACTTGCCCAGTCTTTCACTCAGTATGACCAGCACACTTACAATTGATCAAAGTCCTTCTGGACATATTAAATTAGCTTTACAAGCTACCAATTGCAAGTGGAATGAGAAGAAATGACAAACCATACTCTGAGAAATCACTTTAGCAAAATTATGTTCACTCCCGACTTTTTAGGAAATGTGCAGACAAATACCAGTGAGAACTTCGACCACGATTTCTCGAGATTGGCTGAACCAAATAGCTTCAAACTTTGTATGCTTGTAGTATGATTTGAGCTGGATCTACCAAGATTTGAATCACTTGATTTGGTGGAGTAGGCACTGAGATATGCCTCTTTGAAGTTGACAGTCTTGGAGTAGTATACTCAGAGAATCACAGAGTAGATGAATGTAAGTATTTGTATTAGATCATGTAAATGTACATTCCCATTGGCATGATAAACATAGGTCAATGGTACTCAGAGGTGTAGGCTATGGAGTAGCACTCACAGACTCAACGATCAAAGGTATAAGCCTCGGGAAAAGTGAAGAACACCCGCGACTTTTGACTTACACTTTTTATAGGAGTTGAGTTGAATTTGAGTTTGAATTCAAGTTCAAATCTCCTATGATCACTCCACTAAATGTAGGGAGATATTCTCTCCATCAATCAACAACCTTTTCCATGACTTTCAATCAATTAGGTGTGATTACATAACATGCCAAGTCATTTAGACTTTTACAAGAGATAAGATGGTAAGAACTTATAAGCATAAGTTCCTATAGTCCTTCTCACATGTTGAGTCTTCAAGATAGTATCCAAGCCAAATTGTGAAGGCTTGAATTGCACCAACAGCTCCCCCTCAAGCCAAACATTTTGGCTCAAGTCTTCAGCTTTATTCTTCAATCACATCCTTCAATCCAATCATGGATTTGAATCTGCATAACTTGTTTCCATCCAAAGCTTTAGTGAGTAAATCTGCACATTGCATATTAGTAGACACATAGGTCAACTGAATATCTTTGCTAAGCAACTTTTCTCTCACATAGTGGTAATGAACCTCTATGTGTTTTGTCCTAGCATGATATATTGGATTAGCTGCAAGGTGAAGTGAACTTGTGTTATCTCCAAAGATAATTGGAGGCCTTGTGTATAGGCCTAACTCTGTATACAAAAGCTTTAACCAAATAGCTTCTTGAGTGGCATTGGCTAGCCCTCTATACTCTGCTTCAGTAGATGATAAAGCTACTGTAGGTTTATTTCTTGGCTGACCAAGAAATAGGTTTATCACCTGCAAAACATATGTATCCTGATGTGCTTCTCCTATCATCCTTGCATCCTGCCCAATCTGCATCTGAATATACTTTAATGTCAATATCTGATGTATAAGGAAAGTACAAACCATGGTTAAGAGTTCCCTTCAGATACTTCAAGATCTTCTTTGCTGCCTCTAGGTGAGGTACTCTTGGTTTGTGCATGAATTGACTTAGCACACTAACTCCATATGCTATGTCAATCCTGGTTAAGGTAGCATAATTCAAACTACCTACCATACTTTGGTATCCTATAATGTCTTGGACTTCATCACCTTCATGAGCACTAAGCTTTAGGTTGACCTCCATTGGAGTGCTTGAGACTTTAGCATCCTGCAAATTAAATTTCTTCAACATATCCTGAACATACTTCTTCTGAGTGATATATATACCTAAATTAGTATAAACCAATTCAAGTCCTAGAAAGTATTTCAATAATCCAAGATCATTGATCTTGAATTCCTTCATCATCTGATTTTTGATGCTTCTAATTCCTTGGACATCATTACCTGTAATGATGATGTCATCAACATAAACACAGAGATAGATTACTTCTGAATTGTTCCTTTTGATAAACAATGATGTATCTACCTTGCTCATTATAAATCCTTGGTCTTGGAGGTAGGTTGTCAACCTATAATTCCATGCTCTAGGTGCCTGCTTCAAACCATATAAAGCCTTCTTCAATTTAAAAACATAATTTACCTTCTTGGGATCTTCATAGCCAGGTGGTTGTGACATGTAGACTTCTTCAGATATCCATCCATTCAAGAAAGCATTCTTGACATCTAATTGGTACATGTTCCAATTCTTGGATGCAGCTACACTCACCAAAATTCTGATTGCTGGCATCTTAGCCACAGGAGAAAATGTCTCCTCATAATCAATGCCTTGGGTTTGTGCAAAACCCTTGGCTACAAACCTAGCTTTGTACCTGTTGATTGTACCATCAGAGTTCCTCTTGAGTTTGTAGATCCATCTGGATCCTATCACCTTCATAGAGTCCTTCTTGGGTACCAACTCCCATGTGTCACTCTCCTTGAGAGCCTCTATTCTTCATCCATAGCTTCTTTCCATTCTGGTTTAGTGATTGCCTCCTCATATGAACCTGGTTCTTCACTTAACAGATCCTTTGCAAGATATACACAATGCTTAGTTACAAGAGAAGTATCATACCCATATCTGATAGGCTTCTTACTTTCTCTCTCAGATCTCCTCATTGCTTGAGTTGAGGATTCTGGTATATCCTCTAGCTTCTTCATTTTCATCTTTCCTTTGGACTTCCATGCCTTGAATTCCTCAAGGTTAATTGTGTCATCATCATCTGAACTTGAGTCTTCTTTCTGGATTGGTTCCTCCTTGGTGAGCTTTGGGAAGTCTTCTTCCATGTCATAAGGTAGACTAACCTTCCTGCATTCATTTTCATACCATGAGTCATTCTCATCAAAGATGACATCTCTGCTTACCTTGAAACCTTTGTTTGTTGGGTTGTAGAATCTGTACCCTTTTTTATTCAAATCAGAACCAATGAAGATACATTTTTCAGCTTTAGGGTCTAGCTTTCCCCTTACCTGTGAGGGAATATGCACATATGTAATACAACCAAAGATTTTGCAATGATCCAATGATGGTCTCTTACCATGCCAAGCTTCATATGGTGTCATTCCATCAAGTGACTTTGATGGTAACCTGTTAATGAGATAGGTGGCAGTAGATACACTCTCTGCCCAAAGATAATTTGGCAACTTCTTTTCATTAAGCATAGACCTAGCTGTTTCAACAATAAGCCTATTCCTTCTTTCAGCTACTCCATTTTGTTCAGGTGAGTACCTTGTTGTTATCTCCCTCTTGATGTCTCTTTCCTGCAAGAAGTCTTCAAATTCATTGGAGAAGTATTCACCTCCCCCATCTGACCTTAGTCTTTTCAAGTTTCTACCTGTTTGATTTTTAACTAGTGCAAGATATCTTTTGAAACAATTAAATACTTCATCCTTATGCTTCATAAAGTATAACACAGTCCATCTGCTATAATCATCAATGAAGGACACATAGTACCTTGATCCTGAAATGGATGGTTCCTTGCTAGGTCCCCAAACATCTGTATGCACCAATTCCAGATAGTCTTCATGCATAAAACCTTTCCTTGAATAGGGCAACCTGTGTGGCTTACCAAACTGACAAGCTCCACACTTGTAAATCATGTGTTGCTTGGATACATTAGGTATCCCAAGCACACATTGATCCCTGCACATTTGTTTTAAGGTCCTTTCACCTATGTGACCTAACCTCTTGTGCCATATTTCTAATTCTGAAAGTGTTTGATCCTTGTAATTGTATAAAGAAATGTTCTTTGTGTCCTCTAGCTCAAAAGTAAACAATCTACCTGATTTTTCTCCCTTGGCTATCCTTTTGAATCCATGTCTTGGGTCCTCCACATATGCTCCATGTTGATTGAACCTGACCTGTAAACCTTTTTCCACAATCTGACCTACACTCATTAAGTTCTTGGTGATAGTTGGGACATAAAGTACTCTGCTCAATAAGTTCTAATTACCATCACTAGTCTTTACATTACCAATCTTTACAACAGAATGCTTAGTATCATCACCTGTCTGCACTTGATGTTTGCCTTTGGGTTCTTCCAAATCAGAAAGTAGTGCCACATTGCCAGCTACATGATTAGAACATCCTGAATCAATATAGAATAACTAATCATCATTGATACCTGACTTAGAAGTCATATTCATGATCAATAGGGAGTCATCTTGCTCCTCTGTATAGTTGTTGTAGTCCTTCCTATTTCTGTATCCACCTTGGTAGTTACCATTGTTGTTGTTGTAGTTATTGTTGTAGCCATTGTAGCCTTGGTGTTGGTTGAACCTTCCTCTACCTTGAGAGTATCCACCTCTTTGATAGCCTCTTCCTCTCTGATTTTTGTAGTTTCTGTAGCACTCATCTGTGGTATGATTAGATAATCCACACTGATGTTGCATGGTGATGAATTGTAGGGTCTCCCCCTACCTTGCTTACCTCCTCTGCCTCTACCTCTTGAAGATCTACCTCTCCCTGCATAGTTGGCTTGGGAGGTAGAGCCTTCATCCTCTTGCTTTTTACCTTTACCTTTGTCCTTAACCTTTTTATCAGTATAAAGGGCAGAAGGAGTGTTACCTTTAGATGTATCTCCAACCTTTGTGAACTTTGCTTCATGTGTGAATAGTTGGCCCATCAGAGTTGTGAGATCTGGGGTATGCATGTCCATGTAGAGATCCATTGCAGTGGTGAAGCTTTCCCACTTATCATCTGCCTTCAGTCCATTGGTTATTTGCCTTACTATTTGTTCTTCCTCAATCTCCTCTCCAATACTTGCAAGCTGGTCTGCAATGTCTTTGACTCTAGTGACAAAGTCTGAAACTGATTGCTTTGATTGCTTCCTAAGAGTAGTGAATTCAATCCATAGTTGATTCTTTCTGGCCCTTGTACTTGATGAAAAATATGTTGACAAGGTTTCCCAAGTTTCTTGGGAAGTCTTGCAATTCCTTATGTGAGGTAAAAGGAAATCAGATATAGAGTTAAGAAGGTATGACCTTGCCAATGCATCTTTTGCACACCATGTGTTGAGCCTCTCTTGCTCTTCCTTGGTTCGTAGGCCTCTAGCTTTGAATGAGGGCAATTCCTCATCTCTTGAGATGAATCCAAATAAGCTCCTACCTTGTAGATAGGTCTTCATCCTTAGAGACCAAGATTGGTAATTGTTCCTGTCCAATTTGTCAATGAATGAAGGAAAACCATCTCCCATGTTACCTTATTTGCTCTGATACCACTGTTGGGAGAGGATGGTTGGATGCACTCAGAGATTGAGTAGATGTTGCTAATCCTGCTTTGCACCAGCCCTCAGTGACTCTAGATATGATTAGTAGACACCCTTAGCTTCCAAATGATACCAAGAAATGCTATATGTACTTTGCAAATGATATGTGTAATGATCAAATCAAAACAGACTACTTGAGACTTCAAAAATTCAAGAAAACTTGCTATTTTGGTATTGACACCTGCTCAGTCTTTCACTCAGTATGACCAGCACACTTACAATTGATCAAATTCCTTCTGGACATATTAAATTAGCTTTACAAGCTACCAATTGCAAGTGGAATGAGAAGAAATGACAAACCATACTCTGAGAAATCACTTTAGCAAAATTATGTTCACTCCCGACTTTTTAGGAAATGTGCAGACAAATACCAGTGAGCACTTCGACCGTGATTTCTCGAGATTGGCTGAACTAAATAGCTTCAAACTTTGTATGCTTGTAGTATGCTTTGAGCTGGATCTACAAAGCTTTGAATCACTTGATTTGGTGGAGTAGGCACTGAGATATGCCTCTTTGAAGTTGACAATCTTGGAGTAGTATACTCAGAGAATCACAGAGTAGATGAATGTAAGTATTTGTATTAGATCATGTAAATGTACATTCCCATTGGCATGATAAACATAGGTCAATGGTACTCAGAGGTGTAGGCTATGGAGTAGCACTCACACACTCAATGATCAAAGGTATAAGCCTCGGGAAAAGTGAAGAACACCCGCGACTTTTGACTTACACTTTTTATAGGAGTGAGTTGAATTTGAGTTTGAATTCAAGTTCAAATCTCCTATGATCACTCCACTAGGGAGATATTCTCTCCATCAATCAACAACCTTTTCCACGACTTTCAATCAATTAGGTGTGATTATATAACATGCCAAGTCATTTAGACTTTTACAAGAGATAAAATGGTAAGAACTTATAAGCATAAGTTCCTATAGTCCTTCTCACATGTTGAGTCTTCAAGATAGTATCCAAGCCAAATTGTGAAGGCTTGAATTGCACCAACACCATGATCAATGCCGCTACAAGTGAAGTAGTTAATTTTGCTTCATTTTTCTTTCGGCGCATTCACTGAGAATTCCAGGCAGTTTCTCGACAATTGGCGAAGGGCGATATCCCTTGGACACGATTGCCACATCTGCCGACATTCCTCTTCCCGACGATTCAAGCTGCGCAACCTCCTCCCCTGAATACCCTTCTCTTTCATGAGGAGTCAGTGCAAGTGATGGAGGTCGATGACGACGATGATTTCTTGCAGTTCTTTAAGGGGAAGTGCCACAAATTGAGCCCCTCTCACAGTAAAGCACAACCGTCCTCAACCGTTCAGTTGCAGGATACCGCTTCTTCTGCTCAAATTATTTCTGCTCCACCATCCCCTAAAGACCAAGTTGATCCTGACACTGTCATTGAAGAGGTCCACCCTGATGATACGGTCGTGTAGCCATAGCCTCATCCACAAGAGCCAGCACCCGACACGATCACAAAAGTTGAACAACTCGGAGAGAAAACGCAACCTCAGGAGGTGATTGCTCAACCTGATGTCTCGCCTCTTGTGGTAACCACTCTTGCCTTGCTCTCTTCACCCCAAAACCCACCTTTGCCTCTTTCTCCCTCAAAGGTGCCTTTGCCGCCTAGCCCCCCTCCCTCACCGTGTCATTCGGCAGCCCGTCCTCTCCCTTCCTCCGCTGATTATTCGCCCCCTTCGTCGTCCGCCACAGTTTTCGCTAACCCCTATCGACCACTCTCCACCTCTATTGTACCTAATTCATTGGCCCAACTAGCTCAGATAGGTAATTACCTTATTCACCTTTCCACCCATCTCCCCCATCACCTACAAGTTTCCCAACAATCCCTACGAATGGAGTACCAATCCAAGGTGGACATTCTTGAAGCGGACATCGCACCACTCCAAGAAGAGGTGCTCACAGCCAAAGCGGAAGCCAGTTCACTACATGACCAAATTCGAAGTCTCCAAGAGCAGTTGAATGCGAAGAATGCCATCATTGCCGCTCGCGATGATGAGATTAGTAAGTTGACTCAGATCGTAATTGACAAGGAGGATGCCATGATCGCTTTGGGTAATCTCCTAAAGATCACACATGCCAACTTTGCTACAGTGGAGCAAAAGGGTCAAGAGATGGCTGAATTAGCCTTACAAGCCAAAACCGAATTAAAGAAAGTGATCAAAGAGCTCTTTCAGAAAAGTCACTCTCGAGAAGAGGAAATTGGCCGTAATATTCAGCTGAAGAAGGATGTCGAAGCCATCCAGAAAGAGAGGCAAGATTTTTATAAAACCATGCAGTTCTAGTCTCAAGAGCTCGAACGTAGAGAGAAACAACTGGGTATTGAGGATGAGTGCTTATCGCGCATTGATGCAGAAATTGCGGACATGAAGCTACGATGTGATGCGGCACTCGCCAATGACTTCTATCTTCAAGAAGCTTTTTTTGCAGAGTCAAGCCGACGCCTTACTTTTCCAAGTAATCGCTTCCAGCTATGTGCGAACTGATGCACATCTGGTTGAACTGCAAATTTTGAAGGAAATGTTAGACTCCCTTAAGCAGAAAATAACACTAACCTTTAAATTAGCAAGATCCATGTATATCCAAGGAATCATTGATGATTCCTAAAGCTTGTATTTTTCCTTGTTAGGTTCAAGTCAACCGTGCGTGCCAGTGTAAGGCGACCGGGATATTATTTAGAAGAATAATTGTAATTAGAAAAGTCGCACACCAAAAGGGTGTAGCGCAAATGTTGTATCGTTTATTCCTAATCAATAGAGTATGCACAGAAGAGATGACAGAGGTGTCATTGGCCTATTCCGTCTGGGCGACGGTCTGGAATTGATTCTGTTCTAAAGTTATGTTAAATGGAGAGTTGTCTGTAAAAGTTAGTATCGAAGTGAATCAGGTACTGTGTTAATGTTCACTGTGTTGAAGTGAAGTTTAGCACTAATAATAAAGAAAGATTGAAAGTGTTGTGTAGATAATTGCGGTGATCGTTAAGAATGCTATGCACCGAAGTGTAATTGAATCTTCTGTATTGTCCAAGGTTAATCAATGAAGTTGATTGTCGAAAGTTAAGCAGTGGATTGGGAAAATATATAAAGGGCCTCTGAATTATCAGACCCCTGACCATCCGAAGAACCCACGAGGAAGAATATAATAACTTTAACTTTAACACAACCCAAAAATGATTACAAAATCTAACATCACAATTAGATAACATTACTTTAGGAAATCCATGATGTGGGAAAATGCATTTAATGAATAATTTTGTAGCCTGAGGTGCAAACAAAGTTTTTCTACATGGAATGAAATATGCATATTTAGTAAACCTATCAACTATTGCCCAAATCATATCATTATGTGATGAAGTGATGGGAAGACCTATGATAACATCCATAGAAATTTGTTCCCATGGTTCGTTTGAAATAGGAAGTGGCATTAATAATCCAAATGGTTTACCATGATGACGTTTTACACATTGACATACAATGCATTGAGAAACATAATGTGCAATATCTTTTCCATGTGTGGCCAAAAGAAGAAATCTTTGCAAGAAAAAATGGTGCTCCGAATGCCTCTATGACCCATGTAAGATGGTCCATGCATTTCTTTGATGACAAAATCTTTAAAAGCTTTGGTTATGCACAATCTATGTTGAAAATAGAGAAAACCATTATGAAATGTATAATGGTCATGAGATATAGATGCACCATTGTTGAAGTCATGCCATGCACGTGAAAAATACAAAGCAGATGCATATGTGGAAATCATTTCTTGAAAAGAATGAATTTGGATGGCAGAAATATTATGCAAAACAACACAATGTGAAGGAAACAGCTAATCAACTACAACATTAGATTTACCAGGTTGATATTGGATCATGGGTTGGAAATTTTGAATAAATGAAGCCCATTTAAGATGTCGATCAGAAATTAAAGGTTGATTTAATAAATGCTTAATAGCATGTTGATCGGTTTTGATTAAGACCTCAAAGCCCATAAGATAGTGTTTCCAAATATGCAGAGCATGCACAACTACTAACAATTCTTTACCATACGTACTATAATTCTTTTCTCAAGTCTTAAGCTTCCTACTCTCAAATGCAATGGGATGGTTTGCATTACATCTGCACCTATCCTGAACCACTAGCATCACTAATGACATGAAAGGGTTGTGAAAAATTAGGTAACTATAAAACAAGTGCATGTGGAAGTGCATGTTTAAGTTTTTCAAAGGACTGTTGTTGGGTAAGTCCCCATGCAAATTTTATTTTCTTTTTCAATAACAAAGTAAGAGGCAATGCTAAATAAGAAAAATTTCGAACAAACTTCCTATAGAAACTAGCCAACCCAAGAAAAGAATGAACATCATTGACTGATTGTGGTGTAGGCCATTCTACTATAACTTTGATCTTTTTTGGATCCACATGCACACCTTGACTTGAAATAATATGTCCTACATATTCTAGCTTATGTTGAAAGAAGTAACTCTTTTCAGGATCAGAATAAAGTGTGTTCTCTCGTAACAAATGAAAAAATGTTTCAAGATGCTTTTCATGCTCACCATCATTCTTACTGTAAACTAGTATATCATCAAAGAATACAAGAATAAAAGCTTGGTAATCAAGAAAAATGTTGTTCATCATTCGTGCAAATGTAGCAGGGGCATAGTAAGTCCAAAGGGCATTTCCATAAATTCATAATGGCAGGTTTGAGTTCTAAATGCAGTCTTAAAAATATCACTTTGTGTGATACGAATATGATGGTTAAAGACACGAGATCCTCGTAATTTATCTGAAAGATCATCTATTCGAGGAATAGGGTATCTATTCTTTATTGTGATCTTGTTAAGGGCTCTATAATCAATGCACATTCGATAAGTTTTATTCTTCTTTTCTACTAAGAGAATGCACATTCGATAAGATTTATTCTTCTTTTCTACAAAGAGAGCTGGTGCTCCAAATGGGGAAGAACTAGGCCTTATAAGTCCTTTCTATAGTCGGTCATTTACTTGATTTTCTATGCCCTTTTGGTGTAGTGAGCCATGTCTATAAGGTGCTTTATGAGGAGGAGAACTACAAGGGACTAAGTCTATGCTATGGTCAAAAGATCCTCGAGATGATGGTAGTTCAGAGGGATACTCAGACATAAAACAATCCTTATAGGTACTTATGAAAGGATTATATGCATCAGGAAGTGTATGAGTATAATCATTGATGACATTGATAAAAACAATGCATGAGTTGAATCCTTTCCTAAATGCACGTTTTACTTGAGTATGACTAATCAATGGAAATGGTTGGAAAACATGCCGTGCAGACAAAGTAATGATTTGACCTTTAAATTCAAAGTTAAAAGTATGTGTATGGTAGTCAATGTGTGGGTTATAATGGTGATGAAAAGGCATACCGAGTATAACATCGTAAGATTGCAAAGGTGCAAGTAAAAATGTTCGTGAATCAACATATGGGCCTATGCTAATAGTAACATCTTGCACTTCTCGTGTTACATTATAACGACTACCTTGAAATGCAACTTTCACTTTATACAAGGAAGGAAACGTTTGTAATTTAAGTTCTTGTTCTAATAAATGTGAAATGAAGTCATGTGAACTACCATCGTCATGTAGAATTTTAACTAGTTTGTTATTTATAGTACCCTACATGCAAAGTAGAGAGTGAAGAGAGATATCATTACCCAAGGTAGTTAAGTCCTTCTCCAACGATTCCTCTATCCCAACATGAGGAATTTCTTCCTTATGGACCTCCATGTTATGCAATTGAGCTGTAGCCAGTTTCATGTGAAGAGGTTGCAATCGGCACCTTATTTTTGTATGTCCAGGTTTACCAAAATTCCAGCAGGTGATATGTGGTCACTTCTGTTGGGCATCCATTGCTAAAGTTTGAAGGGTAGGTGGTTTGGTTGGTTGGAGAGATGAAGTAACAGGTGGAGTTGAGTAAGTGGATTGTGGAGGACGAGGAAAATTGGAGTAAGATGGGGCATTGAAATTACATTTCATGGGAAGATTTGGTTTAACAAAAAGTTGTTGTTGATGTGGTTGTTGTAGTCAAAGTGACTTGGTTATGGATTCGAATTCGTTCTCTATGTCATAGGTGAAAGATATAGCCTCGTTGAGGGTTTTACGTCGTAGGGTGTGAATGTTATCTTGGATTCCCACCTCCAAACCATCTTCGTATTTTTGCTGCAAGCTATCTTTTGCTACATCTTCAAGCATTCGATCAAGTAGTAAAATTTGCGAGAACCGCTCCATGTAGGTAGTAACCGTATCACCCTCCTTCCATGTAAGGGTCGTTCATGCACGTCAAACATGTAAATGGTATTGAGGAGGAAGAAAAGAATCCTTCACTTTCTCTTGGAAAACCCTCCATGTTGTTGGACGCACGGTACTGTGCCACAGGACATTCCACCAGAGTTGCGCTTTTCCAACTAAATAGCTAGTGGCAAACTTGACTTTTTCAATTTCAGCATATGTTTCATCAGTATAAAAATCATCAAATTCTGACCGCCATGATAGGACTAAAGGCCCATCCTTACGTCCATCAAACCATAGAAATTGGTAATTTCTAACACCAATCTTCAAATGACTGACATCAGATTGGGCAGAAACAATAGCTCCTACTACTTTCGTAAGGTTTTCTTCATCAGTTTGTATCTTTTGGAGGACTTCATCACGTTGTCAGATCTCCTTCTGAGCTCCTCGAAGCTCATGCCGCAAAAGCTCTAGTTGTTCTTTGAGTGTTGCCTCAGGTAGAGGTGCATTACTGAAATCCTCCATGGTACTCTTGGATCCTCAAGCTAGTGCTTCCCCCTCGGGATGTATTTTTAGGAAATGTACCCTAGTAGAATGTACGTTGTCAGGATGTACCTTGATGTACCCTACCTAGATGTACCCTATTTGGATGTACCCTGACAAGTGTGCCCTGAGAGGATGTACCCAGCGACGTGTCGCGTCGCGCCCAAACCTTCTTGAAAAAGTAAGAAAAAAACTGCAAGTTATGTTAAATATAAGAGGAGATAACTTGAGTGAAAACTCCAAGAGAGAGTGTAGTGGTAAAGCACTTCCCTTGTGTGGATGAGGTTGTGGGTTCAAATCCTCCCACCTTGGTGAATCTACAAGTCCTTATTTCCACTCATACATTAAAATTGGTTCGCATGTAGCCAAGGGCTGCCAACAATTTCCAAGGGAGCCTTGGGTGCCAAAGATGCCAAAGTAATGCTTTAGTTATGCCTAAGTTCCATGCCTTAGTTGACGCCTTGGAGTAAGCCAAAGAAGTAAACATAGGAGCAAACGTAGGTGTAATCGTAGGTTCTGGTTCTGGAACAGGAACTGAAACAGGAATCCGAATCGGAATCGGAATCAATCAACCGCGAAACAGATCCCTCCATATTGACGCATGCAGAGCTCTAATACCATTGTTGTCCGGATCTTGCTCACGTGCACACAGAGGTTACAGATGCTGAAAACACATAGAAATATATACACAACAAGAGACGAGACAGAACACAGTATTGGGTGCAATCTCCCCCCATGCACTCTGTTTTGACAATCCACAGAGTGCATGTATTTATAGGAATTTTTTATTACGTCGAAAAGAGTGGTTACATGAGAGCGCCTTTGAAAAGCAAGCATGAAACTAAAAGATGGTAACTTTTAGAGAAAGCCATTGCTTTCAATAACACAAACCGCGGTCTACAATGACCCTTATTCTAACCATTACTTTTCTAACTATTTTTAACAACAAAACCCTCTATGCGAGTATATTTACAAACTAAATAAATTATAATACGGTTTATTGATGTCCGCCCTTTCACGCCTTCCACGCTCCTCATGAACCTTCAGCTGCTATATCCAAAACATGAAAAACACATTAATACATTAATGATTTAACACTCCACCAATGCATTGTTTAACATATTCCATAAGTTATAACAAATTCATTAGGATGGCCGAGATGCTGAAGCACATGCATTGATAGCCTTGTCTATCAAAAGCCATTATCCCTCATATTTACTCTTGCAAAATAGCAAAGGATGTTTCCGATACACTTACGACTTTATACTAGGCAAGAAATGAAGCTCATTCTTATTACCTCTGAAAATAGTGGAGAGTGAGCATATTAATGAAGGAGATTCTATGGATACTTTCTTGACAAAGAACAAAGATTTGAAGGAACGGTTGATTTCTACTAATGAAGTCTTACGAGATAGTTCAGTTGTGTAGAATGTTGTTAATGGTCTTCTAGATTCATATCAGACTTTTGGTTGTACTCTTTTATTGATGATGAAAGGAAATTCAAATGCCTTAACATTTGAGGAGTTAGTCTCTATTTTTTTGTAGGAAGATCAGTCTAGGCAGAAGAGTTCTATTATGTGTGTTGTAGATCAAGCTTTGTTAGCTATTAAGAAGGGCAAGGGTAAATGGAGCTCATCTACTAGTGAGCAAAAATATACTAATACTTCACACTCAAAGAAGGACGACAAAGATGAAAAGAAAATAGAAAAGTAGAAATAGTCTTGTAAATAATGTAAAGGAAATGATCATGTCATAAAGAGTTGTCCAAAAGTGGCTACAAAAGAGGCAAATAGAAAGAGGTTGGAATGGTTGTTGTAGAGGCCTCTACACCTAAAACTGAGTCTACTAATCTTGTGCAGAATGAAGAGTAGGTGTTTACTATTGTTTGCAATTATGACCCATCTTCTCATGAAGAGTGTATGTCTGCAGTAGACTCATATGTTTGGTACTTTGATAGTGGGGCAACCAAACATATTACCTTGTAGCATAGTTTCTTTAGTTCACTTGGGCCACCCCATCAAGGAATACTATCACATGTGCTAACAACTTCTCTTATCGTGTAATGGGAGTTGGTAAGATCATTTTGACTACTACTAATGCTAGTTGTTTCAGATTGTCACATGTTTTATTTTTTCCAAGGATAAAGAAAATTTTGTTGTGAGCTTTAGCATTAGCCAAGTTCATTTTGGTGGTTAAATTTGTTGATGGCAGATGTACATTTGATGATTTTTCGAATGGCGATATCATTATTACTTATGGAATTTTATGATGTGGGTTGTATAAGCTCATAGAATTTGCAAAATCTATCAAAGATTAAACTTGTGCAGTTCAAGACTCTCAAGCCCATATGAAAAGTTTTGGCATGAAGACTTTGTTCATCTGAATTTTTCTAGTTTGTTATGCTTGTAGAAATTTGAAATGGTGTTCACTTTGCCCAAACTTGAGGCACCTCGTAATCATGTCTATGAAGGTTGTATTTTGGGGAAAATTTAGTGTTCGTCCTTCCCAAAAGATGGTTCAGTTGGAGCTACTTAAAAATGCAACTTGTTCCTAGTGATGTTTGTGGTCCTATGGAGAAAGCTTCTTTTGGGAACTACCTTTACTTCATGATGTTTATTGATGATTTCTCTAGCATGCACGAGTATATCTATTAAAAGTAAATGTTGAAGTATTTATCTGCTTCAAAACTTTTTTGGTTTTGGTCAAAAATCTGTAAGCATATAAAATGGGCAGCCTTCATTCTCAATGGGGGGGGGGATACATGTCATTTAATTTTAATGCATTTCTAATTGAACGTTGGATAAAACATCAGTGTATAGTGCCATATACACCTCAAAAGAATGGAGATGCTAAAAGAAAGAACATGTCTCTCATGGAGATGGTGAGGTGTATAGTCAAAATTCAAGCTTTACCATATAGCTTCTCGCTTGAGGTTACTATGTGTGCAACTAAAACCAAAAATTTTAATTGGGGGGCCATACTTTCCCCTGTGTGTACGATGCCGCTTCACATACCTTCACATTTCCTTTTAAGTCTTTACTTTTGCACATAAGAGAGGGTTCACCTGAACCTTCCAAAACACTTAAAAAAACACTTTGAACCTTAGGGAAATTAGAGAAAATACCTCTGCAACCTGCAACCCACTTTCCCAATTTACCCTTTGTGGACAATTAATTGTGCACTACCTGTGCACTTTTGACACCTGCGCCTTAGTATTTTGACTTTGCACTAGTTGACTTTGACCTTGAGCTTGTTGACTTTGACCAGTTTGACTTTGAACTTTTGACTTTGACTTTAGTTGACTTTGACTACGGTTGACTTTGACCAATATGACTTGTATGGGCTCAACAGTTGCCAACCACCTAATGTGCTCTCCGTCCCGGAGAGCTACAGCCAAAACTCTGAGCATATAGGACACCATGATAAGAGAGCTGCAAAAACTTGAAGAGGACATGTGAGCGGCAACCAATTCCACCAAAAGCAAGATAGAACAAGCACAAGAGAAGAACCAAAAATTGAATTTTGCCATGGAAAATCAAAGGGTTGTAATGGGAGGGTAGAAAGGAGGTGGAGGGGAGGGCTAAGGGGCGGGGATTGAAAGGATAGGGAGGCTTAAGGATGTGGCTGGGCATATTGGTAAAGGGAGGGCATGGGGTATGATGAAGGGGTCAAGAGGGGGTGAAAATGATCAAACAGTAGAGCTTTTGAGGGTGCATGTTGGAGATTATCAAAACATAAGGTAAGACAAGGTGAGAATAGACCATGTGGACAATGTGGTGAAATAAAAGCATGTGATAAATGTGTTCAAAACATGTGGGTTTTGACCAAAAGTCAGAGAAAAAGTTGGAAGTTGGAAAAATAAAGCCAAAAACTGAGTCCAAAGGTGCCAAAAAACATGAAAATGACTCCGTTTTTGTAAAAAACGGCCAACTGAGGCACGATCCCGAGCGAAAAGCTTTGAGCCATAAAAATAAAAATTAAAAAAAGTATTTTTTTTTTCGAGCGCCCATACAAAAAAAAATAAAAAGAAAAATATAAAAAAATAAAGAAAATAAAAAATAAAATAAAAAATAAAAAATAAAAAATAAAAAATAAAAAATAAAAAATAAAAAATAAAAATAAAAAAATAATAAAAAAAACAAAATAAAATAAAAAATAAATTTGGCGAGGGGGAGGGGGGCTGTGTCAGAACGGGGGAGGGGGGGGGGGGGTCGGTGGTGGTCGGTGGGGGGGGCAGGGCCGGGGGGGGGGGGGGGGGGGGGGAGGGGGGGGGGGGGAGGGGGGGTTGGTCAGTGGGTCGGTGGGTGGGGGGGGGAAGACAGAGAGAGAGAGATAGAGTTGTTTTTTTCTTTTTTTTTGCATGTGTTTTTTTTTTTTTTTTTTTTTTACCCCTCAATTGAAAAATCGGGGGGGCCATTTTTTTTTTGGTGGGAAAATTACCCAAGAATAGAGAGAAATCAAGGAAAAATCCAAAAAAATGCCGAAAAATTGCCAAAAAATCTGAAAAAATTTCTCATGAAATTTTCTACAGGGCTAGGCCTAATTTCCTTCATCAAACCACAGAGAGCCTCCTTTTATTCCTCCTATTTGGCAAGAAAATGATATCGGAAAAGGATAAAAAATACTAGAAAAATGCAAAAAATGCTAGAAAAATTTCCAAAAATACCCAAAATTTGTACTTTTGCAGAGGTTATGAAATGCCTTCTAGGTTTGCTAAAAACACAAGGAATAAGTATGAAATTGATAAAGAAAACTACTAAAACTGAGCAAAATGAGATGAGAAAGCTATGTACAACCTGGCCAGATTTTGCAGTTCCAGGTGATCCATACTTCTTCAAGTGTGTTGATGGTAGGCCTTGAGCCTTGATATGTTGACTAGTGGCAAGGCCTCTCCTTTCAGCGTCTCTAACTCCACAACACCCCAATTCAGCATTGTTTTGACTTCAATAAGGTCCTTCCCAGTGTGGAAGACATTTTCCTCTCAATTGTGTATGAAGATGAGGTCTATGGAGAAGAACTAACATGCCTGGTTCTATGTTGTTGTTCCACAGATGTCGATCATGTGCCTCCTTCCTCTTCATCTGAGTCTCTATCAATTGTTTTGTTGCTAGTAGACGAATCTCCTCCACTTTATGTAGTGCTCCAAGCCTCTGAGAGACATCACAATCTTTCCTACCCTGCATGAATGCTATCTTAGGTGATCCATATAAAAATTCAAAGGGCTCAATGGGCAATATGCCATAAACCAGTTGGAATGGAGAATATCCCGTGGCTTCTTTGTAAGCTAACCTGTATGCTCATAGGGTACCTTGGTAAGCAATTCCCTAGGAAGTGGGCTGTAACATACACTCCTTCCTTAACATTGAGATTAAAACCTTATTGGTCGATTCAGCCTATCCATTGGCTCTTGGATAGTAGGCACAAGAGGTCCTATGTAGAATTCTATACCTATTGAAAATTTCCTGCAGGACCTTATTGACAAAATGGGTACCCTGATCTATACAAATTTCAAGTGGACATCCAAACCTGCAAATGATGCTACTGTAAATGAAATTAGCAACAGTTTGGGCAGTGCAGTCGGGGGAGGCAATAGCTTCAGCCCACTTTGTTGCATAATCTGTAGCTATCAAGAGATATTTCTCTCTTTTTGGAATCGACGGAGGGTAGATGGGCCCTACAAAATCTAGCCCCCACTTCTCAAATGGTTGCCAGGAAGTGGAAACAATCAAGGGGTTATGCCTCTGCTTTGTAGGCTTAGGTCCACACCTTTGGCAAACATCACATGCATCCTTAAATAGTGTAGGCCACCATAGACCAACATCCAGTATCCTCTGACTCATAATATGCCCTGGAAGGTGCCCACCACCTATTCCTTCATGTGCATATTGAAGTACTTCTCTCACTTCTTCTTCTTCCAAGCACTTCCTAAACCTGTCATCCTTTCTATGTCTATATAATTTATCTTCAATGAAGGTATACGGTCTACTCTTGATTAGCAGTCTCTTCCTCTACACAACACTAGCCTTTTCTGGATACAAACCAGTTTTAATGAAATTCTTGATATCATAATACCAACCTTGAGCTTGTACAGCAAACAGATGAGCATCTGGAAAATCATCATTGATTCCACTAGCTTGATCCATCATATTGATTCTGGATAGGTGATCCGCCATAACATTTTCTTTACCTAGTCTGTGGACTACAAAAAAATCAAACTCTTGGAACAACAATAACCACCTCCCAATTCTACCAGTGGCTTGTGGTTTGTTGAGCAAGTATTTTAGTGGTTGGTGATTTGTTATAATAATAAATTTTACTCCTAGTAAGTAATGATGAAATTTTTGGATAGCAAAAACCATTGCTAGGGCTTCCCTTTCTGTAGTACTGTAATTCCTTTCAGCCTTGGTCAAGATTCTACTGGCATATTGAATTGGTCTGTCCACTTTAAATTCTTCACTGGGTTGGGTCAAAACTACCCCCACTGCATAGGCACTGGCATAGGCATCTACATGTATATGAAAGATTTTTGACCACTCAGGTGTGATCAAAATAGGAGCAGACACTAACCTTGACCATAATATTTGATATGCTTTTTCCTCCTCTTCTTCCCATTTAAAAGGTACTTCCTTACCTGTAAGTCTAACCAGTGGTCTGGCTATCTCTGCATACATTTTTATAAACCTTCTATGGTATCCAGTATGCCTCAAGAAACTCTCAATCTCTTTAGGAGATTTAGGTTTAGGCAACTTTAATATAGAAATGATTTTGTCAGGATCTGGGGCCATACCTTTAGCCGACACCACATGTCTTAAGAGAGTTCCTTCTGTCACAAGGAAATGACATTTGTTTGGATTGAGCTTTAGCTTAGTCTCCATGCATCTCTTGAAAACATTCTGCAGCTTTCTCAAGTGATGGTCCAAACAATCTAGAGTAGTTTCCTTGTGAGAACCTGAAAACGAAGAGAACTCATCCATGAAGATTCTAAGTGATTCCAGCAATAGGGGGCCAAAAATGAGATTGACCGTTCTGTTAAAGGTGGCTGGAGCATTTCTGAGCCCAAATGGCATTTTTACATACACATATGTTCCCCAAGGTGTGATAAAAGCAGTCTTTTCACGATCCTCTGGGTGTATTGATATTTGATTATAGCCACTAAATCCATCCATAAAGCTATATAATGCATGCCCAACCACTTCTTCAATGAGCTGCTCTGCAAAAGGCATTGGGAAACCATATGAAATGGTCACCTTGTTAAGTGCTCTAAAGTCAACACAAATTCTGATTTTATTAGTATTCTTCTTTGGTACTATAACCATAGGTGAGAGCCACTCTGAGTGTTCCACAAGAATGATGATTCTTGCATCCTCCATCTTCTGTATTTCCACATAGACAGCTTCAACATATTTTGGGTTAGGTCTATAACTCTTCCCTCTTATGGGTTTGGCTCCATCAACCAGAGGGATTCTATGCTCTCCATAAGTCGCAGGCACTCCTTGTAAGTCTTTATAATGCCAAGCACATATGTATAATGGATCAAGAATGATCTTACCTTTTCAAGGAGCCCTGGGTGGCTCCACAACCAAGTTGCCACAAAAACTGGCCGATTATTGTCTTGAGTGCTTAATTGTATTTCTTTGACAAGATTTCTCTCTACCATATTATCTTCGTGCTCATCTCCTTCCTTGTCCTCTTCCAATAGCTTTTCGTGCATTGCTTCATAAGCAGGTGTATTTTGGATTTCAATGTGTTCCTCCTTGTCCTGCATCCATCCTGTAGGGATTTCTTGGATTGGGAAAGAACACTCTTCACTAGAATCTTTTACCTTGCCTTTAGCTTTAGTAACTCCCTTATCTGTGGTTGTCATATCCTCCTCCAAGTTGTACTTGAGGGTTGTCTTCCTGCCCCTTCTATGGTCTGTGATGGGCTCTCTCAATCCATCAACCTGGACTTTCTCCTTATCTTCATCATATCCTTCAGTCGTGCAAGAATTATTAAGAAAAATTCCAAAACAAGAGGAAGAGTTACCTGCTTGGAGCCAATTTAGAATATCCTCTTTTTCCTCGAAATCTATTTGCGGTTGATCCTCCGATTCTGGTTCCATGCATATGCCAACTGTTTGCATCATGCTGGTGTTTCCTTGATTATTTGGGCCCTCTTCTAAATGAATCTGTGTCAGCTCTTGCCCTTTCTTTTGTACCCACATAGTGTCCTTGCCCCAATCATGAATGACACTTGCATGCCTCAGCCATGGTCTTCCAATTAAGAGGGGAAATCCTCCTTCAACCTGGGGCAGTCTTAAAACCACAACCTTGTACTTCAAGTGGAACTTTTGGGATCACTCCCAAGGGACTTACTTTGCTCTGATCTGCCAAAGTAACAGTGAAATTTGCAGGCCTTGAAGGTTGGATTCCAGTCTTTTCCATTGTATGTTCAGGCATCAAGTTAATGCCAGAACCACCGTCCACAATAACTCCTTGAAATTCATGACCTTTGATGGATACTGTCAGTCGATGACTTTTATAATCTGTAAGGGGTGCTTCCCCTACAATTTTTCCTTTATTTAAAACAGCAGTCTTTGCCACCAAACTTGTAGTGGAAGCTTCATCAATTATCTGCAATAACTCTGACCTGAATTTCCCATCCATCTTTATTAAATAAAAAATACTAACCTCCTTTTTCATGGACTTGAGTAGTTTTGAAGCCTCTGATTCCTTGAGAGCATGGGCTTCAGTTGACTTATCAAACTCCTCATGAGCCCTGTTGAAGGCATGCCCAATGGCATCACTCGTACATATGAGATCTTCTTTTTGCCTTGTATCTACATCTGTGGTGGCTTTATCTTCAGATGATTGCACAGTCAAAGATTCTATTTCTTCTAACTGCACCACCCTTGTAGATGGTGATGGCTCGTTGACTTGATCACACCTTCTTCCTTTGTGCGCAAAAATCATTTGAATATGGGGCCCGGATGAAGAGGCTTGATTCTTAGGACAACAATTTGTATAATGGTCTCTGGCCTCAGGGCAGTTCCTGCAAGGAGGGGCATTTCTGGTAGGGTGCACCTACTTTGATAGTGCCCACATTCTCCACATCTAAAACAAATGATTGGCCTCCTAGGCCCATTTCCAAGGTTATTCCTCTGTCTAGGATTATAATTATTACCTTGATTCCGTGCCGCAGCCATCACATTGGTGGGTGGTAGGGATCCTCCTTGTGTCCAGTATGTCGTTGCATGCATTCCCCTTGATTGGCATTCATGGGCCTCATGACCAACTTTCCTGCATAATTGGCAAGTCACACTTAACAAAGGACATTCACTTACTATGTGACCTTGCTTGCTGCACATGGAACACCAAAGCCCACTCTTGATGCCACTCCCTTTGAGTTCCTATAGCTCCTGTTGCAGCTGAGCCAATTCCTCTGCTTGGGCCTCCTCCTCAATTTGGAGCTTTAGTGCTTCAATCTCCCTTCTCAACTGAGCAATAGCATTCTCCTCCTCTTTGTAGGGCTTATTTCTTTTTAAGCCTCCAGCTCCTTCCTTAGCTGGATCACTCGATCCTCCATTTCTGTACCATATGTTGGTTGGGAAGAAGTTGCTCCATACTGGTGCCTTATCTGCTCAAGCCGTGTAGCTGTGTTGATGAACTCCTCTATGGAGGCTGTAGGTAACACTAATTCCTTTATTTTGCATTGGGTGGCCACTGGTAGGGGCTTATCTGACCATTTCCTAACAAAAAAATTCATGTGGTGGATCTGGCAATGTAGCCATTAGTGCTTTGGCCCTAGTCACAAACTCTGGGAACTTTTCTCCTAGACCCAATCTCAAATTTTCTAGTTCTTCTATGATCTCCGCAGTGTTGCCATGCTGGAATTGATTTTAAATGCATCTATCATCAAATCCCAAGTGGTAAAATGGTTTTCAGCAAACTAGCTGAACCACTTATCTGCTAATCCTTCTAATGTGGCAGGGAAGAGAATAAAAAAGGCATCCTCCCTACCCATTAAGCCTCTAGTCTTACATAGTGCCAAAAACCTTCTAATGTGTTCATCCGGATCCTCTTGAGCTAGGCCTTTGAAAGAAGGAAACTTTATATTTAATCTTGAGAGTAAAGTTTCCAAGTCTACCTATCCTGCCATGCTCTTTACTGATGAAGTTGATGATAGTGGACTGGAGGATCTTCTAACAACCTTCCTTCTTGTTTGCTTGCAGGTGACCCTCAATGTTTGGGACCGGGTTGCGGTCATGAGCAGCTCATAGCCCACTTAATATGAGACACTTGATAAGAATATTTACCTTTTTGGCTGATGAAGTAGCATTGTAGTACTGTCGACACTTGATCTCTTCTATACTTTGCACTTGGTTTCTCCTAAGCTCAAATCTCCTTGGAGCTCCCACCGTGCGTGCCAAATTTTGTTGGGGGATTCTTAGACAAGAAGGAGTTTAAGGGTTTGTAGGAGAAAAGGAAAAGACCAGGATAGGAAATACACCTTGGAAGCTTCTTACGATTGATTACAGTTAGACAATTACAATGTTTGAAGCACAATACAAACCAATACTTCTGTGCACAATCCCACAGAGTGCTCAATGACAAAATACCAAATACCCCAAAGTCTTCTTGCCGCCAGCCTCCTCTGCACCAGACCTCCACCTACTTCAAGCTTATCCTTGTGCACACCTTGCACCAAGCTTCCACTAAGGGGAAGGAATGAATACCTTCTGTCGGCACGCGCACACTGCAAGGAGACCTTGAGATCCTTGGGGGACTAGCTTAGCACTCTCTGCACAATCCCTTAGTCACTCTCCATGACTTCTTTAACTCCACTTCTCTGCGTCGCACACTGGTGACTCTTGCACTTCTCTCTCTTGCTTCACTTAGACTATGCTTCTCTTGCTTACACTAGCCTTGGTCCAAGAATAGTCCTTGCCTTGATTTGAGTGTGTCGATCACGCTCCTAATTGCAATAGTATCTTGGTGCTCACTTTGATGTCCCAAGATTGTCTTCACAAGTGGCAGCGAACGACTCCCTGTTTTGTCCTGTAGTGACTTTAGACTAAAACCAAAAATTTTAATTGGGGGGCCATACTTTCCTCTGTGCGTACGCTGCCGCTTCACATACCTTCACATTTCCTTTTAAGTCTTTACTTTTGCACATAAGAGAGGGTTCACCTGAACCTTCCAAAACACTTTAAAAAACACTTTGAACCTTAGGGAAATTAGAGAAAATACCTCTGCAACCTGCAACCCACTTTCCCAATTTACCCTTTGTGGACAATTAATTGTGCACTACCTAAGCACTTTTGACACCTGCACCTTAGTATTTTGACTTTGCACCAGTTGATCGTGAGCTTGTTGACTTTGACCAATTTGACTTTGACCTTTTGACTTTGACTTTGGTTGACTTTGATTGCGGTTGACTTTGACCAATATGACTTGTATGGGCTCAACACTTGTCCAATGAGATCTTGCTTCGTTCCTATACCTCATTGGTGGCGTAGTTATGGAGCATCTGATTGATCCATTTTGTGGACATCTTATGGAGTACTTGGCAATCACACATGGTTGATACCACTTGGAGGCTATGAATTTCCACATGGATACTTTCCTTTTGGTTCTTGTGTTGTTGCGCATACATTCTTGGTGGACACTTCTCTCATACCCTAGAAGCCTCCATACTCTACAAAATGGAGTTGCAAAGGGGGTGTTGAGAATATGAGTGTGCATCTCTCTTTTGTATCCAATATAAAGTCCATTTTAGTTTCTATTTTATATTATATCTCTTTGTATTTGGGTACCTTTCCATTTTCTTCTAGTTGTGTAATACTTCTCCTTCAAGGATAATTATCCCACACACGATGTACTTTGGAGAGCCCACTCCAACTCTATATAAGGAGGGCCTCCAACCCCACTTGTACTTGGTCAGAAGCTTGAGGAGCCTACTCTATGCTCTCGGCAAGCTCATTCTAATCCATGTGAGTTTTCCCATTTCATGGTCTACTCACATTTGGTTCTCACACTCTTTCTTTTTGTGATTACACTCTTCTTTTCATTTTGCTTCTACACGTGTACTCTCTACAACACCCACCCAACATCATCAAGGGGCCCTAGTTCCTAGAGGAGGGTATGGGCAAGGCAAAAAAGCCACGGAGGCCGACGATAGCTCTAATGAATAGTATCACCCTGAACAGTAAAGAAGGGGCATTTCTTCCAAATTTGAAGAAAGGCATGCCATTATTGATTCCTACTATCCAAATTACCTTAATGACGTTCGAGTTGCCCCTATACAATGTGGATCAGCTCAAGCCAAAAGTCCCAAAAAGTCTTGACTCGTGGGATCGTGCACCAGTCAAAGATGCATATGCACTATGCTCTCTAAATAAACCAAATGCAAGGCTAGTGATCAGTTCCTAGTAGGGGTCATCAATATCACTCCATGGGGAAATGTTGAGATCATGAATGGTGTGAATCCACCCATCCAAAATTGATAAAATAGTACTTTTATCTTGATGCTCATAGCTAAGGGCCAAAAGAGTAAGCAAGCCTCAAGCGATTGTGCCCCAGGAATTGGTCTCAGAATGCTCCCACCAAGTCAAATGTCTCAAGATCCATTGTCAGATATATTAGGCATGCTAAAAATCCCAAAGACAGTGATACTTTGATTCCATGCAATCTGGAGGCCATAACCCATGCAATCTGGAGGCCATAACCCATGCAATCTAGAGGGTGCCCCTGATAATTCAGCCATGTGTTGACAATAATGCTCCTAGGGGAAACCAAGCACTAAAGGAGAATAGCCCCAAGAGACTACTGAGCACGCCAAATTTACCATCAAAAGGTAGAGAGGAACCCCTCTAGGAGACCTTGCCGACGTCATGCCTCAGTAGTAGCAAGACTAATGGGGTGATGTGACTAGATGATGCTCCACCCCAATCGTGCAAAGCACTAAAAGAAAGGAATAGTGGGGCTCCTCAGAGAGGAGTAAGGATCATGCCAATGCCACTCTTGTGGGTCCCAAAGGAAGTGAGACAATGGTCAGGCCTCCAAGATCCAGAGACACCAACCACGGTGAGCATGAATCTCTTGAAAGTCTGGATCAATGTGGGAATCACTACCACGAGTGCCAACCACCTCAATCCACTAAAAAGTGCCGCCAAGGATGATGTCAGACTCCTTTGATGTGATCATCATCCACCCCTCCTTGCCAATCTAAAATAAGAGTGTCCCATCTTGAGTAAAGCCCCGAGTAGCAATCAAGACATCAATCTAAGTGAAGGCAGCCAACAAAGTCATCAGGGGTGAGTGATCAAATGGGGTCTCCCAATCCCTCACAATAGCATTCTCAATATCCCTGAGCAAATGAGGCACATGATGCATCCCCATACAATAGTCTTACAACCACAACTCAGAATCAATGATGCCTTGCTAGACACCTACTTGTTTAATGTAGAGACCATACCATAATGGGTTGAGCTAATTGTTCCTATCATATGTTATGGGCCACTCCATCCCTATGTTCTATTTTACAAGAAAGAAGTAATACATTCCAAGAACTTGCAGATCAATTCTAGTTACTTATACCATAAAGACACCAATGGGATAATTTCATGTTGTATGTAGAAGATGAGTATATAATATTAGTCGCTAAAGCTCATGTGGATGCTTGGTAGGCATTTTCCTAAATTTAGGACTTTGAAAAACATGCAAAGAAATGGCATTTACTAGCTACACATGGAACAAACAACACATGAATACGTCAATGCCTATTTGACTTGCCAAGTCATTCACACGATTGAGCATGCTACTCTCTCTCTCTCTCTCTCTCTCTCTCTCTCTCTCTCTCTCTCTCTATATATATATATATATATATATATATATATATATATATATATATATATATATATATATATATATATATATATATATATATATATATATATATATATATATATATATATATATATATATATATATATATATATTGAGTTTGTGCATGCCCATCATGCAGCAAGACATAGTAAACTACTTAAAATCTCGCACTTATCCTATGGAAATGACCATGTAAAAATGAAGATTCTTACATAAAGAGAGCCAAGATTGTGCTCTTATTAGCAACATGATTTACAAGCAAGGCAAGGATAGCTTCCCCGACCTCTATGTACATGAAGATGATTACTTGCCAATATTGGAGGACACACACGCACGTGTGATCGGTACATTTTTCTACATATCAAACCATCCAAATGATTTTTTCGTGGTGGCCCAACTTACACATGGATGCTCAAAACTTTGTGAGTAGGTGCAATATCTGCCAAAGAGCAAAATATCCTTTCAACAAAGATCAAATAAATTTAAGGTAGATGATGATAGGATGCCCATTTCCAAAATGGGGCATCAACTCTCTTGGTCCTATTAGCCCACCTACCAAAGACTCTCATGCTAAGTACATAATAGCCCAATGGACTATCTTTGAAAGTGGATAGAGGCACGCACTACAACAAAATTTGATGCTCAAACAACTCCAAAATTTGTATTTGAGTAGATTTTCATGAGGCTTAATTGACTCTAGCACATCAATGAATGCAATTCGATTCTCTCTTTGTAGGGAGTATGAAGTTAAGCCTCTTGAAGCTTATCTCATAGGATTAGGTGGATTAGAAACCCCTTGCATAGGTGAGGTTGAGTTACCAATTTCCATCGAGGATGTGACCTTGACAGTTAAATTGTTGGTTTGACATGACAACGACCTAATAGAACCTATAATCCTAGGCCACAAATGGTTATACCACTATTTGGTGACTTTAAATCTTCACAAAAGTGTGCTTCAATTGGAACTTGCACGATAGTATCATGAACTACCCCTCCAAGGTTGGTGCAAGGAGGTGTTGGACGTGATAGAAGCCCCCCTACTGTGTGTGGCCTCCCTCCAACCTTCTTGAGTCAACAAACCCTATCGAACAAAAGCACGCAATAATACCCATCCATCGAGGAAAACTTTATCTTTGCCATGCATGAATTGGTGAAATCTATAGGTGTGTTGGAAGCCTTAAGATATTTGCTATGGAAGCCCCTACCCAAGGTTGACCATCGACAGGTTCGCATTCTTAAACGACCGGGCACATATATTCCTATCCCCACCGATCCTATCACATCAGCACCCCCTTGCGTTCCTCTAGTATCGAATTAACTGCAAAAGACACTTCCCATGTGTATACCCTTAGCCAAACCCTCCTTTCTCACCCAGTTCCAACCCTATCCTCCCCTGAAATTGTAGATAGCCCTAAGGTTTGTATTCTTTCCCTTGTTTCTGTTTGGCCCCTGATATCCAGCCTAAGTCCGACTACTTCTCCTAAACCACCTATTTCAATTTCACCTATTATGACACCACCTATCATTTCTCTGGCCCCTCATTTCCCCTCATATACTACTAACCTGCTATACTCCTTTACCATCTCTATGCAGCCAACCTCCTTCTATTCCTCTTTCACATCCTTTTTGCACCCCCGATCTACACCTTTTCCATTTGTAAAACCCTCTCAGGAACGCCATCCACAACGCCCCTTCTTATGGCCACCAAGTATGTCACCTCACTCACCTCTCACCACACAAGTGCACCCACCACCACACACAATCGCACCTACCTCACTCTTCCACATTGCGATCACTGAAGGTACCATGAGTGACATGGACATCTCACCCGCTGCTTCACCTGATGCACAAGTGCATGCATCCACCGCACCATCTAGCACACTTCACATGTCACGTATTCGCACATCCCTTCCGTCACTTGCCATGACATCCACCATCCCTACCCCTACTCCCACTCCCATTGCATTACAAACCACCCCCCATGTATCATTTCCCACCCTTGCATCATCATTGTCATCCTCTGTTGATGTTGTTATCCAACAAATGATACAGTGTCTTCAACAGATTAATGTAGAATATTCATCATTAGGGCAACAACATTCTGCCCTCCAACAGACTACACAGGATTTGCAGGCATGCTTAGATGCACTCACCTTGCGGAACCAGGACCTTAATATAAAGTATAAAAACTTGGAAACCAAACATCAAAAGCAGCACCAAACTTTTGAAGCTCAAGTATAGGAACGTGTAAAAGAGATTGAATCATAATTAGATATTTACTTGATGCGCGATGCCCAACTATCATGCAATATGGCACTTCTTTGACGACATCTCAACACAGCCAAGGAGGAAAACCAACACCTTCACCAACAAAACTATGAGAATTTCAAAGCCACTTTGGATAATCCAGAGACTCCCCTTAGTCCATCCCACTTTCAAGCAGTCCCTCTAGAGTTAATGCAGATTCTCCTAGAAGACCACGCATGGGTGCTTGAGGATTATGATCACCTCCAAGAAGAATGTCGCACACTCAAGGAGACCAATAAAAACTTGTTGCTCAAAGACTCCTTAGGACCAAGAAGTAACACCATCGGCTCTCTTAGATGAATTGAATGCGCTACGTATGAAAGTTCAAGAGATACAGACTCAGGTATCCAACATGACGGAGCCCCCTCAACCAGATTCGCCACCCGACATACCTAAACCTAATGAAGTGATACCCATACGAGTTGAGGAAACCTTTGAAGAAGATTATGTACCTTTCCCCATTGTTGAAGGATGCTCCTCACGCGAAGGACATGATACATATGAATTACCTCCTCCAAGTTGGTTGAAGATAGTCGAAGAACGCAGCAAGACACACTCCGCACGAGTCAATGTGCAACTACATGCTATGGAAAATCTCGAAGAGGTTATTTTGAAGTCACCCTATTTTGCTGCTATCGCCCCCCCTGCAGACACATCATGACAAGCGAACTACAATATAAACCATATTTCCTTTTGATCGAAGAATATAATTTCCAAATTGAGAGCATCACTTAGAAGTGCCCCATGCACGCCACGCAATTCGAGCCTGAAGATGTTCCATCAGAAGCAGAGCGAGACCACATATATCAACCCACATGGCACAGAGACTTACTACAAAAGTACCCCGACATGATGCACACATGGATGCATGCACAGATGCACTTGAAGTATAACCCATGCTATGGACCGATTCTGCGTAGATGTACTTGGAAGGCATTTGCGATTAAGGTTCAGAATAATCATCAATGCAAAGATAGGATCAATTACCCCTATCTCTCACCTCCCATGAATAATACTCCAACTGTCAGCTATATGATGGCCACTATTTGTCATTGGTTATCATGTTTGCACAAGATGAATGATATTGATGCTCAAATGATCGTGAGATTTTTTGATATGATGCAGATGGTGTTTAAGACCTTCGAATGTGTCATGGCTTCCACTGTAAATACACCAAGATTTGAATATGGGAATTTGGATTTAGTTTACGACATGAGCACGACACCTTCCCTCAAAGTATGCTATGCTTGGCATTGCAGATTGAAATATATGC
>CM035422.1:177164060-177189205 GCA_020310875.1 Ceratopteris richardii | reverse complement strand
TTTATTCAAAATTTCCAACCCATGATCCAATATCAACCTGGTAAATCTAATGTTGTAGTTGATTAGCTGTTTCCTTCACATTGTGTTGTTTTGCATAATATTTCTGCCATCCAAATTCATTCTTTTCAAGAAATGATTTCCACATATGCATCTGCTTTGTATTTTTCACGTGCATGGCATGACTTCAACAATGGTGCATCTATATCTCATGACCATTATACATTTCATAATGGTTTTCTCTATTTTCAACATAGATTGTGCATAACCAAAGCTTTTAAAGATTTTGTCATCAAAGAAATGCATGGACCATCTTACATGGGTCATAGAGGCATTCGGAGCACCATTTTTTCTTGCAAAGATTTCTTCTTTTGGCCACACATGGAAAAGATATTGCACATTATGTTTCTCAATGCATTGTATGTCAATGTGTAAAACGTCATCATGGTAAACCATTTGGATTATTAATGCCACTTCCTATTTCAAACGAACCATGGGAACAAATTTCTATGGATGTTATCATAGGTCTTCCCATCACTTCATCACATAATGATATGATTTGGGCAATAGTTGATAGGTTTACTAAATATGCATATTTCATTCCATGTAGAAAAACTTTGTTTGCACCTCAGGCTACAAAATTATTCATTAAATGCATTTTCCCACATCATGGATTTCCTAAAGTAATGTTATCTAATTGTGATGTTAGATTTTGTAATCATTTTTGGGTTGTGTTAAAGTTAAAGTTATTATATTCTTCCTCGTGGGTTCTTCGGATGGTCAGGGGTCTGATAATTCAGAGGCCCTTTATATATTTTCCCAATCCACTGCTTAACTTTCGACAATCAACTTCATTGATTAACCTTGGACAATACAGAAGATTCAATTACACTTCGGTGCATAGCATTCTTAACGATCACCGCAATTATCTACACAACACTTTCAATCTTTCTTTATTATTAGTGCTAAACTTCACTTCAACACAGTGAACATTAACACAGTACCTGATTCACTTCGATACTAACTTTTACAGACAACTCTCCATTTAACATAACTTTAGAACAGAATCAATTCCAGACCGTCGCCCAGACGGAATAGGCCAATGACACCTCTGTCATCTCTTCTGTGCATACTCTATTGATTAGGAATAAACGATACAACATTTGCGCTACACCCTTTTGGTGTGCGACTTTTCTAATTACAATTATTCTTCTAAATAATATCCCGGTCGCCTTACACTGGCACGCACGGTTGACTTGAACCTAACAAGGAAAAATACAAGCTTTAGGAATCATCAATGATTCCTTGGATATACATGGATCTTGCTAATTTAAAGGTTAGTGTTATTTTCTGCTTAAGGGAGTCTAACATTTCCTTCAAAATTTGCAGTTCAACCAGATGTGCATCAGTTCGCACATAGCTGGAAGCGATTACTTGGAAAAGTAAGGCGTCGGCTTGACTCTGCAAAAAAAGCTTCTTGAAGATAGAAGTCATTGGCGAGTGCCGCATCACATCGTAGCTTCATGTCCGCAATTTCTGCATCAATGCGCGATAAGCACTCATCCTCAATACCCAGTTGTTTCTCTCTACGTTCGAGCTCTTGAGACTAGAACTGCATGGTTTTATAAAAATCTTGCCTCTCTTTCTGGATGGCTTCGACATCCTTCTTCAGCTGAATATTACGGCCAATTTCCTCTTCTCGAGAGTGACTTTTTCTCAAGAAAGAAAGAAAAGTCACTCTCGAGAAGAGGAAATTGGCCGTAATATTCAGCTGAAGAAGGATGTCGAAGCCATCCAGAAAGAGAGGCAAGATTTTTATAAAACCATGCAGTTCTAGTCTCAAGAGCTCGAACGTAGAGAGAAACAACTGGGTATTGAGGATGAGTGCTTATCGCGCATTGATGCAGAAATTGCGGACATGAAGCTACGATGTGATGCGGCACTCGCCAATGACTTCTATCTTCAAGAAGCTTTTTTTGCAGAGTCAAGCCGACGCCTTACTTTTCCAAGTAATCGCTTCCAGCTATGTGCGAACTGATGCACATCTGGTTGAACTGCAAATTTTGAAGGAAATGTTAGACTCCCTTAAGCAGAAAATAACACTAACCTTTAAATTAGCAAGATCCATGTATATCCAAGGAATCATTGATGATTCCTAAAGCTTGTATTTTTCCTTGTTAGGTTCAAGTCAACCGTGCGTGCCAGTGTAAGGCGACCGGGATATTATTTAGAAGAATAATTGTAATTAGAAAAGTCGCACACCAAAAGGGTGTAGCGCAAATGTTGTATCGTTTATTCCTAATCAATAGAGTATGCACAGAAGAGATGACAGAGGTGTCATTGGCCTATTCCGTCTGGGCGACGGTCTGGAATTGATTCTGTTCTAAAGTTATGTTAAATGGAGAGTTGTCTGTAAAAGTTAGTATCGAAGTGAATCAGGTACTGTGTTAATGTTCACTGTGTTGAAGTGAAGTTTAGCACTAATAATAAAGAAAGATTGAAAGTGTTGTGTAGATAATTGCGGTGATCGTTAAGAATGCTATGCACCGAAGTGTAATTGAATCTTCTGTATTGTCCAAGGTTAATCAATGAAGTTGATTGTCGAAAGTTAAGCAGTGGATTGGGAAAATATATAAAGGGCCTCTGAATTATCAGACCCCTGACCATCCGAAGAACCCACGAGGAAGAATATAATAACTTTAACTTTAACACAACCCAAAAATGATTACAAAATCTAACATCACAATTAGATAACATTACTTTAGGAAATCCATGATGTGGGAAAATGCATTTAATGAATAATTTTGTAGCCTGAGGTGCAAACAAAGTTTTTCTACATGGAATGAAATATGCATATTTAGTAAACCTATCAACTATTGCCCAAATCATATCATTATGTGATGAAGTGATGGGAAGACCTATGATAACATCCATAGAAATTTGTTCCCATGGTTCGTTTGAAATAGGAAGTGGCATTAATAATCCAAATGGTTTACCATGATGACGTTTTACACATTGACATACAATGCATTGAGAAACATAATGTGCAATATCTTTTCCATGTGTGGCCAAAAGAAGAAATCTTTGCAAGAAAAAATGGTGCTCCGAATGCCTCTATGACCCATGTAAGATGGTCCATGCATTTCTTTGATGACAAAATCTTTAAAAGCTTTGGTTATGCACAATCTATGTTGAAAATAGAGAAAACCATTATGAAATGTATAATGGTCATGAGATATAGATGCACCATTGTTGAAGTCATGCCATGCACGTGAAAAATACAAAGCAGATGCATATGTGGAAATCATTTCTTGAAAAGAATGAATTTGGATGGCAGAAATATTATGCAAAACAACACAATGTGAAGGAAACAGCTAATCAACTACAACATTAGATTTACCAGGTTGATATTGGATCATGGGTTGGAAATTTTGAATAAATGAAGCCATTTAAGATGTCGATCAGAAATTAAAGGTTGATTTAATAAATGCTTAATAGCATGTTGATCGGTTTTGATTAAGACCTCAAAGCCCATAAGATAGTGTTTCCAAATATGCAGAGCATGCACAACTACTAACAATTCTTTACCATACGTACTATAATTCTTTTCTCAAGTCTTAAGCTTCCTACTCTCAAATGCAATGGGATGGTTTGCATTACATCTGCACCTATCCTGAACCACTAGCATCACTAATGACATGAAAGGGTTGTGAAAAATTAGGTAACTATAAAACAAGTGCATGTGGAAGTGCATGTTTAAGTTTTTCAAAGGACTGTTGTTGGGTAAGTCCCCATGCAAATTTTATTTTCTTTTTCAATAACAAAGTAAGAGGCAATGCTAAATAAGAAAAATTTCGAACAAACTTCCTATAGAAACTAGCCAACCCAAGAAAAGAATGAACATCATTGACTGATTGTGGTGTAGGCCATTCTACTATAACTTTGATCTTTTTTGGATCCACATGCACACCTTGACTTGAAATAATATGTCCTACATATTCTAGCTTATGTTGAAAGAAGTAACTCTTTTCAGGATCAGAATAAAGTGTGTTCTCTCGTAACAAATGAAAAAATGTTTCAAGATGCTTTTCATGCTCACCATCATTCTTACTGTAAACTAGTATATCATCAAAGAATACAAGAATAAAGCTTGGTAATCAAGAAAAATGTTCATCATTCGTGCAAATGTAGCAGGCATAGTAAGTCCAAAGGGCATTTCCATAAATTCATAATGGCAGGTTTGAGTTCTAAATGCAGTCTTAAAAATATCACTTTGTGTGATACGAATATGATGGTTAAAGACACGAGATCCTCGTAATTTATCTGAAAGATCATCTATTCGAGGAATAGGGTATCTATTCTTTATTGTGATCTTGTTAAGGGCTCTATAATCAATGCACATTCGATAAGTTTTATTCTTCTTTTCTACTAAGAGAATGCACATTCGATAAGATTTATTCTTCTTTTCTACAAAGAGAGCTGGTGCTCCAAATGGGGAAGAACTAGGCCTTATAAGTCCTTTCTATAGTCGGTCATTTACTTGATTTTCTATGCCCTTTTGGTGTAGTGAGCCATGTCTATAAGGTGCTTTATGAGGAGGAGAACTACAAGGGACTAAGTCTATGCTATGGTCAAAAGATCCCGAGATGATGGTAGTTCAGAGGGATACTCAGACATAAAACAATCCTTATAGGTACTTATGAAAGGATTATATGCATCAGGAAGTGTATGAGTATAATCATTGATGACATTGATAAAAACAATGCATGAGTTGAATCCTTTCCTAAATGCACGTTTTACTTGAGTATGACTAATCAATGGAAATGGTTGGAAAACATGCCGTGCAGACAAAGTAATGATTTGACCTTTAAATTCAAAGTTAAAAGTAGTGTATGGTAGTCAATGTGTGGGTTATAATGGTGATGAAAAGGCATACCGAGTATAACATCGTAAGATTGCAAAGGTGCAAGTAAAAATGTTCGTGAATCAACATATGGGCCTATGCTAATAGTAACATCTTGCACTTCTCGTGTTACATTATAACGACTACCTTGAAATGCAACTTTCACTTTATACAAGGAAGGAAACGTTTGTAATTTAAGTTCTTGTTCTAATAAATGTGAAATGAAGTCATGTGAACTACCATCGTCATGTAGAATTTTAACTAGTTTGTTATTTATAGTACCCTACATGCAAAGTAGAGAGTGAAGAGAGATATCATTACCAAGGTAGTTAAGTCCTTCTCCAACGATTCCTCTATCCCAACATGAGGAATTTCTTCCTTATGGACCTCCATGTTATGCAATTGAGCTGTAGCCAGTTTCATGTGAAGAGGTTGCAATCGGCACCTTATTTTTGTATGTCCAGGTTTACCAAAATTCCAGCAGGTGATATGTGGTCACTTCTGTTGGGCATCCATTGCTAAAGTTTGAAGGGTAGGTGGTTTGGTTGGTTGGAGAGATGAAGTAACAGGTGGAGTTGAGTAAGTGGATTGTGGAGGACGAGGAAAATTGGAGTAAGATGGGGCATTGAAATTACATTTCATGGGAAGATTTGGTTTAACAAAAAGTTGTTGTTGATGTGGTTGTTGTAGTCAAAGTGACTTGGTTATGGATTCGAATTCGTTCTCTATGTCATAGGTGAAAGATATAGCCTCGTTGAGGGTTTTACGTCGTAGGGTGTGAATGTTATCTTGGATTCCCACCTCCAAACCATCTTCGTATTTTTGCTGCAAGCTATCTTTTGCTACATCTTCAAGCATTCGATCAAGTAGTAAAATTTGCGAGAACCGCTCCATGTAGGTAGTAACCGTATCACCCTCCTTCCATGTAAGGGTCGTTCATGCACGTCAAACATGTAAATGGTATTGAGGAGGAAGAAAAGAATCCTTCACTTTCTCTTGGAAAACCCTCCATGTTGTTGGACGCACGGTACTGTGCCACAGGACATTCCACCAGAGTTGCGCTTTTCCAACTAAATAGCTAGTGGCAAACTTGACTTTTTCAATTTCAGCATATGTTTCATCAGTATAAAAATCATCAAATTCTGACCGCCATGATAGGACTAAAGGCCCATCCTTACGTCCATCAAACCATAGAAATTGGTAATTTCTAACACCAATCTTCAAATGACTGACATCAGATTGGGCAGAAACAATAGCTCCTACTACTTTCGTAAGGTTTTCTTCATCAGTTTGTATCTTTTGGAGGACTTCATCACGTTGTCAGATCTCCTTCTGAGCTCCTCGAAGCTCATGCCGCAAAAGCTCTAGTTGTTCTTTGAGTGTTGCCTCAGGTAGTAGAGGCATTACTGAAATCCTCCATGGTACTCTTGGATCCTCAAGCTAGTGCTTCCCCCTCGGGATGTATTTTTAGGAAATGTACCCTAGTAGAATGTACGTTGTCAGGATGTACCTTGATGTACCCTACCTAGATGTACCCTATTTGGATGTACCCTGACAAGTGTGCCCTGAGAGGATGTACCCAGCGACGTGTCGCGTCGCGCCCAAACCTTCTTGAAAAAGTAAGAAAAAAACTGCAAGTTATGTTAAATATAAGAGGAGATAACTTGAGTGAAAACTCCAAGAGAGAGTGTAGTGGTAAAGCACTTCCCTTGTGTGGATGAGGTTGTGGGTTCAAATCCTCCCACCTTGGTGAATCTACAAGTCCTTATTTCCACTCATACATTAAAATTGGTTCGCATGTAGCCAAGGGCTGCCAACAATTTCCAAGGGAGCCTTGGGTGCCAAAGATGCCAAAGTAATGCTTTAGTTATGCCTAAGTTCCATGCCTTAGTTGACGCCTTGGAGTAGCCAAAGAAGTAAACATAGGAGCAAACGTAGGTGTAATCGTAGGTTCTGGTTCTGGAACAGGAACTGAAACAGGAATCCGAATCGGAATCGGAATCAATCACCGCGAAACAGATCCCTCCATATTGACGCATGCAGAGCTCTAATACCATTGTTGTCCGGATCTTGCTCACGTGCACACAGAGGTTACAGATGCTGAAAACACATAGAAATATATACACAACAAGAGACGAGACAGAACACAGTATTGGGTGCAATCTCCCCCCATGCACTCTGTTTTGACAATCCACAGAGTGCATGTATTTATAGGAATTTTTTATTACGTCGAAAAGAGTGGTTACATGAGAGCGCCTTTGAAAAGCAAGCATGAAACTAAAAGATGGTAACCTTTTAGAGAAAGCCATTGCTTTCAATAACACAAACCGCGGTCTACAATGACCCTTATTCTAACCATTACTTTTCTAACTATTTTTAACAACAAAACCCTCTATGCGAGTATATTACAAACTAAATAAATTATAATACGGTTTATTGATGTCCGCCCTTTCACGCCTTCCACGCTCCTCATGAACCTTCAGCTGCTATATCCAAAACATGAAAAACACATTAATACATTAATGATTTAACACTCCACCAATGCATTGTTTAACATATTCCATAAGTTATAACAAATTCATTAGGATGGCCGAGATGCTGAAGCACATGCATTGATAGCCTTGTCTATCAAAAGCCATTATCCCTCATATTTACTCTTGCAAAATAGCAAAGGATGTTTCCGATACACTTACGACTTTATACTAGGCAAGAAATGAAGCTCATTCTTATTACCTCTGAAAATAGTGGAGAGTGAGCATATTAATGAAGGAGATTCTATGGATACTTTCTTGACAAAGAACAAAGATTTGAAGGAACGGTTGATTTCTACTAATGAAGTCTTACGAGATAGTTCCGTTGTGTAGAATGTTGTTAATGGTCTTCTAGATTCATATCAGACTTTTGGTTGTACTCTTTATTGATGATGAAAGGAAATTCAAATGCCTTAACATTTGAGGAGTTAGTCTCTATTTTTTTGTAGGAAGATCAGTCTAGGCAGAAGAGTTCTATTATGTGTGTTGTAGATCAAGCTTTGTTAGCTATTAAGAAGGGCAAGGGTAAATGGAGCTCATCTACTAGTGAGCAAAAATATACTAATACTTCACACTCAAAGAAGGACGACAAAGATGAAAGAAAATAGAAAAGTAGAAATAGTCTTGTAAATAATGTAAAGGAAATGATCATGTCATAAGAGTTGTCCAAAAGTGGCTACAAAAGAGGCAAATAGAAAGAGGTTGGAATGGTTGTTTGTAGAGGCCTCTACACCTAAAACTGAGTCTACTAATCTTGTGCAGAATGAAGAGTAGGTGTTTACTATTGTTTGCAATTATGACCCATCTTCTCATGAAGAGTGTATGTCTGCAGTAGACTCATATGTTTGGTACTTTGATAGTGGGGCAACCAAACATATTACCTTGTAGCATAGTTTTCTTTAGTTCACTTGGGCCACCCCATCAAGGAATACTATCACATGTGCTAACAACTTCTCTTATCGTGTAATGGGAGTTGGTAAGATCATTTTGACTACTACTAATGCTAGTTGTTTCAGATTGTCACATGTTTTATTTTTTCCAAGGATAAAGAAAATTTTGTTGTGAGCTTTAGCATTAGCCAAGTTCATTTTGGTGGTTAAATTTGTTGATGGCAGATGTACATTTGATGATTTTTCGAATGGCGATATCATTATTACTTATGGAATTTTATGATGTGGGTTGTATAAGCTCATAGAATTTGCAAAATCTATCAAAGATTAAACTTGTGCAGTTCAAGACTCTCAAGCCCATATGAAAAGTTTTGGCATGAAGACTTTGTTCATCTGAATTTTTCTAGTTTGTTATGCTTGTAGAAATTTGAAATGGTGTTCACTTTGCCCAAACTTGAGGCACCTCGTAATCATGTCTATGAAGGTTGTATTTTGGGGAAAATTTAGTGTTCGTCCTTCCCAAAAGATGGTTCAGTTGGAGCTACTTAAAAATGCAACTTGTTCCTAGTGATGTTTGTGGTCCTATGGAGAAAGCTTCTTTTGGGAACTACCTTTACTTCATGATGTTTATTGATGATTTCTCTAGCATGCACGAGTATATCTATTAAAAGTAAATGTTGAAGTATTTATCTGCTTCAAAACTTTTTTGGTTTTGGTCAAAAATCTGTAAGCATATAAAATGGGCAGCCTTCATTCTCAATGGGGGGGGGGATACATGTCATTTAATTTTAATGCATTTCTAATTGAACGTTGGATAAAACATCAGTGTATAGTGCCATATACACCTCAAAAGAATGGAGATGCTAAAAGAAAGAACATGTCTCTCATGGAGATGGTGAGGTGTATAGTCAAAATTCAAGCTTTACCATATAGCTTCTCGCTTGAGGTTACTATGTGTGCAACTAAAACCAAAAATTTTAATTGGGGGGCCATACTTTCCCCTGTGTGTACGATGCCGCTTCACATACCTTCACATTTCCTTTTAAGTCTTTACTTTTGCACATAAGAGAGGGTTCACCTGAACCTTCCAAAACACTTAAAAAAAACACTTTGAACCTTAGGGAAATTAGAGAAAATACCTCTGCAACCTGCAACCCACTTTCCCAATTTACCCTTTGTGGACAATTAATTGTGCACTACCTGTGCACTTTTGACACCTGCGCCTTAGTATTTTGACTTTGCACTAGTTGACTTTGACCTTGAGCTTGTTGACTTTGACCAGTTTGACTTTGAACTTTTGACTTTGACTTTAGTTGACTTTGACTACGGTTGACTTTGACCAATATGACTTGTATGGGCTCAACAGTTGCCAACCACCTAATGTGCTCTCCGTCCCGGAGAGCTACAGCCAAAACTCTGAGCATATAGGACACCATGATAAGAGAGCTGCAAAAACTTGAAGAGGACATGTGAGCGGCAACCAATTCCACCAAAAGCAAGATAGAACAAGCACAAGAGAAGAACCAAAAATTGAATTTTGCCATGGAAAATCAAAGGGTTGTAATGGGAGGGTAGAAAGGAGGTGGAGGGGAGGGCTAAGGGGCGGGGATTGAAAGGATAGGGAGGCTTAAGGATGTGGCTGGGCATATTGGTAAAGGGAGGGCATGGGGTATGATGAAGGGGTCAAGAGGGGGTGAAAATGATCAAACAGTAGAGCTTTTGAGGGTGCATGTTGGAGATTATCAAAACATAAGGTAAGACAAGGTGAGAATAGACCATGTGGACAATGTGGTGAAATAAAAGCATGTGATAAATGTGTTCAAAACATGTGGGTTTTGACCAAAAGTCAGAGAAAAAGTTGGAAGTTGGAAAAATAAAGCCAAAAACTGAGTCCAAAGGTGCCAAAAAACATGAAAATGACTCCGTTTTTGTAAAAAACGGCCAACTGAGGCACGATCCCGAGCGAAAAGCTTTGAGCCATAAAAATAAAAATTAAAAAAAGTATTTTTTTTTTCGAGCGCCCATACAAAAAAAAATAAAAAGAAAAATATAAAAAAATAAAGAAAATAAAAAATAAAATAAAAAATAAAAAATAAAAAATAAAAAATAAAAAATAAAAAATAAAAAATAAAAATAAAAAAATAATAAAAAAAACAAAATAAAATAAAAATAAATTTGGCGAGGGGGAGGGGGGCTGTGTCAGAACGGGGGAGGGGGGGGGGGGTCGGTGGTGGTCGGTGGGGGGGGCAGGGCCGGGGGGGGGGGGGGGGGGGGGGGGGGGGGGGAGGGGGGGTTGGTCAGTGGGTCGGGTGGGTGGGGGGGGGAAGACAGAGAGAGAGAGATAGAGTTGTTTTTTTCTTTTTTTTTGCATGTGTTTTTTTTTTTTTTTTTTTACCCCTCAATTGAAAAATCGGGGGGGCCATTTTTTTTTTTGGTGGGAAAATTACCCAAGAATAGAGAGAATCAAGGAAAAATCCAAAAAAAATGCCGAAAAATTGCCAAAAAATCTGAAAAAATTTCTCATGAAATTTTCTACAGGGCTAGGACTAATTTCCTTCATCAAACCACAGAGAGCCTCCTTTTATTCCTCCTATTTGGCAAGAAAATGATATCGGAAAAGGATAAAAAATACTAGAAAAATGCAAAAAATGCTAGAAAAAATTTCCAAAAATACCCAAAATTTGTACTTTTGCAGAGGTTATGAATGCCTTCTAGTTTGCTAAAACACAAGGAATAAGTATGAATTGATAAAGAAAACTACTAAAACTGAGCAAAATGAGATGAGAAAGCTATGTACAACCTGGCCAGATTTTGCAGTTCCAGGTGATCCATACTTCTTCAAGTGTGTTGATGGTAGGGCCTTGAGCCTTGATATGTTGACTAGTGGCAAGGCCTCTCCTTTCAGCGTCTCTAACTCCACAACACCCCAATTCAGCATTGTTTTGACTTCAATAAGGTCCTTCCCAGTGTGGAAGACATTTTCCTCTCAATTGTGTATGAAGATGAGGTCTATGGAGAAGAACTAACATGCCTGGTTCTATGTTGTTGTTCCACAGATGTCGATCATGTGCCTCCTTCCTCTTCATCTGAGTCTCTATCAATTGTTTTGTTGCTAGTAGACGAATCTCCCTCCACTTTATGTAGTGCTCCAAGCCTCTGAGAGACATCACAATCTTTCCTACCCTGCATGAATGCTATCTTAGGTGATCCATATAAAAATTCAAAGGGCTCAATGGGCAATATGCCATAAACCAGTTGGAATGGAGAATATCCCGTGGCTTCTTTGTAAGCTAACCTGTATGCTCATAGGGTACCTTGGTAAGCAATTCCCTAGGAAGTGGGCTGTAACATACACTCCTTCCTTAACATTGAGATTAAAACCTTATTGGTCGATTCAGCCTATCCATTGGCTCTTGGATAGTAGGCACAAGAGGTCCTATGTAGAATTCTATACCTATTGAAAATTTCCTGCAGGACCTTATTGACAAAATGGGTACCCTGATCTATACAAATTTCAAGTGGACATCCAAACCTGCAAATGATGCTACTGTAAATGAAATTAGCAACAGTTTGGGCAGTGCAGTCGGGGGAGGCAATAGCTTCAGCCCACTTTGTTGCATAATCTGTAGCTATCAAGAGATATTTCTCTCTTTTTGGAATCGACGGAGGGTAGATGGGCCCTACAAAATCTAGCCCCCACTTCTCAAATGGTTGCCAGGAAGTGGAAACAATCAAGGGGTTATGCCTCTGCTTTGTAGGCTTAGGTCCACACCTTTGGCAAACATCACATGCATCCTTAAATAGTGTAGGCCACCATAGACCAACATCCAGTATCCTCTGACTCATAATATGCCCTGGAAGGTGCCCACCACCTATTCCTTCATGTGCATATTGAAGTACTTCTCTCACTTCTTCTTCTTCCAAGCACTTCCTAAACCTGTCATCCTTTCTATGTCTATATAATTTATCTTCAATGAAGGTATACGGTCTACTCTTGATTAGCAGTCTCTTCCTCTACACAACACTAGCCTTTTCTGGATACAAACCAGTTTTAATGAAATTCTTGATATCATAATACCAACCTTGAGCTTGTACAGCAAACAGATGAGCATCTGGAAAATCATCATTGATTCCACTAGCTTGATCCATCATATTGATTCTGGATAGGTGATCCGCCATAACATTTTCTTTACCTAGTCTGTGGACTACAAAAAAATCAAACTCTTGGAACAACAATAACCACCTCCCAATTCTACCAGTGGCTTGTGGTTTGTTGAGCAAGTATTTTAGTGGTTGGTGATTTGTTATAATAATAAATTTTACTCCTAGTAAGTAATGATGAAATTTTTGGATAGCAAAAACCATTGCTAGGGCTTCCCTTTCTGTAGTACTGTAATTCCTTTCAGCCTTGGTCAAGATTCTACTGGCATATTGAATTGGTCTGTCCACTTTAAATTCTTCACTGGGTTGGGTCAAAACTACCCCCACTGCATAGGCACTGGCATAGGCATCTACATGTATATGAAAGATTTTTGACCACTCAGGTGTGATCAAAATAGGAGCAGACACTAACCTTGACCATAATATTTGATATGCTTTTTCCTCCTCTTCTTCCCATTTAAAAGGTACTTCCTTACCTGTAAGTCTAACCAGTGGTCTGGCTATCTCTGCATACATTTTTATAAACCTTCTATGGTATCCAGTATGCCTCAAGAAACTCTCAATCTCTTTAGGAGATTTAGGTTTAGGCAACTTTAATATAGAAATGATTTTGTCAGGATCTGGGGCCATACCTTTAGCCGACACCACATGTCTTAAGAGAGTTCCTTCTGTCACAAGGAAATGACATTTGTTTGGATTGAGCTTTAGCTTAGTCTCCATGCATCTCTTGAAAACATTCTGCAGCTTTCTCAAGTGATGGTCCAAACAATCTAGAGTAGTTTCCTTGTGAGAACCTGAAAACGAAGAGAACTCATCCATGAAGATTCTAAGTGATTCCAGCAATAGGGGGCCAAAAATGAGATTGACCGTTCTGTTAAAGGTGGCTGGAGCATTTCTGAGCCCAAATGGCATTTTTACATACACATATGTTCCCCAAGGTGTGATAAAAGCAGTCTTTTCACGATCCTCTGGGTGTATTGATATTTGATTATAGCCACTAAATCCATCCATAAAGCTATATAATGCATGCCCAACCACTTCTTCAATGAGCTGCTCTGCAAAAGGCATTGGGAAACCATATGAAATGGTCACCTTGTTAAGTGCTCTAAAGTCACACAAATTCTGATTTTATTAGTATTCTTCTTTGGTACTATAACCATAGGTGAGAGCCACTCTGAGTGTTCCACAAGAATGATGATTCTTGCATCCTCCATCTTCTGTATTTCCACATAGACAGCTTCAACATATTTTGGGTTAGGTCTATAACTCTTCCCTCTTATGGGTTTGGCTCCATCAACCAGAGGGATTCTATGCTCTCCATAAGTCGCAGGCACTCCTTGTAAGTCTTTATAATGCCAAGCACATATGTATAATGGATCAAGAATGATCTTACCTTTTCAAGGAGCCCTGGGTGGCTCCACAACCAAGTTGCCACAAAAACTGGCCGATTATTGTCTTGAGTGCTTAATTGTATTTCTTTGACAAGATTTCTCTCTACCATATTATCTTCGTGCTCATCTCCTTCCTTGTCCTCTTCCAATAGCTTTTCGTGCATTGCTTCATAAGCAGGTGTATTTTGGATTTCAATGTGTTCCTCCTTGTCCTGCATCCATCCTGTAGGGATTTCTTGGATTGGGAAAGAACACTCTTCACTAGAATCTTTTACCTTGCCTTTAGCTTTAGTAACTCCCTTATCTGTGGTTGTCATATCCTCCTCCAAGTTGTACTTGAGGGTTGTCTTCCTGCCCCTTCTATGGTCTGTGATGGGCTCTCTCAATCCATCAACCTGGACTTTCTCCTTATCTTCATCATATCCTTCAGTCGTGCAAGAATTATTAAGAAAAATTCCAAAACAAGAGGAAGAGTTACCTGCTTGGAGCCAATTTAGAATATCCTCTTTTTCCTCGAAATCTATTTGCGGTTGATCCTCCGATTCTGGTTCCATGCATATGCCAACTGTTTGCATCATGCTGGTGTTTCCTTGATTATTTGGGCCCTCTTCTAAATGAATCTGTGTCAGCTCTTGCCCTTTCTTTTGTACCCACATAGTGTCCTTGCCCCAATCATGAATGACACTTGCATGCCTCAGCCATGGTCTTCCAATTAAGAGGGGAAATCCTCCTTCAACCTGGGGCAGTCTTAAAACCACAACCTTGTACTTCAAGTGGAACTTTTGGGATCACTCCCAAGGGACTTACTTTGCTCTGATCTGCCAAAGTAACAGTGAAATTTGCAGGCCTTGAAGGTTGGATTCCAGTCTTTTCCATTGTATGTTCAGGCATCAAGTTAATGCCAGAACCACCGTCCACAATAACTCCTTGAAATTCATGACCTTTGATGGATACTGTCAGTCGATGACTTTTATAATCTGTAAGGGGTGCTTCCCCTACAATTTTTCCTTTATTTAAAACAGCAGTCTTTGCCACCAAACTTGTAGTGGAAGCTTCATCAATTATCTGCAATAACTCTGACCTGAATTTCCCATCCATCTTTATTAAATAAAAAATACTAACCTCCTTTTTCATGGACTTGAGTAGTTTTGAAGCCTCTGATTCCTTGAGAGCATGGGCTTCAGTTGACTTATCAAACTCCTCATGAGCCCTGTTGAAGGCATGCCCAATGGCATCACTCGTACATATGAGATCTTCTTTTTGCCTTGTATCTACATCTGTGGTGGCTTTATCTTCAGATGATTGCACAGTCAAAGATTCTATTTCTTCTAACTGCACCACCCTTGTAGATGGTGATGGCTCGTTGACTTGATCACACCTTCTTCCTTTGTGCGCAAAAATCATTTGAATATGGGGCCCCGGATGAAGAGGCTTGATTCTTAGGACAACAATTTGTATAATGGTCTCTGGCCTCAGGGCAGTTCCTGCAAGGAGGGGCATTTCTGGTAGGGTGCACCTACTTTGATAGTGCCCACATTCTCCACATCTAAAACAAATGATTGGCCTCCTAGGCCCATTTCCAAGGTTATTCCTCTGTCTAGGATTATAATTATTACCTTGATTCCGTGCCGCAGCCATCACATTGGTGGGTGGTAGGGATCCTCCTTGTGTCCAGTATGTCGTTGCATGCATTCCCCTTGATTGGCATTCATGGGCCTCATGACCAACTTTCCTGCATAATTGGCAAGTCACACTTAACAAAGGACATTCACTTACTATGTGACCTTGCTTGCTGCACATGGAACACCAAAGCCCACTCTTGATGCCACTCCCTTTGAGTTCCTATAGCTCCTGTTGCAGCTGAGCCAATTCCTCTGCTTGGGCCTCCTCCTCAATTTGGAGCTTTAGTGCTTCAATCTCCCTTCTCAACTGAGCAATAGCATTCTCCTCCTCTTTGTAGGGCTTATTTCTTTTTAAGCCTCCAGCTCCTTCCTTAGCTGGATCACTCGATCCTCCATTTCTGTACCATATGTTGGTTGGGAAGAAGTTGCTCCATACTGGTGCCTTATCTGCTCAAGCCGTGTAGCTGTGTTGATGAACTCCTCTATGGAGGCTGTAGGTAACACTAATTCCTTTATTTTGCATTGGGTGGCCACTGGTAGGGGCTTATCTGACCATTTCCTAACAAAAAAATTCATGTGGTGGATCTGGCAATGTAGCCATTAGTGCTTTGGCCCTAGTCACAAACTCTGGGAACTTTTCTCCTAGACCCAATCTCAAATTTTCTAGTTCTTCTATGATCTCCGCAGTGTTGCCATGCTGGAATTGATTTTAAATGCATCTATCATCAAATCCCAAGTGGTAAAATGGTTTTCAGCAAACTAGCTGAACCACTTATCTGCTAATCCTTCTAATGTGGCAGGGAAGAGAATAAAAAAGGCATCCTCCCTACCCATTAAGCCTCTAGTCTTACATAGTGCCAAAAACCTTCTAATGTGTTCATCCGGATCCTCTTGAGCTAGGCCTTTGAAAGAAGGAAACTTTATATTTAATCTTGAGAGTAAAGTTTCCAAGTCTACCTATCCTGCCATGCTCTTTACTGATGAAGTTGATGATAGTGGACTGGAGGATCTTCTAACAACCTTCCTTCTTGTTTGCTTGCAGGTGACCCTCAATGTTTGGGACCGGGTTGCGGTCATGAGCAGCTCATAGCCCACTTAATATGAGACACTTGATAAGAATATTTACCTTTTTGGCTGATGAAGTAGCATTGTAGTACTGTCGACACTTGATCTCTTCTATACTTTGCACTTGGTTTCTCCTAAGCTCAAATCTCCTTGGAGCTCCCACCGTGCGTGCCAAATTTTGTTGGGGGATTCTTAGACAAGAAGGAGTTTAAGGGTTTGTAGGAGAAAAGGAAAAGACCAGGATAGGAAATACACCTTGGAAGCTTCTTACGATTGATTACAGTTAGACAATTACAATGTTTGAAGCACAATACAAACCAATACTTCTGTGCACAATCCCACAGAGTGCTCAATGACAAAATACCAAATACCCCAAAGTCTTCTTGCCGCCAGCCTCCTCTGCACCAGACCTCCACCTACTTCAAGCTTATCCTTGTGCACACCTTGCACCAAGCTTCCACTAAGGGGAAGGAATGAATACCTTCTGTCGGCACGCGCACACTGCAAGGAGACCTTGAGATCCTTGGGGGACTAGCTTAGCACTCTCTGCACAATCCCTTAGTCACTCTCCATGACTTCTTTAACTCCACTTCTCTGCGTCGCACACTGGTGACTCTTGCACTTCTCTCTCTTGCTTCACTTAGACTATGCTTCTCTTGCTTACACTAGCCTTGGTCCAAGAATAGTCCTTGCCTTGATTTGAGTGTGTCGATCACGCTCCTAATTGCAATAGTATCTTGGTGCTCACTTTGATGTCCCAAGATTGTCTTCACAAGTGGCAGCGAACGACTCCCTGTTTTGTCCTGTAGTGACTTTAGACTAAAACCAAAAATTTTAATTGGGGGGCCATACTTTCCTCTGTGCGTACGCTGCCGCTTCACATACCTTCACATTTCCTTTTAAGTCTTTACTTTTGCACATAAGAGAGGGTTCACCTGAACCTTCCAAAACACTTTAAAAAACACTTTGAACCTTAGGGAAATTAGAGAAAATACCTCTGCAACCTGCAACCCACTTTCCCAATTTACCCTTTGTGGACAATTAATTGTGCACTACCTAAGCACTTTTGACACCTGCACCTTAGTATTTTGACTTTGCACCAGTTGATCGTGAGCTTGTTGACTTTGACCAATTTGACTTTGACCTTTTGACTTTGACTTTGGTTGACTTTGATTGCGGTTGACTTTGACCAATATGACTTGTATGGGCTCAACACTTGTCCAATGAGATCTTGCTTCGTTCCTATACCTCATTGGTGGCGTAGTTATGGAGCATCTGATTGATCCATTTTGTGGACATCTTATGGAGTACTTGGCAATCACACATGGTTGATACCACTTGGAGGCTATGAATTTCCACATGGATACTTTCCTTTTGGTTCTTGTGTTGTTGCGCATACATTCTTGGTGGACACTTCTCTCATACCCTAGAAGCCTCCATACTCTACAAAATGGAGTTGCAAAGGGGGTGTTGAGAATATGAGTGTGCATCTCTCTTTTGTATCCAATATAAAGTCCATTTTAGTTTCTATTTTATATTATATCTCTTTGTATTTGGGTACCTTTCCATTTTCTTCTAGTTGTGTAATACTTCTCCTTCAAGGATAATTATCCCACACACGATGTACTTTGGAGAGCCCACTCCAACTCTATATAAGGAGGGCCTCCAACCCCACTTGTACTTGGTCAGAAGCTTGAGGAGCCTACTCTATGCTCTCGGCAAGCTCATTCTAATCCATGTGAGTTTTCCCATTTCATGGTCTACTCACATTTGGTTCTCACACTCTTTCTTTTTGTGATTACACTCTTCTTTTCATTTTGCTTCTACACGTGTACTCTCTACAACACCCACCCAACATCATCAAGGGGCCCTAGTTCCTAGAGGAGGGTATGGGCAAGGCAAAAAAGCCACGGAGGCCGACGATAGCTCTAATGAATAGTATCACCCTGAACAGTAAAGAAGGGGCATTTCTTCCAAATTTGAAGAAAGGCATGCCATTATTGATTCCTACTATCCAAATTACCTTAATGACGTTCGAGTTGCCCCTATACAATGTGGATCAGCTCAAGCCAAAAGTCCCAAAAAGTCTTGACTCGTGGGATCGTGCACCAGTCAAAGATGCATATGCACTATGCTCTCTAAATAAACCAAATGCAAGGCTAGTGATCAGTTCCTAGTAGGGGTCATCAATATCACTCCATGGGGAAATGTTGAGATCATGAATGGTGTGAATCCACCCATCCAAAATTGATAAAATAGTACTTTTATCTTGATGCTCATAGCTAAGGGCCAAAAGAGTAAGCAAGCCTCAAGCGATTGTGCCCCAGGAATTGGTCTCAGAATGCTCCCACCAAGTCAAATGTCTCAAGATCCATTGTCAGATATATTAGGCATGCTAAAAATCCCAAAGACAGTGATACTTTGATTCCATGCAATCTGGAGGCCATAACCCATGCAATCTGGAGGCCATAACCCATGCAATCTAGAGGGTGCCCCTGATAATTCAGCCATGTGTTGACAATAATGCTCCTAGGGGAAACCAAGCACTAAAGGAGAATAGCCCCAAGAGACTACTGAGCACGCCAAATTTACCATCAAAAGGTAGAGAGGAACCCCTCTAGGAGACCTTGCCGACGTCATGCCTCAGTAGTAGCAAGACTAATGGGGTGATGTGACTAGATGATGCTCCACCCCAATCGTGCAAAGCACTAAAAGAAAGGAATAGTGGGGCTCCTCAGAGAGGAGTAAGGATCATGCCAATGCCACTCTTGTGGGTCCCAAAGGAAGTGAGACAATGGTCAGGCCTCCAAGATCCAGAGACACCAACCACGGTGAGCATGAATCTCTTGAAAGTCTGGATCAATGTGGGAATCACTACCACGAGTGCCAACCACCTCAATCCACTAAAAAGTGCCGCCAAGGATGATGTCAGACTCCTTTGATGTGATCATCATCCACCCCTCCTTGCCAATCTAAAATAAGAGTGTCCCATCTTGAGTAAAGCCCCGAGTAGCAATCAAGACATCAATCTAAGTGAAGGCAGCCAACAAAGTCATCAGGGGTGAGTGATCAAATGGGGTCTCCCAATCCCTCACAATAGCATTCTCAATATCCCTGAGCAAATGAGGCACATGATGCATCCCCATACAATAGTCTTACAACCACAACTCAGAATCAATGATGCCTTGCTAGACACCTACTTGTTTAATGTAGAGACCATACCATAATGGGTTGAGCTAATTGTTCCTATCATATGTTATGGGCCACTCCATCCCTATGTTCTATTTTACAAGAAAGAAGTAATACATTCCAAGAACTTGCAGATCAATTCTAGTTACTTATACCATAAAGACACCAATGGGATAATTTCATGTTGTATGTAGAAGATGAGTATATAATATTAGTCGCTAAAGCTCATGTGGATGCTTGGTAGGCATTTTCCTAAATTTAGGACTTTGAAAAACATGCAAAGAAATGGCATTTACTAGCTACACATGGAACAAACAACACATGAATACGTCAATGCCTATTTGACTTGCCAAGTCATTCACACGATTGAGCATGCTACTCTCTCTCTCTCTCTCTCTCTCTCTCTCTCTCTCTCTCTCTCTCTCTATATATATATATATATATATATATATATATATATATATATATATATATATATATATATATATATATATATATATATATATATATATATATATATATATATATATATATATATATATATATATATATATATATATATATATATATTGAGTTTGTGCATGCCCATCATGCAGCAAGACATAGTAAACTACTTAAAATCTCGCACTTATCCTATGGAAATGACCATGTAAAAATGAAGATTCTTACATAAAGAGAGCCAAGATTGTGCTCTTATTAGCAACATGATTTACAAGCAAGGCAAGGATAGCTTCCCCGACCTCTATGTACATGAAGATGATTACTTGCCAATATTGGAGGACACACACGCACGTGTGATCGGTACATTTTTCTACATATCAAACCATCCAAATGATTTTTTCGTGGTGGCCCAACTTACACATGGATGCTCAAAACTTTGTGAGTAGGTGCAATATCTGCCAAAGAGCAAAATATCCTTTCAACAAAGATCAAATAAATTTAAGGTAGATGATGATAGGATGCCCATTTCCAAAATGGGGCATCAACTCTCTTGGTCCTATTAGCCCACCTACCAAAGACTCTCATGCTAAGTACATAATAGCCCAATGGACTATCTTTGAAAGTGGATAGAGGCACGCACTACAACAAAATTTGATGCTCAAACAACTCCAAAATTTGTATTTGAGTAGATTTTCATGAGGCTTAATTGACTCTAGCACATCAATGAATGCAATTCGATTCTCTCTTTGTAGGGAGTATGAAGTTAAGCCTCTTGAAGCTTATCTCATAGGATTAGGTGGATTAGAAACCCCTTGCATAGGTGAGGTTGAGTTACCAATTTCCATCGAGGATGTGACCTTGACAGTTAAATTGTTGGTTTGACATGACAACGACCTAATAGAACCTATAATCCTAGGCCACAAATGGTTATACCACTATTTGGTGACTTTAAATCTTCACAAAAGTGTGCTTCAATTGGAACTTGCACGATAGTATCATGAACTACCCCTCCAAGGTTGGTGCAAGGAGGTGTTGGACGTGATAGAAGCCCCCCTACTGTGTGTGGCCTCCCTCCAACCTTCTTGAGTCAACAAACCCTATCGAACAAAAGCACGCAATAATACCCATCCATCGAGGAAAACTTTATCTTTGCCATGCATGAATTGGTGAAATCTATAGGTGTGTTGGAAGCCTTAAGATATTTGCTATGGAAGCCCCTACCCAAGGTTGACCATCGACAGGTTCGCATTCTTAAACGACCGGGCACATATATTCCTATCCCCACCGATCCTATCACATCAGCACCCCCTTGCGTTCCTCTAGTATCGAATTAACTGCAAAAGACACTTCCCATGTGTATACCCTTAGCCAAACCCTCCTTTCTCACCCAGTTCCAACCCTATCCTCCCCTGAAATTGTAGATAGCCCTAAGGTTTGTATTCTTTCCCTTGTTTCTGTTTGGCCCCTGATATCCAGCCTAAGTCCGACTACTTCTCCTAAACCACCTATTTCAATTTCACCTATTATGACACCACCTATCATTTCTCTGGCCCCTCATTTCCCCTCATATACTACTAACCTGCTATACTCCTTTACCATCTCTATGCAGCCAACCTCCTTCTATTCCTCTTTCACATCCTTTTTGCACCCCCGATCTACACCTTTTCCATTTGTAAAACCCTCTCAGGAACGCCATCCACAACGCCCCTTCTTATGGCCACCAAGTATGTCACCTCACTCACCTCTCACCACACAAGTGCACCCACCACCACACACAATCGCACCTACCTCACTCTTCCACATTGCGATCACTGAAGGTACCATGAGTGACATGGACATCTCACCCGCTGCTTCACCTGATGCACAAGTGCATGCATCCACCGCACCATCTAGCACACTTCACATGTCACGTATTCGCACATCCCTTCCGTCACTTGCCATGACATCCACCATCCCTACCCCTACTCCCACTCCCATTGCATTACAAACCACCCCCCATGTATCATTTCCCACCCTTGCATCATCATTGTCATCCTCTGTTGATGTTGTTATCCAACAAATGATACAGTGTCTTCAACAGATTAATGTAGAATATTCATCATTAGGGCAACAACATTCTGCCCTCCAACAGACTACACAGGATTTGCAGGCATGCTTAGATGCACTCACCTTGCGGAACCAGGACCTTAATATAAAGTATAAAAACTTGGAAACCAAACATCAAAAGCAGCACCAAACTTTTGAAGCTCAAGTATAGGAACGTGTAAAAGAGATTGAATCATAATTAGATATTTACTTGATGCGCGATGCCCAACTATCATGCAATATGGCACTTCTTTGACGACATCTCAACACAGCCAAGGAGGAAAACCAACACCTTCACCAACAAAACTATGAGAATTTCAAAGCCACTTTGGATAATCCAGAGACTCCCCTTAGTCCATCCCACTTTCAAGCAGTCCCTCTAGAGTTAATGCAGATTCTCCTAGAAGACCACGCATGGGTGCTTGAGGATTATGATCACCTCCAAGAAGAATGTCGCACACTCAAGGAGACCAATAAAAACTTGTTGCTCAAAGACTCCTTAGGACCAAGAAGTAACACCATCGGCTCTCTTAGATGAATTGAATGCGCTACGTATGAAAGTTCAAGAGATACAGACTCAGGTATCCAACATGACGGAGCCCCCTCAACCAGATTCGCCACCCGACATACCTAAACCTAATGAAGTGATACCCATACGAGTTGAGGAAACCTTTGAAGAAGATTATGTACCTTTCCCCATTGTTGAAGGATGCTCCTCACGCGAAGGACATGATACATATGAATTACCTCCTCCAAGTTGGTTGAAGATAGTCGAAGAACGCAGCAAGACACACTCCGCACGAGTCAATGTGCAACTACATGCTATGGAAAATCTCGAAGAGGTTATTTTGAAGTCACCCTATTTTGCTGCTATCGCCCCCCCCTGCAGACACATCATGACAAGCGAACTACAATATAAACCATATTTCCTTTTGATCGAAGAATATAATTTCCAAATTGAGAGCATCACTTAGAAGTGCCCCATGCACGCCACGCAATTCGAGCCTGAAGATGTTCCATCAGAAGCAGAGCGAGACCACATATATCAACCCACATGGCACAGAGACTTACTACAAAAGTACCCCGACATGATGCACACATGGATGCATGCACAGATGCACTTGAAGTATAACCCATGCTATGGACCGATTCTGCGTAGATGTACTTGGAAGGCATTTGCGATTAAGGTTCAGAATAATCATCAATGCAAAGATAGGATCAATTACCCCTATCTCTCACCTCCCATGAATAATACTCCAACTGTCAGCTATATGATGGCCACTATTTGTCATTGGTTATCATGTTTGCACAAGATGAATGATATTGATGCTCAAATGATCGTGAGATTTTTGATATGATGCAGATGGTGTTTAAGACCTTCGAATGTGTCATGGCTTCCACTGTAAATACACCAAGATTTGAATATGGGAATTTGGATTTAGTTTACGACATGAGCACGACACCTTCCCTCAAAGTATGCTATGCTTGGCATTGCAGATTGAAATATATGCCCGCCTGTTACAAGCAGATGTTTGAAGACATGTTCACCACAGGCTTCTGGGAATATCACTCAGAGGTATTCATCAATTTCCCCATGCATTTGCTTCACTTGTTTGCTTGCAAACGTATTATGTATTCACAGAATTATATGTGCCCACCTCTAGAAGAACCCAAGCCCATTGATTGGAAGAAACTCGAACGCGACCTTATTCTGGGACTTTGCATAACAGAACATACCTTGGCAACAGATCTGCTCACCAACTATATTACTCACACAAAATCAGGTTCTTTGAGGGATGATAGAAACAAGGAGGAGGCGAGTGTTCAAGGCAAAGGATCGAGTACCAGCTCTTCTCATAGAAGAAGAGTAAGTACATAAACTACTCAGATTGCTTCATCATGGAAACAATGATTTTTATCACTAAAACAATGTAATATATGTGTATACATCCAATTATCTATGCAAGCCAAGGAGTCCTGGAGCTTGAGGAGTCTAAGAAGAAAGCTCACACCAATTTTTGTAATTTTTGGAAACCTTTAGATAGGTTAAATTAGAGATAGAACCTATTTTTTAACTATGCCGATCACTAGATGTGAAACTGGTCAACACTAGACAAAAACTATAAATAGAGCTAGAGAGCTTATTTTGTGGTTATTTTTGAGCTTATGAACTAGAGCCAGAAGAGCTATTGTAATTAGTTGATAATGAATATGAGTATGAGTTCTTTCCTTGCCTTCCATTGATCTCCATTGCGACTTTCCTTGTGTGTGTGTATGATCATTTCATTTCTCACAATCTTCCTCATGCACATCATTTGATCTTGATCTTCTTATCAGTCTAACTTCTTCTTGGATTGACAATTACCAGGTGGAGCTCCTCGCATTGGTACTTTCCATTGTGCTATAGTGACAAATAATGTCACCAAAAAAAGTCACAAAATAGTGTTTTCAAAGGTCTACAAGCATTTGAAAAACTATTTAATGGGCCCGTCACATTGGAGCACATTAATCTCCATGGATTTTATTCTAATCTTCTCATGATGTGCTCTTTCAATATGCACCAAAAATGAAGGCGAACACTCACCAATAAGATCCAACCCTTTTTTCACTTAAGAAGTCCAAGCACAAAAAAGAAATGAAGTCTAAGAATTCTTCTAAGAACATGAAGGTTTAGACTAATCACAAACACATCTATCATCTTCATAGTTAATTCCAAGCATTGACCTACACAAGAAATTAGACAAACGATAGAGACATAAGAGCAAAACTCTGATGCATGATTCTACCCTATAAATTGATGCAATACAACATCAACCTAATGGATAAAAAGTGTTTTCTATTGCCTCAAATCCATAAGAGGCATAACGTTT